>JAVLVB010000824.1:412108-474020 GCA_032876305.1 Orestias chungarensis
AGGCAAAGAGGACCAACAGGGGCAAGCTAGGAGTAAAAAGCACTAACAGGGCATGGCTAGGAGCAACGAGGAATAGCAGGACAAGGCTAGGAGCAACGAGGAAAAGCAGGGGAAAACAACAGACGATCCAGCGGTGAGTGTGTGAATGAATGTGGCTAATATAGTGAGAACCGGGGTGTGATTGGTTGAGAAGGGGAGTAAATTATTGCAGACAGCTGTGAATGAAGGCGGAGTGACGAGACACAGAGAGGAAACAGAACCAAACAAAACACACAGTATGACAGACTTTAGATTTAGTACTGAATAGCTTCTTCATTTGTACTTGGTAAACTCGTTTACATGCAACCTGAAACCAAGAAAATAAGCCAGCTCAGAAAACTCACAGAAATTACGCTGCAATTTAGAAACTAACAAAAAAATAAATAAATAAATTCCTGTCAATTTTACATAATGCCGAATAGTTGAAACTGTAAGCTCTCACTAAACTTTAACTATAATCTGAGGATGTTAATAACACAAAGCTAGGAGTTAAGGGAGTTGGATAAAACATGCTGCTGATGTTTTAAAATAATCTTTTTGCTATGCACAGAATTAGCCTTGCTCTAAATTGTTTAATTTTATTTATCTATTTTATTTATAGTGATGTAATTTTCAACCGCTGGCAAAATCTAGAAAGTACATTGATTTTTAATTGAAATCTAAAGACTCTGTGCAATCTCTTTAAAAAACTTTTCCTTTTCCACACATATCTAGTAACCATACCTCTCAGTAATTGCATGCTCGTATTATCACAGCTTTCTTTGTCAATCACCAATTTAACCAGCTCAGAAACTAGCTCACATAAACACAAACCTGTGTCTCCAAGATTAGGTGAGAGAATGAAACAGATGTAGATTATGTGGCAAAAGTTACATTGCAAATGCTACATTGAAATGCAGTTTTTATACCCGCATGTAATGTAGTTAACAGACAAATAACTACTTTTACATGACTTTATCTAATGAATGAGTGTAAAATAGTACATAGTGAAGTGTGCCCCTAATCTTACAGCAGTAGCACAAATAGATGCATGGTTTCTAAACCAACTTTGAGGATTTAAAGTATCTGACGTTTCTTTAGGCTACTGAAAACACAGGAATTAAGTCCACAGAACAGGAAAAAAAAAAACAACTAAAAACTACTTACTATTAAATGCAATTGAAAGCATCAGAAATTTTAGACTGTTCATGTTGAATTACAGCTGCAGCCTGTCTTATCTATAAAGTCAGGGGTTGTCATCCACTTTTGGTTCAGTCTTCTGATTCTTTAATTGGAACTTTTTCAATAATTGTAAAGCCACATTTAAGAGCCCTATTCTCTTAAAACTTCAGTTTCACTATGGATGGTTGTTGGTTTTATCTTTGTAAATGTGATGTTTTTTCTTCATTATTCAGCTCCATTATTCACTTCATGACTAAAATATTTCTGAGCTTAGTCCACACGTAGTCGACCATCAGTGAGTGTCCTGGGTTTGTTGTGATCTTCTCTTGACAATCTTGTGCAATAATCATGTTACCTCGGCAGGTTAGGAATATATGCATCTCCTGTGATGACAGTTTTTCGTATCTACTGTGCTTTGGTTTCTTGTCAGAATTTTGTCCTGAAGCTGAAGGTTGATTAAATCAACCGAAATGTGAAACTCTTCTAAAAATATTTTTTGTTTGTCTGTGAGGGTGCTGTGAGTCAGAGTTATTTTTTCTCATTACCTTTTGGTCTTCGATCATGAACTAAAATCGTGAAAAATGTAAGAATAACCTCACGTTTTTTTTTGTCATTATCAATTCTTCCAAATTTTGATTTAAACAATTAAAGACTTAGTCAGAGATAGCGGGTGAATGACACTGAATTTCTTGGCTGGATAGGCCATTTACTGGAGGACGGGTGGATGAAAATGAGAAATGAAAACCCCCAAAGCATTCTTTCAAACCTGCAGCTCTAAAGCTTTACTCAACAGAGAAAAGGTTTTCTTTTTCTGCACAGACACACATTGAGGGCAGAAAACTTAGTGGTTTGGAAACAAGGACCAACTCTACTGCATTTAAAATCAGCTCTCTATATAATGGATAAAGGAAACTTGTGAAGAGAGAGACCCTGAAGAGTTTCTTTTTCTCCTTCAACGCTTTGCATGTTTCACCTCATGTTGCCTCCCATTCTTTGTCACCCATGCAGAATAAAAAAAAAAAGGGTGAGCAGCAGGGGAGAAGCACAAGAGTCTTAGTTCAGTGAAGCAAAAACTTTGACAGACTAGCACAGAGAGACTTGGAAAGGTACTCTTCATGAACATTAGATCAAGGGCTGCATTATACTGGATAAAACTAAGTTTGCATTTTTTTTTCTAATATTCAAAAAAAATTTTTTTAATATGTTATGAAAAATAAATTTCAACTTATGAATTGAATAGGAGTTTAAGTTATCCTGCCATCTTGTTGAGTCTTTTTTGTGCACGTCTCTGTATTTTTTTGGTCAATGTTTGTAAATTATTTTTGGCTCCTATTGCTTTTATTGTACCTGGGTCTGTTTCCTTCTAACATATGCAAACGTAAAGGTTTCTTTTTTGTCAGAAGCAATAAACAAATATTTTGAGATTTCCATCTTTAAATAGAACATTCTAGTGTTCCAGTAAAATTAAACACATTTCTTATTTATGAAAAACTACATAAAAGAAAATTCAGCAGCCCTAAGTTTAGAATAGATAAAGTAAAACATAAGTATGAATTTAAACAAATTGATGTAAAATATATTACTAAGTAATTTACTACATATCACATAAACAGCTTATAGGTAGAAAAAAAAGCAGAACTTATTCTATAAACTAACATCAAATCATTCAGTTTCACAAATTCCTAAATCAATGTCTTTGATTCTTTACAAATAAAGACAAACTTAAAGATTATACCAAATTTCTTTCTAAAAAAATCACAAGTCCAGCTGTAAGGTACTGTAATTTTGGTGAATGTAATTACCTGCGTTTGTGTGTGGAAATGTCCCTCAAGTCTTGAGGTGTCTTGCCAAGAATACTAGTTTATGTACCACTGCAGGGTTTAAAGAGAAATGCTAGCGAGATACCGTGCTGCCACTCATACTGAGTAGCCTCTCTAAGGGTGAGCTTGTTGTAAGCATGCAGAGATACTTGCAGCCAAGCTTGGCAAGGGGTGGAATGTTCACTTGGTGAACTTTTCACCAAGTAAGTGGATCTTCCTCTTCTTAGATCGTATCAAGTTATAATTAAATAGCGCATCTTCTTGTCCAGGGACAGGACCTGAGTTTTGGAGTTCTGCTGCTCCAGTATTCTACTGACCATCACTTGTTTGAAACATGTGATGTGTCACCTTCAGATGGTCACACAAAGCATATGTAAGTGCTGTAAACTTTTAATTTAAAAATAGCAGAGGTCTTTTTCCCGATGTTTTATTTTTTGGTCGCATTTAGATTCTTATTGAAATAATCATTGAATCTTTACATTTTTACTGTTTAATTCTGCTGCTGTCTTTGTCTTAATCAAACATGTACTGTCCCATCATATTCTTGGCTGTTTTCTGAGACATAAAAGAAAGACAATTCACATTTTTAAAATGCAAACCTTTAATAATTTCAACAATATATATGACAGAATCCAGTCAAAAATTGTAGACTTTTAATTCAAATTAAGTTAGGAATAGTTGCCCTTTACGGTATGCTTTTTCACGTATTCACTTATGCATAAGGTTTTTATGCAAGATGAAAAAAGCTTTATGTTACTTTTTTTTTGTGGCTAGAGTAAAATGCAGAATACCATGTCGAATAACACAAACATATTATTAGTAAGCAGTATTAATTAGATAAATCCTTGAACCATATATACTTCAAAACTGGCGTTAGCTCTGTTAAATATAGGGTTCCTACCCATTCTTAAACAATTTTGGGTTTCATACTTATCAGAGAAGCCAGGGGTAATAATTTTGAGCTCAGTATATAAAGCCTATCAAAATCTTAAAACAGTACAAAGTTTAAATAATTAAACCTTTATTGTAATGTAAAGAGTAATCTCTTTATCCTGACTGAGTGATTTAGAAACTACATTTGTAGTACGTATAAATAGCTTTTGAGCTTATTCCAATTTTTAGTTCTTTTGCTTTGTAAAGATTGTGTTAATTTAACAAGGTTTTTATTTTGAAGAGTAGGTAAATACTTTATTTGAAAGTCCTGTTTAGAGTGCTTACAAATAGATTGGGTTTAGATTATTATTAATAACTGCTAATCTCTGGATTAGGCCCAGTAAATATTTAAAACACATAATTGTAACAGTGCAATAAGAATATCTAATTGCTTTGGAAAGTCTAAATTAAGTACTTTTTGCAAAGCCCTGAATTGTTCTGCAGTTTAATTGTCATGCACCAACCATGTAATTAGTTAAATGCCCTGAGGGTTATTCAAAACTAGTTAAACAGAAGCTAAAAAGGTAAAAAAGGAGTCTTGACAAGTTTACATTTTTTAAATGAAAAATGTCCATGAAGCTTGATAACAGAATTGCTATCCTTGCTTCATGTGTAAAGATTGAAATGCACTGTTACCAGTTCTGTTTAAAAAAACAAAATATATATTTAGACATTTTACCTATTTATAGCCTTACTGTGGTTGGCTTTCATAAAAACACATTTTAGCAAAAAAAAAAACAAGAAATTAAATTCTGCTTCCTGTGTGCTTTTAAATCACATCTCATATAAACGTACATTATGCGTTGCCTGCACCCAATACATACAGAGAATCTAGGTGCAGGGGTTGATGAGAAATTTTCTTAAAATAACCTTGTCTTAGAGAAAAGAAGAGACAGACTACTTGACAGAAACACAGGATGAACCAGAGCATTAGAGCGTGATAGCGAATAAACCTGATCCAATTTATTCAACCTGCTTTTTTTTCCCCTTCTCCTTCTGTCACCGATCTATACCTGTCCACCCACTCGTTTCCCATTAGGCTCTTGGTTGTGAAAATCAGCCAATTTGAGCAGCTTTTTGCAAAGTTACTGTTCATTAATATGAAACAAATTGCAAGAAAACACCCTGCTATGAAAACTTACTGTATACAGTTGTTGAATATTGCAGGCATGCTCTCACACACAGACCTGAAGTTTTGTGTGTGGGTTGAGAATTTGGGTAAAATTGATTTCCTAAGAATTTCTTTGATTTTAGTATTTTGTCATAAGATTAAAAAAATCCCACGAGAATGGAGACTTGGGCATGAAAAGTGCATGGTGTCCCATGTCTCTATGTTAAAGATTATTTGACACAAATCACCCCCTACATCATCAAATCAATGGTACAGTATGAAGTAGTGACTTTTACCCTGCACATGCATACAATCAACTGGAAAGGGTAGAGACTGGAACCACTGTCATGCAAAAGCATGACAGTGAGCTCTGAAAATCATTAGCGTGAGGTAGAAAATTCACTTTATTCCGCAGAACAGTCAGACATAGAGGGCTCTTTGATAGAGTGTAGCTGACATCAAGACAATTGATATCTTACATGAAGAGAGTCTGCAACTATAGTAGCAGAAGTTCCGCACTTGTCCTAATCAAAGCTGCTATTATTACTTTTGTAGAGGATCAAATTAGTCTCATAACACTTGTAACATGTTAATGTGTGCAGAAGTTGTCAACCTGTAAAATAAAAAAATATGAAAAACCGAATGTAGGATGAAGTGCTTTTAAAACCTTTGGCTTTAAAAGCACTTTTCTATGTTGTTTGGAATACATAGTTTTAATTGTTACAACAAGACTATGAGAACCATGCTGCTTGGTGGTGCACTTTGTAGCACTGCTGCCTTGCAAAAAGTAGCAACTTGCATTCAAATCCTCTGCAGCAGTAGTTGTTGTTTAGAGTTGTTGTCATAGTTAAGTTGTGTTTCTGCTCTAGCACATATGATTCAAATAATTGAAATACCTCCTCAGCATGCCATCAAGAGTAGCAGAATCCTTTTGATCACCTGCTCATCTAATACATTTAATGCTTCTGACTGTACATACTGGAATTTCATACACCATCTCTGCACAATGTTACAAAAGTATATATTATATATTATTGATTAACCATGTTACCTTCACTTCTTACTATGAAAAAATGAATAAATGATGTGCACATTGCGGGAGCAAGTGTTTGGGCACCTCTAAATGGCTTCCACAAGGGATTTAAGGAAATTCAAACAGGAAATGAATGTATAAAACAACCCTCTGGTATTTTTGATAAGAGAATGACATTGTAGTGTAATATAATGCTAAAAAAAAGTGTTTTAACCTCAACATGTATTTTGGCAGCTATGCTGTTAGGTATGGCTCCATTGTTCTTAGCCCCTTGTTGTCTCTTGATGAATGACCTCCCCTTAGGGTGTAATGGACCAGAACCTCTCCCTGGTTCTGATCCAGTTGAAATGCAAGCTAAGTGGACGAAAAATAGCATCCTTAACGTTTGCATATCTGACAAATTCCTTCACATACCAACATTTCTATTATAGTCATCCCAGAGGGTATCTGTGTGGATTCCCAGCCAGGTGGACTATCAAAGTCCTGTTGAAGGTGAGCTCTTCTGCATTGATGGTTGACAACAGTGAGACAGATCTGTTCCTGTTCTATTATAACTGATTATATCATTTAGGTACAGATGGGTCATTTAATCCAGCAGCTGTGCTCATCAGACAGACCAGACTGAACCCCCCTGTTAATGGCTCTTCAGAAGCTATGTGGGGGGATATTGGCTGGCAGTAAAGGGTAAACACGCAGATTAAAAATAAATGCGATAGGAGACTGAATAGTAGCTAGCTTGGGTGAACCGTCATTCGCTGTAGGTAAACAACTTTATCTCAACGCTTTACATTGTGTTAACAAACATTTCCCTCTTGGCAATGCAGTTTTAGTCATTCCGGAAAGATCTTTTAAAGGTAAAATCAACAGGAAAACAGTATAAACAATAAAAGAAAGTAAGTAAATTCTAAATTAAAAAAACAGCAGACTTTTGTAAAGCTTTAAATGTAGATCCTGTACATCTTCTTCCATTCACCATCTAGTTATAAGATGATAATTTTTATTGTCTTATACTAAAAAATACACATTTCATTTGGCAACTGGTTTATGTTACGTCATATATATTTTGTTTATTTTTGCTTATTTTCAATCCAGTTAGAAATAGAGAATGATATTAGCTGTTAATTAGAAGGACTATCAGGTGTTTTCACCAACATTCGCTCAGTAAAAAATATTGATACACTACTGAGTAATGAAGTTTTTGCATTTTATGCTTACAGTAACTATCTTTTAAAGTTTACAGTGAGCGGTCTAAACAAGAGAAAATATGTATTGATAAACAGGGATGTGGGTGAAAATGTCTTGTTATGTCAAAAATCATGGGGGGAATGGGCAGACAGATTTAAGATAATTGCAGACAACTGCTAAAATGATCTCCTGTTGAAAAAGATTGGTTAAAGCACCAGATGACTAAAATTGATGCCACCATTTACATTGCAGTGTAACAGATGATATAACATTTAGTCGATTTCATAGACACATTTGAGATTTTCTGGTTAGATTTTAGTATCAAAGTTGTGAAAGCATGAATCCAACACTTGTATTCATGGGTTAGGCAGGCTGTGGCGTAATTGGAGGATATTTTGTTGTCACATACTTTAGTAGCAACGGAGGATCATTTAAGCTCAAAACAGACTAAAACACAACAGCGGAACAAAAACATTATTTTTTTAGAGATTGTTGTATAAATTTAACTCAACCACACCAAACAGCTAATCATAAAAAGCTCATTTACAGTTACACATGCTGTTTTCTGTGTTCGGAAAAAAAATACAGAAAAAATATGCATTTGATTATATCTCATTGACAAAGGTCTGCCTTGTGGTGTTTCTAATAAAATAAGTAATATTAATCAAATATGAAAAACGTATGCCGGCTGTGTTACTTGTATGAGTCAGCACCACAAGAACTAGTTTTAGGTCACAGAGTGGGAAGACGTGTAACTCGGTTTACTTAGAAATATTAAATGAAATCAGGACAAAGTCATACTGTTTTATCTGCAAAGGCTAGACTTAATGGATAACAGATTTTTCTTTCTTACTTTCTCCTCTCCTCATTTGCTATATTAGTCTGTGCATATTTGTGCCCACACTGCATTTCACCCGAATGACACCTCAACTCAACAGCAAGCTTTTTACGCATTTTTCCTAATCAAATTCCCCACACTGGAAAAAATAACCCCCCAAAAAACATGGATGAATGTTTTGCGTGGGTCTGACACATAAACTGAAATTAAGCTTTTGGGATTGTGGTCTCGGGGTGCGAAAAGCTCTCTCCTCCTTCCTTGTTGCACAGAAGAGGCTTGTCTACAAAACGGGAGTGTAGACATTCTCTCCTCCTCTTACACAGACCTGCTCAGAGGGGCCCCATCTCTCTCAGGCTCTCTGATCTACAAGTCGCAAAACACCTGCTGCCTGCCTTTAAACGAGCTCGGAGAAAAAGGGGGTAGAGCAGCAGTCAAGCAGCCGAGAGGCTTGGTGTGACAGCGAGAGCAAGATTTATGCAGGCTTCGGAAGAAATACACGCTGTCTGCATTAGAGGATGACATGTAAAACAAGAGGCGAACAAGAGGTAGCAAAGGAAGGGGGATAGTAGGAGCAGACAGTTACACTGCACGAACAGCAGGGTGTGTCTTTAAGTAGGCGCGAGTCACAATGTAGAGATTTGGGGTCCTGTTTTAATAGCATTAGGTGTAACCGGTTGATGCTTTGCCTTTAAGCCACTACAATAAACTCTTTTACCTTATTTCTTTCCTTTGTTTATTACTGTTATCCACCTGGTACCGGCCTCTTCCCACTGTCTTTCCATCCAGATACAAGCTTCGTGTGTAGGGAAATATGAGCAGCTCCTAATAGATTTAAAGGTTGGATTGCTGAACAACACTCTGCAGCTTGTGGATAGATTGAAAGTACATTTACAATTTATTTATTTGTCACTCTAAAGTTTTCTTCTGAATCGCCCCCAGCAAATAGTTTTATGCAACAGTTAAATGAGTCTCTGACCAAAGGGTGTAAAAACAGGACAGCTTATATTCTCTCAGCATCACAGGACTAAATTATTATAGACAATTCTGTTGCTCAGAGCAAAAAAGGAAAATCTAAATGGAGATTCTTGAATGTGAAGCAGGAACATTGCACAAGTAATTAACCTTACTGTATTTATCCTCCCACTTTAGTCTCTAATGGTTCAGCTCATCTGTTTTGAAATTTCTCCAGGAGGAACAAACTGTAATGGGTAAATGAAGTTGTAAAATTATGATAAATACTAAGACATAAAGAACCAACATAGGTTTTCTTTATGCACTTTGCTCAACTTTTATTTTTAGTATTCTTAAAAATGACAGATTACAATTGAATCTATTTTTGTTCCCTCATAGCAGCTGTGTTCACTTGACTTCATCTGCCCTCTACTGGTACATCCTCACTATTACAAGCAGCCATTAAGTTTCAGTATCTTAAGTTTTGTCTCTTTTGTCACAACCAGGATAACCGTTTCTTTATGATAAACTAACTGCGTTGATTTAATTTTTTTTCATATAATCCTTTAGAAATAAAATAAATAAAAAAACAGATCAGAGCTTAAAGAAAGATCTGCTTACATACATTATCTTCACAAGTTTTTACAAAATGTACAGTTTAAAATAAGACAACAAAGGTGTATAATCAAGGTCAAAGTTATATTTTTTGCAATAATGAGGTGCACTCTTTGCATAAGTCAATACAACAATTGGTAATTTAACATAATATTCTCTTTGTTTGGCTCCACCGAGGTGGAGCAGTCATTAACACTGCTGTCTTGCAGAAGAAAGATCCTGGGTTCTCATGGTCTCCTCGTGCATGCAGTGAATCTCTCATGACACTACGTGTTCCTGCTTTACTCAAAAGTAAGCTGTTAGGTTAACTAGTCTGACTAACATTCCCCATGTCCATCTATTACAGTGTATGGGATGGACTGGCTACCTCTCCGGGAGTTTACCCTGCATCTCTCATGATGACCAGTGGAGACAGATGGCATAAACATTTTTAATCTAAAAGACTTTGAGAGAATAACAACATATCAATAATCCAGATTATGACAAAAATAATCGGTTCTTGTCATAAAAGTAGCCAATTGGTGCTCTCATACATATATGCACACATTTTCTAAACCTCTGTCATGCAAAAGTAAAATAATCCATATTCTCTTAACTTGCAAACAGCTGTTAATAAATATTAATTAACATTCAATTTGAAACATTCTGCAGTCGTGTTTGTTTCGTAGCTGGAAAAGCCAAGGGTCATTAGTGCTTATGGCTTTTTAATAGCCCTTCTTCCTCTTTATTATCCATTAAATTTAGAACCTCATACACGATTGTGTGTGTTTGTGGAGTTTGCACATTTGTAGTTTCTCCGATCCCATCTGTTTGGACTACTTCGCAGGTTTGGTTTATTCTTTTTTCTACCTGCAGATGGCAGCAGCAGCATACTAGATGACCGCATGGCTTCATACAGACTACAGTTTAACAATAATTCATTGACGATTTTGTGTAAATAATTTACAGCAAAATGAAGGGCGCCTTCACCATATTTGTGTCAGTGTCTGACCTACCTCAGTTATTTATGAATGACAAGTTATCATCAGATCTGTTTTCTGCAAGAAATGCAAGGACTAAGTCCAAATTCATATTTAAAGAAGAATTTCTGCATCACTTCTGAAATATATGTTACAACTAATAAAGCTATAACAATGTATGTTAAGATAATTATTTTGATATGCAAAGACAGGCAGAGGGGTGGGGGCTGTACATCTTATTATGGCATTATCTATGAATGAAAATATGGTTTGTCTGAACCTATTTTATGCAATTCTGGTTGTATGTTTATAAACGTTCTTAAGTTGTAGTTTTGGGATAATTACTTTACATTGCCAATTTATTACTCTTACTCTTCATCTTTAATAAAATGTATTTTTAATACAGAAAAGTAATCAATCCCTTACATTTTATTATTACTTTTACAAACCAATCCTGATCGTCATAATTTGCCTTTTTTTAAAAGAGAAAAATATTTAAAAAAAGCTGTGTAGCATAAAAGCAACAACTGACTCCGACAAAATCCTTACCGGGTTTTGAAATCTGGACGCTGCAGTTTTTCTCCTCTGTGCTAAATTGCCCAAGCTCTATCAGGTTGTGTGGGGATCGACTTTCAAGGCTTTTCCAGTCCTGACACATTTTCTCTTGTCAGATTGAGGTCTGGGTTTTGTCTGGGCCACTCCAGAACATCCACCTTGTTGTTTTTAAACCGTCTCCGTGTAGCTTTAGCTTGATGCTTCTGGTCATTGTCTTGCTAGATTGTCTCTCTGAAGCCATATTTCCCCATTTGGATAAAAACAAACTGTCCTATAAGTTCCCACTGTAAATAAATGTTGATTTATAGTGGTAAATATTTCTTTGCACTTTGTGGTTATTGTTCTTTGTATAGCTGTTTTATTCAGTTGTCCAGAAATTGTAAATAGTTAGTTTGGTTCTAAAATTGTAAAAAGATTTTACTGTAAATATTACTGTAAATCTTTTCATTTTGGATGCCTTTTTTTCTTTTTGAATATAGAAAACTGAAGATTACTTATTCTGCTTCAACTTTGACCCCTAATGCAGATCATGTTCACCCTCCTACATTAATGTTGTTCTTCAAAAGCTTAAAAATAAAGACTGAGAATTAAAATCTAGATATTTTTTTCTTTTGATAAAAACATGACATTTAAATAAGTTTTCTAAAATAAGTGTTGAAAAACACAGTTAATCACTAATATTGTCTTTGCCGTCTATGTTAACCAGTGACATAGGGTTTTGTAAAAATAGATGTAAGTAAAGGTCAGAATCATCATTTATTTTCTGTACAGTGTAAACATCTTTGCTATGTTACACATCCATGTGGACAAGTGTTTCCACCTGGTCTCCTCGCTCCTCCCTCTTGCTGTGCTTTTCTTCCTTTCTCCTCTCCTTTTTCCTCCATAGTCACATGTTCTCAGTGAATAAAGACTGGAGTGGGTTTCACCAGCTGGTGCTTTCGCCTGGTTCATAAATGGTTTTAAAGACAAAATGCATGTAAGAGGGAATGTGAATCTTTGCCAGACACTTGAGCATTAGTGTTACATCTCCAACGTTCCTCTGTGGTGTTTGTGTGAAGATCCATAGAGTTTGCTGTAGCAGTTCCAAATCTGTGCAAAATTGTAGATATTGTCACTGGAGAAAAATAAGATGTAACCTTTTACGACCTTATCTTCTCGGTTTGTGTGCAATGTAGTATGCATTTTAATGTACTTTGTAAAATTGGAATAAAACTCAGACATATGACTAAAAAGTTGGGAGTTGGATAAGATCAGTTTGGAAGATTTATTTCACTGCAGTCTAAGAAAAATAGTTTTGGTGGTGTCTTAATGTCATGTTTGACAGCTAGTGTTAGTTAGGGCAAATCATCGTGTCCCAAATCCTGATAATGAGACTGCTTTCCCCAGACAGCTTTCAGATCTGGGTTTTCACCATCAGTGCAATTAGCCACAAAGTCTCTCAAGTGACCTCCATGAGTTTGTGCCACATTATTATTTCAATTTTTGTCAATTTTTACATTGTTTCACATCAGCAGTCGAAGTGTAATGCACTTAATGATTTGCAATCTGGTAATAGTTATTAATGTGCTGTTTGCCTCGATTCGGCTGTTTCACACTATTGATATATTGTTAGTGGTGGGTCAGATTAATGGATAAAAACAAATCCCATTTTACAGTTGCAGACAAGCTTATCAGCATCCTCTGATAAACCGGTCAAGGAGTTTTGTTTTGTTTTACCCACAGTTTTAAAAATGAGCATCTGTTTTCTAAGGGTCTAAGGATTTGTGTTATTTACAGGAAACAGAAAACAAATATTTTTTTAGTCAGTTGAGACGTATAATCAGAACACACACAGTAAATAGACAGATCTGTCCAAAAGCAGACCTTTCTTAAAAGTTATAATCTTAAAATTCCCTCCTGCTTTATTTGCCTGCACTCTAATATTATAATGCAGTGACACACTATTCAACAAGAAGTTTATTGATCCATTTAACTATTTATTAAAATCTACAATCTTAATAAGAAGTTTATTAACTATTTATTAAAATCTACAATCTTAATCATTCCATCTTTATTTATGTGAATAGATACATTTTGACCATTTTAAATTAAAGCACATAACTAATGATAGTTAAAATCTGTAGACAGCTGTAAACTCTTGTCTTATTGTTGTAGCTCAAGTTTGGGATTCCAACTTTAAATTTATGTTCTATAGTATGTGCCCCCCATAGTATTTGATCCTATCTAGTACTTAAAGGTATTGGAGAGGATCTTCAGCTCAATCTCATTTTCGCAACACTGCGCATGCGGCACCTCATCTCCAGTAACGCCCCCTGATATCGGGAGCGCGAACGTCCTCAGCACATGCTGTTTACATCTGCGGGACCACAGCCTCTGGCGGCGCATCGGACTTATGACAGAATTGATTGCTTTTACAGCAACAAATTAGCTACCAAAAGGTTATTTGTTTAGAAAAACGCATGTACAAGAACATTTGACGGTAATTAATGATTATTAGCAGAAACTCTCCGACGAGTTGATCGGTTTTCAATCCCTTTTCGGCTTTCAATGCCCGACACCGCACAAAGCAGTAATCTCCGAGACAAACTCGTGTTTTGTTCATCTCTGCAGCCGTCTTTCTTTTTTTCTCAGCGACTTCAAACACGGTTTTTCTCTTGCGAGCTTCCATTTTCGTCGCCGTACGGGGAGAACCTCTCTTCAATGGTGAATGATGTGTCTTGTCCGTCCCGTTTTACTTCCTAAACAACAATCTGAATATGCGCAAATTCAAACATGAGCGCACGTTGTACGGGTCGGGTGGGTGGGGTAATTAGTGATATACGTCATTGCGTAAATTTTATTTACGCATTGACAGCCACTTATTTTTCACCACCGGTCAATTTCAATTGGCTGTTATTTTCAATGGGATTTTCCATTGAAAATTTTCTACTGAAAATCCTCTCCTATACTTAAGTAAACCCATTTATAAAAAGCTTTATCAGGTTCCAGCACCAACAGGTGGTGCTAATGTCCCATCAAAATAACAATGTATAGGCAAAGGCCATTTTTTTGGGTTACTGTTAGAATGGCCTTAGCGGCTGGTTTAAGCAGGAGGCTTGACACAGAGAAAGGTGCAGACCCACTGGGTGTTTATTCACCAACACTGAACATATCCATTCAGGAAAACCTTGTCACACATACTCACAGCTACAGCAACAGCTCTCTCAGTTGTGGAACCGGCCCTCTTCTATAGCCCCTCCCATTAACAGACCTACCGTGATAGAGAAAAACATATACACGAACACACATACAAAATAGCTAAAATCTCACTTTAAATAACAGACATAACTAAACATTCCTAAAATCACTTCTGTACTTAGGTTTAACTTTTTAACCACTAAACACTAAGCTGAACACAGTTTAATCCTCCCCTTCAATTTACAATGGTCTCTTCCGGAACCTTTAAAAGGTGCTCAGGCCCCTGGGGACTCTTTTAACCTGAACACCCTACAAAGGAAAACAGAGATAAGTCATTTGCTTAACACACTGGGAAAAGATTTTAAAGATCAGTGACATTATTGTTATTTTATCAACTTGTCTGGTCTGTTTAACAGGACAGGACCTCATCAGCAACAGCCGAGAAGAAACTGGCCAAAACATCCAACAACTAAAAATAACACTAATCTCTTATACAGTGTCTTTTGTTCTTTTAAAACAGACTTTTAAGTGTATTAGAAAAGGTAATGAAGAGCTTCATTACAGTTACTTACATGGAAGTCAACCAATGGAGACTGTTTGGTAATTTTACAGTATGCAAAAAGGACCAGTGGGTAGAAGTACTGTATTTTCCGCATCATAAGGCGCACTTAAAAACCTTAAATCTTCTCAAAAGCCGACAGTACGCCTTATGATCCGGTGCGCCTCATATGGACCAATATTGAGCCACAACAGGTCTCGCAACTACCGTAAGCAGTCACCGACTTCATTTTCCCTGTATAAGTGTGTGGTGCATGCTGGGATATATGACTGCGCGAAGCATGCCGTATCATTTCCATTTGTGAGTTTGTGTAAAGACCCCAAAATGGCTCCTATTAAGAGACACCAGGCCCGGACTGGCCATAGGGAGAACCGGGAATATTCACAAAGCGCCGGACTAATATTGGCCTGCTGGCCTGAGTCTCTGTAAAAAAAAAAAAAATAATTCTGCCGCCAGTGCAAATATCAGACAGAAAGACCAGCGCTGGGGCAAGCCATAGAGGCACTCAGGCCAGCAGTATGAGAGGAGGGAAAGATAATTGGTTTATTTCGATTAAGACCCACCCCAAACATCTGTATCAAGGAGGAAGGGGCGTGGCGTGTGTCTGTTGAAGGCAGCTCGTGCAACGAGCAAGCGGTGCAAGACGAGGAGAAGCGACTCGGGTCTCCCAACGGGGTAAAAGGAACAGAGGGAGAGAGACAAAAAGAGAAAGGCTCTGGAGTAGGACGCGGCTCTCATGAAGTTTAGGCTTCTGACCCACATAAACAGAGAACTCTCAGCAGAACAGTTATAATGAATTTTATTGAAGGGGAAGGGAGTGGGGTCCGGCAACGGGAGACAGCGGGTGACGGTGGTGCTCGGCAGGTGCGCAGTGACAGTGGGACAGCGGGGAACGGCAGGAGTCTCAGTGCGTATAACGACGTAGGAGACCGGAGACTGCTGAGGTGGAGGACAGGACAGGTGAGTTGTTGTGATTTTGTGAGAGGATAATAATGGACTGATCTTACTTGTGGTTGTTTGGATGTTGACGCCAGGGGGAAGGTGAGAGGTGAGTTCCTTATCAGCGGTGGAAGCGTGCACGGCAGGTGGAGTGATGCTGGAGCTGGCAGATCGAGCTGAGCCAAGAGGAGCAGGGAGACCAGATGGATGCGGTGGACCTGAGAGAGCTCTTGTGAGGATGGAGCACTGGAGATGACAGGAACCAGGAGTAACAAACACTCAGGCGTCGAGTAGCTGGTCCACCACTCCTCTTATACTGGCCCAGCTCATCAACGCCAACAGGGTGCACCTGGGGTGGCAAACGCTGCAACAGAGGACGAGCACAGGTGACACCCTGTGGACAACTGGAGAAGTGCTGAAAGGAACTCACTCTGACAGCGGCAAAATGCAGAAAAGCAACAGATTTATTTATTCATGCCCCTTGTTGCCATTAAATAAAGATTACAAGTAAGTTATAAAAACAAAACACGCACACACATAATGTTGGTACAAATATTATTTTAAGGTTCAATATATATTTTTTTAAATTTGAATAATATATTTGTACCAACATCTTTTTGTTTAAAGTTTAAACGGAGACCCCTAAAGGAACTTGAGGCTGCACACATTCAGTCTACAGTGTAAATATGGAGCCTATATAGGTTTAGCCTTGAAATTAAGATAAGGACTGGGAAGTTAAAATCACTGATTTACATGCCACTTTATTATTATTATTTGACTTTTTAAATTATTTATTTGTCCAGCTAATCGGATATAATCTTACCATTATCATGTATGAGTACAAGGCCAAATCAGTGATACAGGCTACATAATTTTATTGTATGAAATACAGTTTATGGAAAAACTGTAAACATATGTTTGCTATTCAAAGGTGGTGATAGTGATGACACCAGTCCTGCTGGTACTTCAGGAGAAGTAGATCATTTGGGGGGAAGTTACAAAACCATATCTACAGTAGATTAACAACACATGAACACTATCAGACGCTAGGGTTGACATAAATGGCTCTCAACTGTAATAATAGCTTTCTTTGCAATTTGGTGTTATTCTATTAAGTGATTGTGTTGTTAAATATTTCTGTCTGTTGCTGTTTTGGTGTTATGCATCCCAGATCAAACATGAGCATTTGTGTATTCCAACCTTGGATTTACTGCAGGTTGGGATTCATTAGTATTCCCCGGTATGATGATGTGCCACTGAGGCAGTTGATTTTTTACATGATTTGACTATGTAAAGCTCTAACTTAGACACTTATTATTGTGTAAAATCTTTATTTTCTTAGTACTATTGCATTGACAGCAGTAAAGTTATTGTATATTCCAACCTCAGAAGTTACAGTACGTCTAATAGCTGGCCTTTTATTTGGATTTTGCTATAAGTGTGTATGCGCGCACATGCTCAAATGCGTTTTGCTGGGGCGGGTGAACAGTGGGCAGTGAGACCGAGTCACCCTGTCTATCCCAGTGGTCCTCCACCGGAGCTCCACCGCGGGGGGTGAGGCGCGCACCCACGCACTCCTCACCCCGTGTGTGGTGGTTCCTCCGGAAGGCAAGCCAGTTTCTCAAACCCCCCGAGCCCGTCCAGGACGTTTTCCAGCGCCTGGGGCTCTGCCCGGGGACAGCCCGCTCCGCTCCCGGGCCCCGCACTCCCGTCTCTGTCCCGCCAGTGCGGACGGGCGGCAAGAAAGGAAAGGGGGCTACCTGGTTGATCCTGCCAGTAGCATATGCTTGTCTGAAAGATTAAGCCATGCAAATCTAAGTACACACGGCCGGTACAGTGAAACTGCGAATGGCTCATTAATCCAGTTATGGTTCCTTTGATTGCTCTACCGTTACTTGGATAACTGTGGCAATTCTAGAGCTAATAGAACGAGCAAACGAGCGCTGACTATTGCTGTTGTTAAAAGATAAACTGTGTCACGAAAATACCACGTCACTGTCTTCACCTCTGGGAAAATAATTAAACAGCTGTTAATTCATTTTGGGAGTGAACAGAGTTGTCAGAACGCTGGTTTGTAATTATTAATAAAGTTTGACTGACCTATCTGACTGTTTTGTTGACATTCCCTTCAACGCAGCTCCATCTAATGGATGCATAACATAACCCCAGCCTCTACTGTATGGCGTGATTTTTGTGCCACCAGGTTTGTGTTGCCATGGACCTATCTGAAGGAGCAATTACTTGTAAACTTGTGCCTATGAATCTCAGGCGCGTGCTCATAGATGCTTGGACAAGCTCTCAACTCTGACAAACTGCTCGCTCGCTCAGCTCACTCTGCTCGCGCTCGGCTCTGTGTCTGCGCCCGCAACTCTACATCACATGTAAATGAGCCGCGCTTCCAGCTAATCAAAGAGTGGCCTTTTTCATCCAATTAAATAATTCCTTCCAAAAACACAAAGTTGATTCATACTCTCAGATTCACAAACAGACACAGAGCCGAGCGCGAGGAGAGTGAGCTGAGCGAGCGAGCGAGCAGTTTGTCAGAGTTGAGAGCTTGTCCTAGCACCTATGAGCACGCGCGCCTCATACGCACACGCTTACAATTATTGCTCCTTCATACAGCTCTGTGCGCGCAAACCTGGTGGCACAAAAATCACGCCATACTACTATTCTATTCTATGCGCCTTATAATGCGGTTCGCCTTATTTATGAAAAAAGTTTTAAAATAGGCCGTTCATTGAAGGTGCGCCTTATAATGTGGTGCTCCTTGTAGTGCGGAAAATACGGTACTTCATTTTTGTATCAACAAACTTGAAAATATACTCTCCTTGTTTTGTCTATGTAACGCTCAACAAAATCTGTTTATTGTACTGTTTTGTAATGCCACCTATAGATAATCTTGCATACTCACTTTATCCTTTGTAAAAGGCATTTATAATTTCCTGGTTGTTCTGCAATCACTTTAAAACTCGAGGCATTTAAATTACAATCTCCTTTTTTCTTGTTCTTCAATTATTTGAGGATAAAACTTACTTTCAGAAACTTTCTCCTCTTCATCAAATCATACACTTCTCAATCAGAGGTGTGTGTGGGTTTCTGTGTCTGAGTATGTGTGGCATAGCCGGAGAAGGGTTGTTCATATAGAAACTATACAACGTATCCAATCTTTCATACTAAATTATAATCCTATCTGTCATTTTATGTGTTTTGGTTTTGCCTTTCAGAATTTAAATCGGTTTTTGCCTGTATGCTTTCTGTATGTGTGTGCAATACGTATTGCACAAATAAAGATCCAATTATTCAAGAGGTGCATACAGACTTGTTCACTGTAAACTACATGAATATACGTATTCAGATTAACGGCTACACTTTTAAGACAACATATTTCTGTTTATTGCTCAGCGTAACAGAAATAACATACAATATCAATAATATTCCTTTCATTTGTGAAAGTCTATGCTTTGTTGATCTGTCCAAGGTTACTCATTTTGCTGTTGGAGTTGAGCAATGGAGTATGGACCCCTTAATATTTTATTACATGTTGTCAGAATCAGACTTACCCCTCAAGATGATGGAGGTGGGGGCTGCTGGAAGAAGACAGGTTCAGCTGACATCTGCCCACTCCTCTTGTCCATATAACACAAATATATCTAAACTTTCTGTGGTGCAGCTTTACTTTAGGCTGCTCTACTTTGTTCATCACTATGTGGCCATAGGGATTTTGTAGCAAAAGTTATATTATAGCCTAATTAATTTGGTTTTTGGTTCCTTCCTGCCTCATCAGATGCCTATAATGAGTTTTATTGGTTGTTATAATATATTACAATTAATAATCTAAATTAATCAATTCAAACAAGGTGAAATATTTGATGCATAAATCTGACCAATTAATTTTATGCAAATAGATAAAAAAACAAATAGATAAAAATATAAAATGCTCAAACATTCTTACTTTTCTAAAACTCCTGTCACACTGCTTCTTTTTCTGCCATTTATGGTGGTATTTTAAACCAACATCTGTGACACACGTCTGTAAGAACATAAATCCGATTTTTTTGGAACATCAGGCCCTGTCACGTCTTTGAAGCGTGTCTCTCACTTTCAAAGTGCTGTCCCATATAGATTACTGATTGTATACTGGGATCAAGGGTGTGAAACAACATTTTCAACCTTGTCGGAACAGGGGGCATTATATGGGTCTGTATTTTTCCCTTTGTATATTGAAGGGTGTTAAGTGACCATCTGGAAAGAAATTTTAACCTTACATGAATTCCACTAAGTTGGCAGATATTCATTAGCACTAATGTCAGTCTGTTTTCAGTTTTATTTTCAGGTTCAGGCAACCAGCAATTTGTTTTATTTTAGTTGTGCTTGAGATTCGGGGTGGTGATTATGTATGAGCGATGTAAAAACCTGTCTGGTTTAGCAGGTAAGAAAATTATAATTGCTGTGTTGGGGGTATTGTTTTTTTGATGTGCTTAATTTGATGTTTTTGTAATAATGACTTCTTAATTTGTTTGGTACATTTAGAATGTTTTCAGGACATCCAATCTAATTTTGGTAAGCCTATATAAAAATACAGATGTCTTTACTGAATAGAAGTGTCTATAGAAGTGTTTTTAATAGAATTACTCCTTTGCATTTCCCTTGTTTCTAAAAAAATGTAAAATAAAATAACAAATTTACTTCACCAAACTTCACAACTCACATTAGATCTTTAATTATTTGAAACAATATACATTATTCAGGCATAACATTATGACCACATGGACTACTCTTACTAGTGACCTACTATGCTATGTGTAATCTGATAGATTTCAATTAGAAGCATAATTAGCTTTTTCTAAAATATATCTCATCTGTTGTTCCGGACCACCTCATGATTTTGTCCACAGTTCACCACTGTAAGCCAAATGCAAGCTGAGAACACATCACCGAAAACTGCAGTTTTGAAGGTCTTCTTACCCAATTCATTCTCCTTACCTGTTTTTCTGCTGGTAAAACTCTACTTCTAAAGTTCCCTTTGTGATAAAACAAGTTTGCAAAAATATATCTTAGTCCTTATTATTTTATTTAAGAAATCAAGATATTTTTTTCATCATTATGCCCTTAAAAACCAAAGGCTTTTGTATCTTTATTAACACTATGTAAATATGCGATTTGAATTGTATATCCCACCTACTAATAGATGTTATCGTGCTGATCACTAAAACATTCCCCTGATTAAATTGGAAATTAGCATAATTAACAAAAAGTCTGATTAGTTTTACTGCCCTACACATTTTATTGCTTTTCTTAGTTGCTCTTTCACATACTGACCTCCTCAAAACAAAATTAATGTGTTTTGAACAGAAAATGGCCCACCAGGCATTCCTTTAAATAGTTTTTTTTAATGAAAGAGCCTCCTAACATATTTCAGACTGATTATCAGCTACAGTAACTGCTCTCAGTCCATATCAAGTTCATACTTGAGTTTTTTTTTTGCTTTTGCTGTGAAAAAAAAGTATTAAACTGCTCAAAGATAAAAGGCAGTTTTTTAAGCAACAAATTAATTACACCATTATCCTTAAAATGTTACATACAGGCACTTGTTGCTTCCTCCTGGATTAAATTATGGGTCTTAGGGTTAATTTTATTTTCTCCTTTAAAGGTTCATTTATAATTGTGTTTACTAGTCAGCTAGACTTGGACAAACCTCACTGTTCCCTACAACAAAATATTTTTTCTTGACTTACCTTGTTCAGGAATTGTGGGCTTTTTCTTTGCCTGCTAACTTGTCCACAGTTTTGCCTTTAAGCACCTGTCCCTGATTTTTGAACAGGGTATTTACTGTATTCAAAAAGTGTTCAAAAATAGGTTTGTTCTTGTATTGCAATTATTTCTTCTTTCTCTAAACACATGCATAGGATTGAGCTTCTCCATTGTTAATTTTACTCATTTTAATTTAAAGCCAGCCTTCTCTGTTTGACAGTTGCAGTGCCTTCCAGACTTATAAAACCACAGATAAAGACTTGTACCAAGTCTAAATTAACCTTTTAGCACATTGTTTCACACTGAAAAACTAAGCAAAATAAACCAAGCAGAATCTGACCTTCTCTCAGGGTACAGGAGAGGAAAATATTTCATGTAAATTTTTGTTTATACAAAAAGTGATAGAAGTCAGTGGCGGCTGGTGAAAAAAAAATCTTGGTGAGGCTGGTGTGCCAACAGATTTCCCCACCTAATCTAGCATGGGCATTCAAATGAACAGATGGACAATGACAATGCTACTTTCACGACACTAGTTTCATTCACAGTTTCTAGTTTCACAGAAAAAGTAACTTTATTCTGTCATCAATTGAATGGTTTGGACAAGTAACATTGGAGAGAGTCTGGGAGTTACACTTTAAAAAAAAACGATATCATTGGCTGTTCATGTAGCTTCGGCAATTTAAACTTTTATGCATTTTATGTAGCAGTTGGGACAAATTTTCCAGCATCCATTTGGCCAATCATCCATAATTTCTCCCTAGCAACCACAGCTGTTTGTCTGCCAGTCCGCCTAAGTGAGGATAATTCATTGTCTGTTCGTGGAAATTCCTGTTTAAATTATTCAGACTGCATGTAGGCATCCACACTATTGATTAAAACTGACATAGATTTTCTTGTTTTTTAAATGCAAAATAAATATTTTCCTTGATCAGCTGGTGGGGCAGACCCCCAGCGCCCCCTATAGGCCAGTCACCGCTACCACTAATATGTCCTTTACTGTTAATGCAATATTACTTTTTTTCTTCTCTAACATTTAAGTTTTTGCACACGGACAGACTGATCTTCGAACACACCTCTTTGGCTAGTCTCTAGATTAGGGGGGAGCCTCCTTCAAAAACCCAGATAGACTGTTTCTTGTTTTTAAAAACAAAATTTTACACAAAGATAGCTTATATATTTTCCTGAATAGTATGATGTTAAACATCTGGGAACAGCATGCAATGACTAGGAATTGTGAAAAAGCTCTCATTTTATGCTGTAAAACCCACTGTCGATGACTTTTAGGTGCAGGTTACATGTCCCTCCTCTAGGTCTATAGCAAGGGTTTCTCTTTTCTTTAACTCAACCTGTAGATTTCAGGGTATGCACTGACATGACCATGTTAGATGTTTGACTTGTGTCTGAAATCGTTTTTGTATTGATATGGTCGTATTTTTTTGTTGAAAGAATCATTGACAACAGATTTAAGTTTTCTAACAGAGACCATCAGATTTGTATTCTAAATATCCAAAAGCATCACCAGGAGCTTTTAATGTTATGCACACAAACAGGGTCTCAAAAGCCTTTGGAAGGTAAATTGGCAAACAGGTCTTCCCTCTTTACATAGATCATGATGTGGTTTTCCACCTATTAGTTTGTTGTTTCACACACGACCTAAATATACGGAAAACCTTTTAATAAAGATGGTTAAGGCAGTTCTTCTCAGTCCAGAGCTTTTGTTGCTTGCCTCAGTGAGGACGGGAGTATCCCAGGGGATTCTAAGCAGTGCTCTGAAATATTACAGCTTCACACAGTCTTTCAACTACTTTTTTAGCCCACCTAAAAGTAACACATTTTTAAATACACATTAATTAAAAACACCAACAGTCCTTGTCATCAAAAATCCATTAGATCCAGTATCATTGCACAAATAAAACTGTTTAGCAACTTCCTTTCTGTATGCTTGTAGTATGTATTGTTCCCTTGATTAAATCACAATCTACTCAATATTATCTACCATGTGTTAAAAGGTCAGGGTGTCCACAAAATTTCCACCACAGAGTCCCAGCTCTGTTTAGACCATAGCATTTTTTCCACAGGCATTTAGCAAACTCTCTTCTTTTAAGGGTGCAATAGAAAAGCTTTTGTCTATCCTGCTTCTGGAACGATTTTTCAATACATTTAGTCCAAATCAAGTTTGTCCGCAATGGTCAGTATGAGATTCATGGCTGTGAATAAAACGATTAAAAGAATAAATTATTTTAAGGCTCTTTATCAAACTTCAATACGAATACAAAAAATATGATCAGTTTTATAGAAATAAAGCCTTCAGTGAAAAGACAGGAAAGCATCTTTAACTGAGATAAGCTAAGTATTATCGTTCAGTCATTCACTTCTACCCTTTTATTACCTCTCCCGATTTTAGGTGTTTTCAACGTCATTTTCCCTGAAATGTGTTATTTCTTTGTTCCTGTCAGATACTGAAGACAGGTTTCAAAAAGGTGCACATTTTTACACAGCCTCTCTATCCATCTTGACCATCGTGTAACGATGAAACAGACTTTCTGCTAGGATTGCCATATAACCTGGCTTATGTTGCTGTCTTCAAGTTCATGGACAGATCTGTGGTAGATTACTTAACCTTAACACCATCTCCTTTCTGTAATGTCCTATTGGCGCTTCTAATAATAACATAAGGAGAGCTGAGCAACAGTGTCAGTCAGCTAGAGGGATTTTGGCACTAAAGACAGAACACTGATGTGTAAAGACGGACATTTTCCAGTGTACATTTCCCCAGCTTCAGTCATTTTAAAATATTTACTATCTGCTCTTCATCATCCTCTTTGGTCTCTTCGTTCAGATCACAGCTTCTTCTGTGTCACATTTTGTCATGTCAACTCTTTATTGGGTTTGGTAAACTCTCGGTTTGGTAATTGCCTGAAGTTTGACCTCTGTCTGTGACTCCTAAATGACAACATGAGTGGTTATGGAGAGGGAAGTATTTTGTTTCTGACACCTGAAGAGGAGACAGGTGTTGCTTATGGGGCTTTTTTGGGGTGTGTGTGTTTTTGTGTGTGTTTACATCTGCTGGTCTGAGTACCAGAAAAATCCATTGGGTCTGGCGTTGCTGTGGTAACAGTAATCACTTCTAATTTGACATCAGGGAGAAGGAGAGGGTGGGTGGGGGGTAAAGGTGGAGTGGCAGCAGTTAAGATGGGAGTTGTTGAGGGAAAAACAATAAAAATGTGACACCAGGGAAAACAAGGTTAGCATGTTTGCCTGTTTAGCATCTCTGAAAGTGGTTAGTGGCTAAATGCAGAATGCAAAGGAGGAGAATTTCTATATAAATGGCTTTCTTTCCAACTCCCATAAGATATGAAAGCTACAATGTTTGCTTAGTTGCCTCACAGCCTGTCATCTGCCACTGAGAGCTAGTATTTCTACAGCTATCTTCTTTTTTTCTTACCTTTTTTTTCTTTTAAAGGACAGTGAATTGATAAAATAATTATTGTACAATGTATGCCAATGTTTTTCTATGAAAAATAATATTTATTTTGATTTTCATTTTGATATTCAAAAGAAATAAACACCTAGTACAACTAAAATTCCAATATAAAGGAAATCTAAGCAAAGTAGTCTTAAAATTAGGTTATGTGTAATTAAGCTGAATGTAACAGGAAACAAAAATTATAAAGTCCTTCCAAAATGTATCAAAAATTTAAAAAACGTTAAAAGACTTCAACACATCCCATGTATAGAGACAAAGTCTCACACATTTCTCAGGTGGGATTTTCAACCATTTTTTCTTGCAATCTATTTACAAGTCTTTATGCTTCTGGCGCTCAGGGATGGACTCTGATCTTAAGTGTATTTTTTTAGATTTTTATTTAACTCAAATGTTTTTATTTGCGTTATTATATATTTTTTAAACTAATTACGAGTTTCCTTAAAATACTGTCCTGCTCTACAATCTTCCCTAGTTTCATCTTCAGATTAAGATCAAGACCTCATCACCAAACTTTTGCAATTTTACTTCATCCTTTAATTATTTGAAGGCTAGCCATACCATACACTACAAAACATCCTATATCCCTGTTACTGCCACTGATTTTCCTTGTTGGTTTGACCTACTTGAATTTGCGTGCTGTACCATGGTACTACCGGATTTAATGTGTGTATCCAGCAAGTTTATTTATGGTCTAACTGATATGACTTTTCTTCTACTATTACATTGGGTTGCCTAAATGTCTTGCACTAAAGAAATTCAACATGTCTTTTTTCAGCAGTGGAGTTTTTCATTGTTAGTATTCATAGTTAAAATGGTATTTGAGCATATTGCTTATTGTTTTCATTGGAAAAAAACTTCATCAGCTATTAATTTTGTTGTTAGTCACTGATTTTTTGGACACTTTTCTTGATCTTGTAAATCTTGTAAGTGTCATCTGACCATTCTTGCAATATGAAGTTTTGTTATTTCTACTTCCAGATCATGACTGTAACTAAACTATTCATATAGCTATTGTCACTAGTATGCTGTGCATCAATAATTAGAAGTGTCTTAGCCAACACATTTATTTCATACATTTAACATGTTACTACAGCAATTTCTTTAATCATGAGAAGCCTTTGAGAGGTAGGTCATGAATTAGGACTAAACCACCTGAGATTAATCCATACTGACCAGAGACCGGAAGGCTTTCTAAACTGTCAAATTTTTTACAGTGTCTTACTGTAGCTTTGCTTTGCCTTTTTGTAAATTTTTTTTATTGGGTTCATAGTGTTTTTTTTTGTGTCATTCCAACTTATTACAACTAAATTAATGATTTCTTTGTTTTGTGTTACTTTGTATATCTAGTATCAATGAGTTGTTACTGAAACTTATATGAACTTCAGTTAAATAAATATTAGAAAGAGAAAAAAAAAACATATTAATTAAAATTTAATTTACCCACTATGTTTAATCTTCTTGCCCCACCTCCACTTTTGGTTTTCCCTTTAACTGAATTTTCCACCTGGTGTTATGAATAAGAGTAATGATTAAGGATGCAGACATAGTGGGATGCTGTGTGACTCAAATTTCTTTTTTTTTTTTTTTCTATCTGTCACTTTACTCAGTCTCCCACCAGCTCAAATATACACTTAGTGTCTTACATTCTGTCTAATTTATAAGCCGTGAGTAAAAGAAAAAATAGAAAAAACAGCATGAAAAAGATGTGTGAAGCATGCCATAGGAGAAAAAACCCCACCTGCCACTCAAGCCGGCCTCCTCGTAGTATTCACCCCCCAAAACACACACACACACACACACACACGCACACACACACACAAACACAGTGTCTCTTTCAAGTGTGTGCCGTCCGTAATTTTCCGGCACACTCCATCGCCAGCCAATGAGTAGCCAGGAGAGGGCTTTTCAGAACGTGAGGAGGAGATCAACTGATTGACAGTGAGCGCCCTACAGGTGGAGAGCGAGAGAAAGAAAGGGGGGTGGGAGAAGACAACATTAGGAAGAAAGAGAAGGGGTGAGTGAGGAGAGGGGAGAGAAGCAGCAGCAGTCAGACTTCACACACTCACATCACTGGTTCCTTCGTTACTCTTCTACTACCTTGGGAGCTTGCTACCCTGGAAAGATCAGCTGACTAACACCCCGAGTGATTACCACCATCATCATACATATCAACCGCTGCAACAAGATGAGCCAGTGCAGGAAAAGGTGCAAGAGGCAGCTCACCAAGGTGGCTCGCTATTTCTACCGCTTCCTCATGGGAACGCTCACGCAAGGTAGGCACCCAGAAAAACTTCCACGTTTAACACTGTGATGTTCGTCGCTAAGTGCAACTCTAAAAATCTTGAGGACTGCTTAAGTTACCAGAGATGTTTGTCTCTGTTTTTTTTTTGTGCTACTTTATATATAGATGCAAACATTCAAAGCATGTGCACTTTTATCCCCAAGACTGAGTGTGTCCAACTCTATGCAGTCCATCTGAGTGCTTTGTTTCATCTGAAGGCTCTGAGACTAACAAAGCTTTGACATCAATCTGCTTAAAGATGGTAGTCATTATTAGCAACGCCATGTGTGTACCGAACCTCTTTCTGTAAGCTTACAGAAGACTTTCACACTTTCTGTCCTATTATGCATGATAATTGAATTAATGCTCAGTATGCAGAGACAGGATCAGAAAGCTGTTGGGCTTCAATGTGCTCACTCTTCCCCTCTCTTAGTCTTTCTTTTGACTTCCTTCCTCCTTTACAGCTATGTCTTTCTCTCCCCCAGCCTTCTTTTTGAAAGTATATGACATCCCACCTCTACTGAAGAAGTCTCAGAGGAATAAAAAAAAAATCTGTCTGTTATCCAGCTCTTAGTGTCACTATAACTCACATCCTCATCTTCCTTTGCTTTCTAGCTCTCTGTTTGGCTAACAAAAAGACTTTGAATTTTGAAATGGTTAAATGAGATGAAAACAGTTTTTTGTACGTAGATAGGAGATCAGAAATGTCTTTATTCTTTTGAGTTTCTCCAGCTGAGGCTAGGGTTGGCTTGTTTCAGTGTCCTTGGCTTGAAAATAAGTTCAGCAGCGTTTTCTTCGGACATCTTACTGCACATTTTAAGCCCTTCTTTTACCTGCTCTGAGTGGTGTTAAGATGTAACGCACATCGTCTTTAGGAACTACTACAGCTTTTCATCTTATTTGCTGAAGCTTCTTGCAGTGTCTCGTGTTTATGCTGTGAAAGCAGCACCTGGGCATATGTACATAGGTGTGAATAATTCCTCAAGAAAACTGTGATAATGTACAACTACATGGAAATAAAATCCCAATGGGGGATGCGTTTGTTTCATCTGATTAAGTTTGGCACACCATGTTCTAGGGCAAAGGTCCTCTATCCAGCTGTCCTTGGTTTGGATTCTGTCATTTGTCCTTTGCTTAGTATGGCTCACCTTCTACTGTTCACCTATTTTTATGAGGCTATTGGAGCCACAAACCCAAAAATATAAAGAGCTGACCCCTGTTTGACACATACGTGATCTACAATTGTTATACAATTGGTTAGGGGTGTAACAAGGTCTTAAATGTGGCCATATTTCTCGTCAAAGTGGAGCCTGTCCCAGGGCGCTATCACAATCAATTTTTATCAGATACAATAAGGGTTAGCTATTATCATTAAAGAGAAAGTTTCACCTTTAGGCTTTGATATTTTGAATCTCAGGACTTGTTTTTAGGTTGCCTTTTTGTATTATCTGAGTTAACTGACTTTGGACTACTAGGTTTTTGTGATGACCTTTTTGTGTTTTAAAAATAAACAGGACGTAATGATAGAGGGACAAATAGGATGTAAATGATATAAAGTTTTGTAAGAATACTGTTATTGTTTAACAGTTTGCAACTAAGCAAAGCTAGTGTTGACATCTGTACAATCTACTCAGACTTACTCTACATATTTTTTCAAATAATTATATTTGGCTTAGAAACTGTATTTAAGCAGTCTTATGCTAGCTTGTGTAAAATACATATAGAACAGAGTCATACAGAGTCATATCAGGCATTGCTTTTGTAAATATGTACTCAAGTTTTTAAACAAAATTTCTGAGCTGAGTTGAGACAGTGGCAGTCAAAGACAAAAAGATGAGATGGAATATTTTACCACTTAGTAGGCATACTTAAAAGTCTGGATGACTAAATAGAGACATCGTTAAGACCAAGACCATTAGTTTGTCAAAATAGGAAACACAGATTCAACCCCACAGTGTGTCTGGGTCGGCTTATGTCATTTCATAACAGATAAGTCTTTGTTGATCTTACTGTAATTTCTCCTAAAGGGAGAGTGGTTCATGGTTTGTTTGGACATAACCACTTGATCTGAGTCTAAGCCTACTAATAATATAGTAGATGTATTTCTGATGCTCAAAAAGTTAAAAAAATTTGTTTTATTACAACTACATAAATGTGCTCATAGTAACTGTGAATTTAAATTATTAATTTATACTATTGGCACCTGATTGTGATGCAAAATTGGAGAGCAAAGTGTTAGTGATGCTGCCTATTAATGGAAGCCTAATTCCAACTACATAAATGTGCTTATAGTAACTGTGAATTTAAATTATTGTAGACAGTCTTTGTACATGATGGATTCCATGTTATAAATTAATGTTGGATTTTCAAATCAAAAAGCTTGTGGCTTGTATTTCTTGAAAGCAATAATAATAATAATGCAAGTAACAGTTGTGGTTTACTTTGGGTAGATATCTAGAGCCTTATTTTCTCTGGCCTCTGGAATAATTGTGGTCCAAATATTATATTTTGAATTATGTAAAAAAAAAAAAAAAAAACTCCTGATCTTACCCATCTTCCTTTAATACTCTGATGTTACAGCATGTGTCGTCATGGTTACTTTTTTTAATGCCAAACGTCTTGGCTACTCTTTTTCTCTTAAATGCTTTATAGCGCTTTTTTCATATCATGAGCTTTGTGTTTCATCACTTCCCTATAACGTAAATATTTATTGTCTATCCATTTTTGTATGCCAAGTTTACACGGTGTCATCTTCTAATGTATTGTCTCAGAAAAAAAAGGCAAAAAAGCAAAATTTCTAGACTAAAACCCCACAAGAGGGTACAGTTGTTGAGGGCACAGACGAGTCTCTGTAGAACAACTAGATTCGTACTTAAGAAAGACTTATTAAATGTTGTTCTTTTAAGTGATTTTTTTTCTACATAAGTTTTGGACAGGGACTATGGGACATTGAATATATCTCTAATATAGTTATATGCAGACATTAATGTTAAAAAAAATCAAAACCATTTATTAAGACCATAAAAGCACATTCATTGTCCATGAAAATGCTTAAGTATGATATGTAAAGTAAATAGATTTTCTGTATGTTTAACATAACATAACAGCAGGGCAGGTGCAGTATTATAAAACACGTGTGTATGTTGTGCCTGTAAGTCAACATGTATATACTCTACATAGTTCCCAGTAAGTACATTGAATTTATGTGTGTATGGTTATGTAGGTGATGTGTAGGGATATTGTATGTGCTTGCGTTTGAGGTGAGTGTTGGAGAATACGCTAACATGAGGTTATATTTTATTCTGTAAAAGGCTCCATTTACTGTAGAGCCATCAGCCATGATAAATCAGGTGTCTCAATAGAAAAGGCAGAAAATATAATGCACAAAACTGAAGGTCAAAGTTAATAGTAAAGTGAAATGCTTAAAGCAGAGGTAATAAACACAGATGTGGTAATATGCTTATATTTCTAATCGTTTCTGTTTAATGGCTGTTTATCTTGTTTTATCTTCATCTCCTTAGAAAGAGCAATCTTGTCATTCAGCATTATCTTTCTTCTCTTCCTTTGTTTCTAACATTCCTATGTTATTTTCCTTCTCTTTGTTCGTCTACATTATTTGCCATGACAAAACGAGGAACGAGTCTGGGGGACATTTTGAGTAATTTACAAATTCCAAGCTTTCCTATAATTTCAAGCACATAAATATCAAGAAAAAAGTGTAAAAGATATAGATACCCATTTAAATGTTTTTTAGACTGCAAGACACCGGAACTCGAGGCCTGGATCTGATGACCCCGTGGTTTTGACATAAATAGGTATGGCAGGCCAAATTCGCTCCAAAGCCTTAGCACCTGTGGTTAAAAAAGTTTGCAAAGACAAGTGAGCTTTTGTCTTGATTTTCTCTCTTTGGCTAGATATATTTTTGGGAAGTTTGAACCTTTTTTTTTCATTATTTTCCAATAATGCACTGAGGTTTTGTGAGCCTAAGGAATCTACTTGTACGTCCTACACCGGGGAAAGTTTGCACAGTTTGGAAAATTCTCTTTTCTTTTCTTGAAGCTTTTGCCACAGCAAAAAGTAAAAAAACTGATTGGGTTTGATAATCTGTAAAACCAAATTGATTTCAAGTGCAAGAAACAACCAAAGAACATAAGGAACCTCCAAAGCCTGGTGTCGTTCCTTCATGCATTCCCAAAAAACAAAAATTACAGTTTTCTTAAACATTTTCTATGAATTTGTTTTTTTTACCCCCTCTGTTACTATTTAGCTTGTTATTTTGATATCCTTCCTTAGTCTTTAACTGTTCAAAAAAGAGACACAATATATTCCTAAACCAATCCAAAACATCCAACTGAGTAACTACATGCAGGTTGTTGTTTTCCTTCCTTGTTCGGTTATTTTCTAATGAAATACATTTAATATTACAGATAAAATGCTATATTCAAAAAAGGCTTCTTTTAATTGCAACTAAAATCTTTACTTGTCAATTGCTTTATTTGTCTATTTATTTTTTGGGGAGAAACTTTCATTATGTCCATACTCATACCTAGCTCTAAAAATACAAACTAAACATAATCAGTTATATCCAAAACATCTTACTTTTTAATTACCTTCTTGTAAACATTCTATTACAATTTCCCCCACTCTCTCCGACTCATACTAATGCTATACTAATGAGAGCATACCTATGCTCTCATCTTAGCTTTTGTTGTTCTCTTCTTTTTTTGTTTGTTTGTTTGTTTGGTTTTTTATGTGTTTTTTTAGATCTCACTTTAGCTTGTTTTTTGCTTTATTTGTCTCTGTGTTCTTTTGTACGTTTGTGATGAACCCGACTAGTCAAAAGAAAATAAGTTGACAATAATTTACTGAACAGCTGCCTGTTGGTAGTCATCCTTTGCTCTTCAGCTTGCCTAGCTTGTTTTCTTTTTAAAGGTGCCCCAAGGTTTTTCTACTCTGTAACTGCCGCCTAACCAGCTAAGTTAACAGTTGTTGTAAGTAAAATGCTTACTTGTGCTTTTTACCACATATAATGGCTAAAACATTTTTTTCCTTATTCTTAAAACACTTAAATCAAAACATTTTTGGGGACAAATGGGGACAGATAAGTCAAAAATGAGGAAAGCCTCCAGAAATTTGGGGCATCAAGTCACCCTATAACAGAGCTTGCCTTTATGGAAACAGCAAGACAACATAGAATTCCCTAATAGATAAATGATTGAACATATACCTCTCTTGTAGCATTTATTCAGTCTAAAGATGGATTATTAAATATCTGGCGGGTTTACCTAACTGCATTATTATTGTCGCAAAGCCAAGAATACATGATGCAATGGTTTGCCATACTATCACTCACTCAGGGCTTGTCCCAAAATTGGCACTTGAAACTTCCACTCTGTGCTGATTACAAATTAGAACATTAGTCTTCTGCCTAATTGATGCAATGATTACGAGCAAATTTTCCGTAACTGTTATTGTGATGATTTTTAGATGAAGGACTTATCAGCCCTTTCGTTTTCTGTTTTTAGTCTTGGAATTCAGCAATAAAGACACAACCACATGTCGCTTGTTCTTCCTGGATGGAAGTAGTGAACCTGGTCTGCCTGATGTGGAATTAGTTTGGTTAGGCAGGAAATGGTGGGATCAAATGTCACATTTAGTTTTGGATTTATTTAGGACAATTTTTGGTTTTCTCTGAATTTGATAGATGGTCATGAGCTGCTGAATTGAACTGTGGCAAGTCATCCGGCAGTTTGGGGTTTCAAAACATATGGCAGAAGCTACATTTTAAAAGTAATTTAAGCGAAAATGTACTTATTAATTTATACTATTGGCACCTGATTGTGATGCAAAATTGGAGAGCAAAGTGTTAGTGATGCTGCCTTTGAATTGAAGCCTAATTGCAAGACAGACTGCATGACACCTGCGTATCTTTATGTTTACAGTTTGTTGGGGCACATTGCTAGATTAAGCCACCCCTATAATAGTTCAAATCCATGCGTAATTTTGCAGTGTTTAATTTCATTCATAGTGAGTTGGATAGATGCAGCACAATTATAACACTTGAAAAAGACAATTTTTTTCAATATTCCTGCTCATGTTTGTCTGTTGAGATTAACCAACACAAAGGTGAAGGAAGCTAAGATGACTAAATCTGTTTTGGTCTCAATGTTGTAAAAAATAACATAACAACTAACAGAGGATTTATGTATTTTCATAAAATCAGATGTATTTGGTTCAAAAATAGGGTAGCTAAAACATTATTTTATTGCCGAGTCGACATTTAGGGCTGAGTTTCTCTTTTTCCTCCATTGATACGTTTAGTATTAGTTATTTAAATAATAAAATGCATAAATGGTACAGCTAAAGCAGTTAATGTGATATAGTAAACTGTAGAAGTAGTTTTTATACTTATTATTTAAAAAAGGATTTATAAAAATTAAAAAAAACTTGTCAGCAAAATACCAAGTAGCAGCTACAGCTTAGTTATTGAAATAGTCAGGCAATATGTATGATGTTCATGGAATGATTATCTAAAGGGACCAAAACCATGGAAAAGTGACTTGCTGGTCAAGAAAACTAAAATCATGGCTGCATTTTACATTATTCTTTGCAATGATCTGTATCTGTTACAAATTAGAGTTTTTTACATTTATTTTTAATAAATGTAAAAAATAAAATGTTGAGAAAACTAAGCTGGTAAAAAATCTGTGCACCACTCTGAGTGAGTATCAAGACACAATCTGAACTGGACCATTACAAAAATTCAGGAGATAAACCCTCATAATACAGTTTCCCGGTACAAGACATCTTAACACTTTTTAGACTAAGTAGGAGAAAACCTGTACAAATTCCTTATTAAAAGCTGACAGTCAATCTCCTGTTTTTACTGTGGTGCTGCAATTCTAACCACATGCAGCCTATAATATTTCCTAATAAATTCCTTTTAAAAATCGGTTTAACATGAAAACGACAAATGTTTATTTGCTCGTAAAGAGCAGAAACAAACAAAAAGATTACTTAATTAGGGAAATTAGTCATTTGTTGCTCATTACGATGTATGGCATGCTGGAAATGAAATAAATAATAAAATCTGACATCTGGTGGGTGTTTTACTACTCATAGACTCATACAGACTGACATACACACATACACACACACACGCACGCAGGAACTCACACACACACTTTGTCACAAATGCAACTAGAGTTAGTCATTATGCTTGCTAAACAAACTACTCGCTCGTTAAACAGCTAACCAGCTACCACTGTCACAAAACCCATTTAATGGCAAGTATTTATAAAAATAAAAAAACACAGTGTGTAAGCACATATGCATCCTTAAGTTTAACCAGAATAGAGTTACCATGACTACTGGCTCCTGCGTGTCTGTTCCAATGGGAGACGGAGAGAAAAAGCAAAAGAGAGAGATGTATGCCTCGGTGCAGCGAGAACCAGGGAGGGCTGAATTGTATAATGGCTTTGTTACATAGGGATTTCATCAAGGCCATTCAGAGTTCGGTATTTGAGAACTGTGGCATTTTTGGCCATACAGAAGCACAGACGGACATGCCATTTAATTTTGGGCTGGAGAGACAGAATATAAGTCGCAGTTAAAAGGTGTATGATTGTAACAGAGGTTTAAACATTGATTGGTTTTGTCAAGCTTTTTTATTACATATAGTCAGTATGACATTTTCTAGAAACAACTGACTAACTTCCAGGTATCCCTTCACACCTGTCTTTAATTAGTACTTGCATATATTAGTTTTCCCCCCAAAAAATGCTTAAGGTCGGGAATCTAATTTGATAATGTTGTGTATGTTTGCTTTATTGATTGCAATCAGATGCTTTGGTTTTATCCCACTTTGCCTACTAATTACTTTAATTCATTAGCCACCATCAGGGAAACGTAGCACTGCCAGTGTGTGTCTGTTTATGTGTGGTTTCCGTTCCTCCTGTGCCCTATAGCCATGTTCATGTCACATGGTAATGGGACAACCCGTGTTTAGTGTAATTAAGACGTTCTTAATGCGCCTTAGCTAATTTATCCTCCCACACATACAAATGTATAAAATGCGCCATCTCTCTCAAATATACTGTACAAACACGCCACCTCTTATCTTAGTCTAAGCCTTTTACCTCACTTCTTATCTAAGATAAACAGCCTGAGTCTCCAGAACAGGTACCTCTGTTTTATTCTGTGGCTCCTAACACTGAACCTTTTGTCTCTGTCACAACTCCCCTCAGAATATCATTACAGTCTCTCATTCAATATGATGATTAGTAAAATGTTAAAATACAGTAACAATAAAATAAATAAGTAAAATAAATAGCCAGTCCAAAGAACGTACAACCTTGTAACAGAACCAGTTTTTTGCAACACAAAATTTTATACAATGAACTTGTTCCACCTTCACTGTGACATGCATAGCGTCATTCGTGATCCCCCGGTCGCCTGCAGGAAACATTTCTGTTTCCTCTGGCTGTGTGAAGGATGGATAGTGATGAGGAAATGAAACTAATTGTGGCGAAACAATATCATTTGTTGATGTTGAAAATATGAAACGGGGGAAGTGACGTATGCCGTAAAACAGTCAGCACATTTTTTGTTGTTTTCTGTGGCAGGGCTCCTGCCACCCTCCTAAAAAGTTTCTTAATGCCGGTTACAGCGATACGGATCCCCTCGAGCCATGACAGAGGTGTAATTTAACGAGCTGTAAGTTGACGTAAATAAATACAAAATTAATTACCAGTCTCTATACTATCACAGATATATGTCTTTAGAGTATATGTTGTATTGTCAATAAAACTAGTTGACTGCAAATTTACTTGCATATCTTTTTATAAATTTGAGCATTTCCTGCTTTATTATCTTCATTTACATAAAGCTTTTTTTTTAAAAAGCAAAATCAACTATTGAACAATTTTGTGGTACAGTTTTGGACACAACATTTAAGTTGTAATCTCTATTCTTTAAGTTCTTTAATGAGAATTTCGAAAAAAATTCAGAGTAAACAAAAAAATAAAAAAATGAATGAACTTTATTTTCAACTGTAGGTTTCATTTTTTAGGATGCTCACATTTCTGTTAAGCTGGATGTCAATAATCATGCTAATTTGGTGTTACTGTTAATTACCAAATACCCTTTTACTATTAATAGATAGGCTTCAGTTGCTGTTGTAATTCCACACATTTAAAGGTAAATTCACACATTCAGGTAGACAAAAACACACACATTTCTTTAGATGTTGTTTTTTTCTTCTTTTCGGCTTCATACTATGAAGCTGATTTTCTTTGGAACCCACTTGTGACCCTGACCAAAGAGAGTCTGTTATCAGGTCTTTCATTTATGAATAAAATATCTTCAGTCTGAGCCACAGCCTGGCCATGGAGATGCAAAGCTTTACTTGTGCTTTGTGTGTCTTGGGGAAAATGTGTGTTTGTATCAAATGTGCTGCTTCATTTTGCTTATGTATGTATGTCAGGAAAACTCTCCAGGACTGTCACCGTTGGTAGGAGAGGATCTTGTTAGTGTCACGATGGCATTTTGCAAGCAGAGGGTTGCTAAAAAAAAGTGCGAAATTATGCAATTGCTGTCTTTCTATATGATATTTCAGATCCTGAAATCCTTACCTGATTAAGTATGTGACGTCATGTAAAAAATAATTGAGTTGAATCATCTATTGCAGATACAGGTGCATCTCAGTCATTTACAAGCCCTGAAAACTTAATGTACTTCTGTAATTTAACTGAAAAGTAAAGTGTATGTCAAAGTCAGCTTTATTGTCAATTTCCACACATACAAAGGAATCAAAATTACGTTTCTCACCATTCCACGGTGATACAGACAAAACATCACTGACACTAAGTTACAAATAAGAGGCACAGTCAAAGCAGGCCTATCCTAACCTTACCTATAATACTCAATCAGGAGTAAGAGGGAGATTCACGAGATGTGATCATCTTCTGGGGTTGATCCAAATTTTTTATCCAGTCCGAAGTAAGAGTAGCTGTCTTCCAGTGAATAACTTCCACTATTTTATTCCTTTTCCACGGAAAAGCTTTATGAAGATGCTGATTTATTTTTCCAACAGGACTTTTGCCAGAAGTAAATAAAACCTGGATAATAAGGCTTGATTTGACAAAAAAACATGGTCTAGATTGCAAAAACAAGAAAGATACAGAACACAACAATAAAGAAGAGCTGGAGGCCTCTGTTGACACAACATTGGATTTGTTATTACCTAAGTTGAGCCACAGGTTGATTGGTTCAGCAGTAGTTTACACAAAAAAAGCTTTGACCAAATATTGAGTGTAAAGTACACATAAAATACCTATTTCTGCATTTCTTTTTTGATTTGTCTTTTGTAAGGCTTATTTTCTGAGAAACTTACTATTGGGCACCGGAAATACATTGCTCCATGTGATCTTTTTTAAAATAAGTTACTAATTTATGAGGTGGAACCACTCTGTATCACATTTTTTATCGTTATTAGACTTCATCCAATTTTTCTTAAATGCTCCTTTTGAAATAAAACCATAAATTTTTAGCAAAACATCTTAAACATTGTTTTCAAGTGGTTGTTGTGGAAGTGCTCTCAGGGAGTTTTAGTTTGGATACACATTTGCTGCTGTATTTGCATCCAAACACAGTTGTGAGTCAAATCACAGTGTGTGATAATGGCACTCACAGTGTGGAGAAACTGTTCATTACCATAAAGATGACTTATTCCTGCTTATATGCTTTACAGCGGGGGTGAGTAGGAGACACCGTGCCCGGCTGAGTTGGGGTTTTTCTCATATCAGTGCATAATGGGCAATATGAAAACTCTGCAGGAAGCAGTGCTTTAGCCCCATGTTTTGGTAACTTCCTCAGCAATGTAAGACATATTCTCATCTATTTAACAGATTCCGTTTTGCTTCATTAAATATTATTGTTCTAATATGTGCAAACAAAGTTGTGGCATTTCTTTTGCCATAAAAAAAAAAACACAAACAAAACTAGGAGTGGATAGGTGAAGGACAAGCTGTGCGTGCAGATGGATGTGGTTGTATCACATCTGAGTGTGTGCTCGTGTTTGTTGCCAGACGCGTGAAGATTCTCACCTGAATTTTCTGTTTCTGTCTGCCTTTGACACGTTCTGAGTTACATGTTCACAATGAAGAGTAAAAAAATAAATAAAAGGGTGGCCTAAAAATAAATTCCTCCCAGAAGGTCAAAATGTGTAGAAAAAAAAATAAAATCCTGTTTGAAGCTTTGCATTTAAAAATAGCCCCTCTAGTTTTAAACATGCTGCCAATTTCAAGCACGGGCAGCAGCATTTTAGATCAGGTTATTAAAGGAAAAAGCGACAGTTGGTTAGTAGTTATTTGTGCTCTCTGTGTATGCTGGATAATCCCTTTGGGTATCTGTTGCTTGCTTTCTTATCTATTGTTTTCTCTGGCACCATTTGCTCTGTGTTACTTGCAATCTGCTGCATGCTGTTCACATTTCACTTTGTCCCAAGCTGATTAAGTCCTTGTAATCAAAATGATTTATTGGAGGATACAAGCGTCTCTCCCTTGAGAACATCTCTGGTTTTCTTTCAAGAAAACAAGAAACTAGAAAATGTATTTAATAAATGGGTTTTTCTGTATTATAACGGAAGAATGTTTCACGTCATGCTCTTAATCTTAAATACAGCAGAGCCATCATCTGTTGATCTTCAGCTGTGACTTTGCTACACCTGCTGAGATTCCAGGTTAAATTCATGTCCTCCCCCTTTCTCCTTCCAGATTAACTCTCAACACCTCTGTAACACCTTTAAAAACTCTCTCAACATGTGTTGTCTCTTATAGACCAGCTCCCTGAACTGCCTTCAACCTTCTCCCCCTTCATCCTCCTCCCTCCCACCACTGTTCTCTCTGCGAGAAATGCGTGAAACATTACCATAATCCATCATGTGTATACACAACCCTCACTTGTGCTAAAAATAATCCCCTATTAGTAGCAGCTGAAGTGTGTGTATGTGTGTGTGTTTAAGTAAAGAGGAAAAAGAAGAAAAAAATCAATGCAATTTGCATAAAAAAAGAAGAAATTACAACATAATCCGTAGTTCTATGAAACTGATTATAGAGTTACGAGACCTTCAATCTTGCTCTACATTATTTAGGCTTGATTGTACACTGAAGAACTAAGCTTTAAGGAGGATGTTGTAAAGCCAGATTGACGTTTAATAGCATTCAGAACAGCAGAATGGCAGTAAAAGCTAAGGATTGAAACCATTCAGGCAGTTAGCATAAATATTGGTGGTTGTGCCACATCAACTGATGTCCTTCAGACATGTTCCCAGAGCCATCTACTGTATCCCAAGTAGTTTTACTTAACCTTCATTTGAAACTAAAACATGTGGCTGTTGAACAGAACATCTCTCAAATTGAGTTATGAATAAATAACGGATCTGTATATTTGTAAAAATTCACAATGGGTCTTAGTCACAAAAAACAGAGTGACAAAATCTTTATAGGGAACTGTGAAACAGAAGAGTGTGATCACAGTTGAATTTATTTTCACTTGGTCATTTGAGAGTAATCTCTGAGAAAGAGCAACAACACAATATTTAGTAGAGTTTTTTTAGGCTAGTGGGGTTGGGGGTTAGATTGTTTTGTGTATATTAAAAAGAAAATTAACAGGAAATAAGCTCAACTATTGTTTGCATTTGTGTTGTTAGTGTCTCTGCCCATGGTACTGAATCACAGCAAAAATTTTTAGTATTGTTCCCATCAGTTGTCTTGATAAATACAAATTTTTAAAAGTCAATTTTACATCCAACAGTAGGTAATGAAAGTAAAACAGAAACGTCTTAAGTGAAAATAAATATGTCAAAGGAATTGAAGTACAACTTAGTTAATAAATACGAAAATCAAACAGTGACATTTTAGCTACAAATATAAGTTTAAAGGTGTGCACATTTATGTAACCAGAGTCCTGTATTTTTTTTTTACTTTCCTCTAACAGGTTTGTTTTGTTTGTGAACATGAACCTGACATTTGAACAGGCATAAAAAGGCATAAAGATTCGTTTTAGCCTAATGTTGGTCAGATTAGATGAAAGAAAAATGCCAGGCCCACTAACAAATTTTTGAAGCAATCAAACGCTCCACTGCAGTTATGGCTCTATATTCGTTTTTTTTCCTCATAAAAAATAAAGTTTTTGCAGCTTCTAACACGTTTTTTCCAGGATTGACTTGTTTCTTTGAGGCATCATCTCTGCAGGTAACCATTTCCCTTTCGTTGTACTTAGGTGCATTGGAGTGTTGATTTGGAAACATTTGTTAAAATGTGTAAAGGTTTTAAAAGTGTAAATATTTTTAACAGGCACTTCATTACCTTAGCTTTCCTGTGCATTCTGAATCCACTGTTTTAATCTTCTTTATTTAATATCATGTAGTGTCTACTTTCATTACTAATTTCCTGCCATCTTCTCCTTCTGTTTATGACAACACCAACAGTCACAAATCCATCAATTATTTTAGCACCAAACATATCTTTATACAACTTTGATTTTAGGATTTTTGATAAGACATGAGTATAATCAAGCTTTGACAACATGCTCTGTCAAATGTCAGCTTAGCTTTACCCTTTTATAGACACAGAGAAAGCTTTTAAGAAGAAAAAGAAGAAAAACTCAGCAATAATTTGAAGACATCTGGACATCTTTCTTAACTCAGCTTTTTTATTTGTTTGGACTTGATACAAAGAGGGCAAATATTGCAGTGCATTGAATCATCAGTGGATTATTGGGATTTCTGCAGCACAGTTTGTGTATCTTTTTAGTGAGAGCATGAAAAGCGACCCTGGTGTGAAAAAGAGGCAGAGGCTAAAATTGTTCAAAAAATTGTGGCTTACTGTGTGCATAACACTATGGCTATCCTTTTCCGCACAAGGATGTCTTTCAAAAAATCTGTGGATTCAAAAGTTGGGAAAATTCAATTCAAACCTTAATGACTCCTTCCCAATTTTTCAGTTTTCAGGGGGAAATTTTTTGTAGCATTTTGATAAATAATTAACTTTCTAATCATCTTTCCCCAGCCAGCCCGTTCGTCATTAAAGGCTAACTTACTCAAGGGAAGTGTATCTTCCCCCCATTGGTTGACAAGTCTCTCTGGCGGGTGAACAAATCTGTGGCTAACTATAGTTTTCCAGAGTAGTGGATGAATCTAAGCTAACTAAAGCTATTGAACACCCCAGGAATCTTTCACTTACACTCCCACTGCTGTTAGAACAATGTGTATGCCTGAGTCTTGCAGCTTAAGGTCTGATTGCATGCTGCTTTGCAGGTGCCAGAAGTATCATCTCAAAGTAAGGCTGTCAAAGCTTTAAAAAAATATTTAAATAGTCTGTTTTGTGCAAGATTATATGAATCTGTTTTGTACATGGGTTATGATATTATACTTTTTATCTATCAAAACCTACTCGGGGTTAGGTGCCTTGCTCATCAACATGTGAGAGGGGGAAGATGGAAAATGAAACTAAATCGATAACCTTTAGTTTCGTAAAACCTATTCTATCCTTGAGTGACAGTCAGCCCCAATATTTAAAAACATAATTTTTCATTTTCAATTGAACTAGCACTGTTTTATTGAAAAAGGAAATGAGATGATAATTTTTTCTGAGACAAAACGACAAAAAGGATTGTTGTTTAAAAAAATATATTTTCGTTCACACCTTATAAAAATGTCATTTTAAAAAGTATCTGTGCCCTACTAAGCAATCAGTATAAATTACAGCTGTCAAGCCTGGCTTAGTACAATGGCTGACGAACTTTTTGCATTCTTTCACTAGAATTTTTATGATTTTATTCCTATATTTCTCAACTTAGAAAGACTTATACCAAACATATGCTTCAGCGCCGTTGCTTCAAAGGTTGCCAAATACCCACATGTTACAGCAAGCACCAGTTAATTTCTTAATCCCTGCTGGTGTTATGCACACCACCTCTCTGCACTGATGAAGATTAATTTACTTAATATGTTAAATAACTGGGTGCATGGGCGGTTTGAGCTATTTTCAGATTATTCAGGTATTATTGTGTTAGGCAATTACAAACTGTATTTTCTTATGTTAAGTTGTTTGTTACACAATCTAGCTTTTTAAAATATTTACCCAATTTATAAATTAGTTTATGGTCTGGTGTTGGCACTGGGGCACTTTGTAACTTGAAAAAATATCACTTCGATTTATGGTGCATTCAACTTGTTCTCTGAAATTGGAATAATTAATTCAGAAAATTTAACTAGAACATTGTTTGAAGCTGGACTTTCAAGTTGGAAACCTTTAATCAGTAAAACTTTGTTAAATCACACATACATAATATAAAATACAAAAACGTGTGTCCAGTCTTTCTAGCCTTGTCTTTATTCTCGGTAATGGACCACAGTGGAAAAATACAAAGGGTGCCCACCAGTTCTATCTACCTAGGATGTTGGTGATTAGAGGCTCTAAAAGTCTGTAGGGTCCCTGCTGGGACTTAGCTGTCACATCCAGTTGGTCACCCTGGTGTGAAGAGCAGGAACAACCTTGAAAAACAGTGCACTGACCTCTAGTCAACATCAGAGAAACAGCCAGATAGATTCAGGATGTGTGGAAATTAAAGAAGACAGCATTGGGTAGATCATGGCAATATGAGTGTGAGTAATGTGTGAAGTTAAGCAGAATGAAGTGTAACAAGGGAGAAGCTGAGTTAGGCAACACTAACAAATAACAACGGCATCTTGTAGTTGTATAACATGTATTATACAGTTGAAAAAATAATCCTCATGAAGAAAATCTATAGATTCCCTTAATCTTAAACAAATAGATTATCACTACTTTGGCAGCCTTTTGTTAAGGGAATAATGTCACTTTTCCCTTATTGTGAGTGTTTCATTTGCTTATCATTTTTTCAAGAAGCACCTGTCTTTCACTTTTTCCACTCTGCACTCACTTTGTCACTCATGCATGTTTACATGAAACATGTAGATATGTTTGATTGAAGTCTCTTTTTCCGCCAATTTTGATCACTGTTCACAGTTAGTGCCAAATTCATTTTAAAGAGTTGTTATGTGGTCTATTAACACAAAACCGTGAACACTTCCAGAAATAATACAATGCTTTAAAACTATTCAAATAAAAATTAAAAAGTGTGTTTGCGTTTGTATTATTATATTCCTAGATACAGAAGTTAATTGGGCCAATTTAGTACATGAAACATTTAACCAAGGGGTTAAGCGGGGTAACAAACAAGAGCGCAGATCAGCACTGGGTCATTTATGTATAGTAGTTATTTTTATTGTTTTTCATAAGCTAAGATTGTGAGTGGTTTCATTTCTATAGAAAAAAAAAGAGAGTAGTACGTGTGCTTCTCTAAATGCGATTGACAAGTAGGGGGATATACACTCAAACAGATCTAAACAATAAGCATATAAGCCAACAATGTTGGGAAGTTGTTAGTTTTGTTTATAGTTAGGGACCCTAAATCCCACACTGCACAACCCACAATGAAGAGCATAAATCCACTCTGGTTCCAGATGAGCAAAACATTGTGGAGTCCTGAGCAAACATATACCTTGCAGCTCTGACAATCTTTCTGGTTGTTATCCAACTGAAAGATGACCCTCCAGGCCACTCTCAAATGCTTTGGAACCTCTAACACTCTTTTTTTCCTCCATTTGCATTTGCATTTAGCTTCATCCATCTTCTGCTAAACAAAACTATCTTCACAGCATGATGCTCCTTCTACCAGGGAATGTGCCGTTTTAGTTGACTGAATGACTGAACGTGGTGTCAAGGGCTTTGGGGGCCTGTGGACATGCTAAAGTGCTACAAGTACAGGCCATTTACCATTATTTTAAATACACATAACATACAGCTTTTTGCAATCCTGCTTCTCCTTATAGAAAATAGATTTCAGAGCTCTGAGCTCGCAAACCTTTATACATACGACCTGCCAGCCGTGTACTTTGTTCTTCATGATGCGTTTTGTTCTCCAATAAACCTGTGGTCCTTGCCATTGTTTTGTTTAGTGATTTTTATCTTTTAAATGTGTCTTTTTTTAAAGATTGCATGTTGCAGTGAGTGTTACTTTGCAATCCATTTGAACATACATCAAATAAAGTCCATTCTGTTTTGTCTGGAAAACAACATCAGAATATTCTTCTATAAAGGCTTACCACAAGTTATTTAGCTGTGTTTTCTGGTGATGTAGTTAAGCAGTGAAAGAAAAATCTGAACATCATGTATTTCGGACAAATACTTCACAGAATAGAGTACCAATTACATGGAAGATAAGTCATATCTTCCATCTTGTTTGCCCTCTTTGACAAATCTTTGCTGATAGGCAAACACATTTAAATTATATTCATATAGAAAAAAAATAAATAATACCAATCTAATCTAATAAACCCAAATTTTGTTTGTGACTTTTACCACGATCTCCTTGAAAGCTAGGTTGGGCAAATGAACATTTGTCCTACATCAAAACTTTACAATTTGAAATAAAACAAAAAAGGAGTAAACCGTTTCTTTTTTGTTTGTCCTCATTGATTTAATCAACATGCTTGTTACCATCCGCCTTTTCTCTGCCTCACTGTCTGCTCCTTCCCACTTCCTTTTCCAGGCAGGCACCTCAGCGTTGCTTGTCTCCCTCCTATGTCGTGGGGACGCGCTCAGTCTGTTTCTGCTTTCTTTTCTGCTGTAATTCCACTGTTTAGTCTGCTTGTCTGTCTGCCAGTCTGCATGATGTCAGTTTGATTTAATCTCTATTTCCACAGGTCCAAGCCTTTTGTGTGCCTGCATGTGCCTGTTCACACAAAGACATGTCTTCTTATCTTCACAAGGTCTTTTATTGCCTAACCTAGATTGTTAACAAAAAAACAACCATTACCAGTACATGCTCAATTCTAAATCTAATCTAAACCCACAGTTTAGTTGTAAACCTAACCTCTAACCCCAATACACTTCTTCCTATGGAGCCTGGGATTTCAGTCCTGGAGGGACTCACGACATAGTATATGTTGGAAAAGGGGGTCTTACAAGGTGAGAAATGCTTAACACACACACCCGTATGGGTATGTGTGATCTCATCAGTTCCCACCTCCGGTTCTCCAAATCTGATTTCTCTCAGGGTTATTTATAGCTGTAAGTCTCGCTCCACTCGCTTCATGACCTCTGTGTTCCTTTCATGTTTCTGTGGTAAAAGAAAGAGACGACACTTCCAAGATATTTTATCAGGTGAGAGCATCCATCTGTCTTGTCAGCAGAAGGTTTCCGGGAATTACAAGAAACATTTGCTCCGCTGCCATGTGTTAAGGATTTTTTTTCGCAGATGTATGCTTTTCAAGGGTTTTTGTTTGTCTGTCTGAGTGAATTCATACTGTAACACCCTCCTCTGAAAAGTTGTGTTGCCTCAGTGTCTGCTGTTTTAAGTCTAATCAGATTACACACAGAAAGAAATTAATACTTGTCTGCATGGTGCCTTTGTAGAAATATTTTTTAACAGGAAGTTACATTGTAAAAGTGTTCCACTAAAGTTAGCATGTTAATAAAATGATCTTGTCATGATTATGGCCTGTCTGCCTGCTCTGTTTCCTCCCCTGGTCTCTGATGCACCTGCACTCTGCTTCTCTACTGCACAATCAAATTGATGCCATGCCATGGTAGACAGTGCCAGATCTTTAAAAGCCATAGCTTTGGTAGATATTCATGGACCTCTTCCTTATCTGCCCTACATGACCATGTCTGCTTTCCTGACTTCCCTTCTTGCCTTCCCTTTTTTTGGATGTCACATCAGCTTCAGATTTCTTAAGGCGACCGGATTTGTTCCCACGACCACGGATCCATGTCACAGATCTGCCCGTCTGATTATGCGTTTAGCTTTTTGACCTTGTTTCTGACTTAACACTACAAGTCCTCTCTCAACCGCACAGATCAGTTTGCGGGATTCCACCCCCTTGAGCATGACTTCACTTCTTTCCCACACCCATTGAGCCCTGTCAAACCCACGGAACTGTAAGTCTGATTCTGCCTCTCAGTGTGTGACCCTTGCCTGTTTCATGACCCTACCTCAGCTTGACTATACTAAATACTAAATATATAATATATAATACTAAATAGTAAATATATAATATATAATAGTTTGTATATAATAGTTGTCTGTCATTTTGAACCCACTTCTTTCACATCTTTTTTTGAAAGAAAAACAAAACTAAATTATCTACTCCCCCCTGCAGATTCCTCAGGCAATGGCCACATTTACAAATGATAGGATGCTAATTGGAGCCATCAAAGTCGTCAGTTCGGACTAAGGGTCATTTGACCCTCTTTCGGGACTTCAGGGGGGAGCGCGAAATTCCTGGGACTTCATGCAGCACATATTTTTTTACTGAAATTATAATGGCAGACAGAGATTTAGAATAAATAGAAAAAAAGGATAAAACTGAAAAACATTCATGCCTGTGTTGGTATGTAAATATTCTCTGGGCGAAGTTGCTCTTCCACAAATTTATTCAAACATAGCGAAGGTGGGGTATAAAACAACCACACATGCAAATACAAAATGGTGACGAGGAGAAAGGATCAGTTCGCACTGGTCTCACCAGAACCAGAGAACCAGTTCGCAGCAGTTCTAACTGATCTTTTTTTTAATGTTGTAGGTCCCTGAATGAGCAGGGAAAAAGTTGCACCCAGAATATTTTTTTGTAGTTAAGCAGCTTCCAATTCCATTAGGTAAACGATTTGCACGTGTGGCCTATGGATTCCATTGGTTTAAAAAAGAAAATGATAATATACATGAGGTGTATAATACAGTATAGAGAAATGGCTACTGCTGCTGCAACTTGGCTTAAAGAATGCTTTCAAATTACAGAAAACTAACTAACTTATTAATTTAAAAATTGAAAAGCATAGGAATATCAGCTTATGAGTTTACATGTGCCTTGATAAGGATGAAAATTTTTGCAGCATCTTTAGTATCTCTATTTTATAAAAGATGACTTGCTGGAAAAAGGATTTAATATTTACCCTTTGGGAGAGAACTCTTAAAAAGACAAACCTACAGAGTGTGCATTTGTTTGTGTCTCTGCAGAATACTAATGATTAGCAAAGCCTGCACAGCCTTGATAATAGGGAATGTCATGTTCTCAGTGTACTATCAGGGACATGGGAGCACTGAGACCTGAGCATCAAGGAATCAAGGAATTTTATTTGTCATCACATCACATGTGGTACATGAGGTGGGAAGAAATTCTAATCCCCCGGTCCAGTTTACACCCTGATAGCAATTTAAATACTATAATAAATTGTAATACCTATGCGAGAATAGGATTGAACACAGAATCTATAATATGGGACTTCGGACATAGCAGCAATGAAAATTCGGAGTGCAAATAGTATAATAAAATATAAAGAACTATACGAGAAATAGGATTTAACTACACAAAATCTACAATGTGGACACAGAATCTACGATATGGGACTTCGGACATAGCAGCAATGAAAATTCGGAGTGCAAGTGACATATTAATTGACATTTTAAAGTGACATTTTAAAGTGTGATATTAAAGTGAACAGTGCCGGGTAAATGCGAAAGTGTTTTTCATTTCTAACTGTCCTTGCGTGTGTTTGAGAGTCTCACAGCTTCAGGAATGAAGCTGTTTCTCAGTCTGATGGTTTTACACTTGATGCTCCGCAGCCTCCTGCCTGAGGGGAGCGGGAAAAAAAGTGAGTGTGCTGGGTGTGTGGGGTCCTTCATGATGCAGGAGGGCCTCTTCCTTCATCTGGAGGTGTAAATGTCTGTGGTGCTGGGGAGGCTGACTCCAACAGTTCTCTGTGCAGCCTTCACCACTCTCTGCAGAGCTTTCCTGTCTGCAGCAGAGCAGCTTCCATGCCACACGTTGATGCTGGAGCACAAGACGCTCTCCACCACACATCTGTAGAAGGAGGTGAGAACTGAGCTCCGGAGTCCAGCTCTTCTCAAACTCCTGAGGAAGTAGAGCCCCTGGTGCGCCTTCCTGACCAGAATGGAAGTGTTGTTACTCCAGGTGAGGTTGTTACTCAGGTGTACACCCAAGTACCTGTAGCTGTTGACCACTTCCACCGCAGATCCTCCCATGTGGAGGGGGAGGTGGGCATGCTTTCCCCTTCTGAAGTCCACAATCATCTCCTTGGTTTTCTTTACGTTAATGCAGAGGTTGTTCTCTCTGCACCAAACCTCTAGGTGTTCCACCTCCTGCCTGTAGCTGGACTCATCCCTCTTTGTGATGCATCCAACCACTGCTGTGTCGTCCGCAAACTTCACAAGATGACAGCCTGGGTGGATAGGCGAGCAGTCAGATGTGAGCAGTGTGAACAGGAGGGGGCTCAGCACACAGCCCTGAGGGGCGCCAGTGCTGTGTGATGCCACGGTAATGGTGGGGAAGGAGATGTTGTGAATCCTCACAGACTGCGGCCTGTTGGTCAGGAAGTCCAGGACCCAGTTGCAGATGGAAGAGCTCAGTCCAAGTGAGGAGAGTTTAGCAATCAGAGTCTGAGGAATCATGGTGTTGAAGGCAGAGGTGAAGTCCACAAACAGCATACCAACATATGAATCCTTCTGCTCCAGGTGGGTGAGGGTAGTGTGGACCACGGAGGAAATGGCGTCCTCTGTGGATACATTTTTCCTGTATGCATACTGGTGTGGATCAACAGTGACACTGATGTTGGCTTTGATGTGAGTCTGAACCAGTCTCTCGAGGCCCTTTGTGACTATCGGTGTGAGGGCTACTGGCCGATAGTCATTCAGACCTGTCACTACGGAGCTCTTTGGGACCGGGATGATGGTGGCGGTCTTCATGCAGGTAGGGACAGCCGCCTGGATGAGGGAGGCGTTGAAAATGTCCGCCAGCATGTCTGAGAGCTGGTCCGCGCACTCTCTCAGCACCCGTCCGGGGATGTTGTCTGGGCCGGCAGCTTTCCGGGGGTTGATCCTCCTCAGCGTCCTCCTTACTTCTGCTGGAGTCACACTGATGGGCTCTTCTCCTGGTGAAGTCGTGATTCTGGTGCTGGGGGGGTGTAAGGGTTCTCAAACCGGGCGTAGAATTGGTTGAGAGCCTCAGGCAGGGAGGGGTCTGGAGCGTCGCAGCCGGGGATGGTATGCAGGCACCAGCATGACGGAGATGTGATCGGAGAGCCTGAGGTGGGGGCGGGGGAAGGCTCTGTATGCGTCTTTTACATTGCTTTAAACCCGTTCCAGCGTGTTATTTTCAAGTGTTGGAATGTTCAAATGCTTTTTAAACCTCGGCAGGCAGTTCGTCAGTTCTACATGGTTAAAATCCCCCGCTACCACGTAGGAAGCCTCCGGGTGCTTGTTCTGAAGCTAGCTGATGTTGTCATGTAGCTCCTTCAGCGCGATGTTAGCTTTAGCATCCGGCGCTATGTAAACAGCAACAACGAATACAGCCGTAAACTCCCGAGGCAGATAGTGAGGTTTGCACTTCACAGTCAGCTCTTCTGTCGCCTCGGAGCAGTGGCTGTTTTCCAACACGCAGTTTGTGCACCAACCTTTGTTGATGTAGACGCATAGTCCGCCCCCGCAGGCTTTCCCGGAGAGCTGGTTGCGGTCTGCTCGAAAGAGCTGCCGGCCGGCGAGTTGGAAGGCTGAGTCCGGCATGGTGTCGTTCAGCCAGGTTTCTGTGAGACAAATCACCGCACAGTTCCTCATTGCCTCACAAACACTGATCCTCAGCCGCAGCAGGTCCAGCTTGTTGTCCAAAGAGCGGACGTTGGACAGGAAAAGTGACGGAATCGGGGGTCGGTTAGCATTAGCCTTTAGCTTTGCTAGCACACCGCCGCGCTTCCCCCTCCTCTGCCGCCGCTTGCATCGCCTCTGCCGGCCCTTTGTTTGCAGCGCTCTGCTCCCCCACGCTGAAGTCCGGAGGAGCTGTAGTCTGTCCAGCTTTGCTCGGATGTTATTTTGTAGGTTTTTGCTGACCAAACTCAATCCTACAAAGTTCAGTCCGTCCATAACTCATACGCATGAGGCGCATAAGTTTGGGCTCGGAACCGAAGTAAAAACTACTTGAATCAGGGTGTTCACTAGGAGCGTGAGAAGCCGCTGCACTACTGCGCGCCGCCATCTTGAATGTGCTGTATCACAGGCAATGTATATTGTCTGTTTACAATAGCTCAACCATCACAATGAATAAAAGTTCCTCTTGTAAAAAAGACATAAGGACAGGTTTGTATAATTGTGTAGCAGTGCACATCAGGGCCTGGAGGACTGAATGCAATCAGCCAAGTCCTGCTCGTTTCAGTCGTTCTCCCTCTGTTTGGTGACAGCTGACAGGTTTAACACAATACAGCATTTAACGATGCCTTGCTGTCAGCGTTCTCTTCTTCTCTCTCTTCATCAGTATTAATATTTTTCCTGATGTTCACAAATTTTTTTCAAGCAAAACTCTTTATCCCCGTCATCCTTTTGCTGTCTCACACTTGTTTACCCAAGACTGCTCCTCCTTGTATCAGTCTGTGACCTTGCAGGAATCAGCAGGTGTAGTAGAGCTTGATTTGTCCTTTTTTACATGTTGGATCATTTTGTTTCCTTTTGATTTTCCGGTGACTCAGCATCGCACCATGTTTAATGACCGTGCTGTCATTGACCTGTTCTCCACTGGGCCATTCAATTAGAAACCACTGGCTGTACTTAAATAAATTGCTATGAGTGACAGAATAAATTCTTCTCTGAGTAATTACAAGCTTGTATTTTCTCTCCATTATAAATTTAACATACTGCTTTAAGTATTTTTGCTCATATTTTGAAGTGAAATTATTATTTGAAATCAATAAACTTACATTCTTAATTATGGCCTCGTCTCTCCACCATACTGTTATTCCACATTTTCTGGTGATGGCACACAGTTACAGATCTTTGCAAAGCTGCTGCATACTTTAATCACTTCTGTTAATATATATACTAAATTTGAAGGATATTAAAATAAATCTTGACTGTGCATCTCTGTGTGCTACAAGCTGTGTTTGCGAGTTTGATAACGCCACTAAAGTGGGCGTGTATAACTACTTTAATCTGCACTGACCTCTACTGGAGGTTTATTAAAGCTGCATGAATGTCACTTGACTTACATGTATTTTTTATTTACAGTTCTGTTTAGCTATTCTTTCTGCAGCCCAGGGAAGTCTCACAATTTCTGCCGGTCTGAGTCACTTCTGTATTATGTTGCAATTCTCTTTTTTCTTTACCACCTCCTAGTTTCTTTTAGGACACCCCCTCCCCCATATTACCTCCTTTGCAATTCTCTTTCTCTCCCCCCAGTAGGTTCCTCTCCATCTACCTGCTGTCTGGCACTGTAAGATTCAAAGTTCACTCGTTCTGTGTTTTATTCATGAAATAAATAAAATATTGTGACTTGCTGAGTTTTTGTAGATTCTTTTTTAACATTTTTAGTAGCCCTGTCTCCAATTATGGTTAGAGAACTCACGTTTAACATGCTCTGCTGCATGTTACAACCCTCAGTGTATCCTGATGACTTGTGTGCTGCCAGGAACCATAGCTCACACAACAATGGACCAGACACGCTGCGGCTGTATATAACAGGCATTGATGAAAGGCACTATTTACAACTGCCGATTGGCTGCTTTCTCAAATACTTTTTCTATAGAATTATAAATGAAAACAAATTTTACCTAATCAAAGCAGTCAATGCATAAATGCATGTGTTTGGGCGTGTTTTATACATGGAGCAAACAGGCATGCACACTATGTTATGATGCCGACAGGAGGGAATACATGGTTGCACTGCAGATTACCTCAATCTAATTGTCAAGTAGCGGAAAGTCAAATGTTGCCAAGCTCTCTGTTTAACTTAGCTAGCACTGATGAGGGCAGTGGAGGCTTTTATGCTCTCATGTTTGTGTTGATTTTTCCACTGTCTTTCTGGCTGCTTATGAAGGAAGGTGAGTAGAACTTCTATAGTAAATTTGGGGTTTCATGAAGCAAATTAGCTGCTTAGATGTGGAGCATGTCAAACATATATGACACTTTTGTTTGTTATTTTTTTATATAGAAAGGCTTTACAGATCGTTGGAAAATAAGAACTTCATTTAAACCAGCTTATAGTTAAATACTCTGGTAACATTTCAAATTCCCCTCTGCATCTGTTTATCTGCCTGTATGAGTGAATACTTGCCTTTCCATCCACTTATAGCTGCAAGGCTTTAGTTGCATGTCCCTCCTAATTTTATACATTGAAAGAACAATAATTTCACTGTTTTTTTTTGTTTTGAAAAATGGTAAATCTCAGTTAGACTGGACAGAGATAATTCTGTAATCATTCATTTTCGTCTATTGGACCGTTATTACATGAGAAGGCTTTCAGTATATTCTGTTGTCGCACTGACCATGTTTTATGTTGTTTCAGCTGCTGGAAGTTAAGCTTCTGCCCTTTTGTCCCCAACTGTCCTGTGTGTAGCCTCCCTTCTTCTCCCTTCAACACTGGAACAGATTTATAAAGTGCATAACTTAATAGTCTTGATGAAAATTTCTTTCACTTGTGCTGTGGTTTTTTACATCTTCTCATGATTGGTCCTGGGCCTCCAAGTGTTCTCCAGTTAATGCTAGGAGCTGGCCTCCTATGTTTTGGTAGTTGTGCCGTTGTGACTCTTTCTGATTTAAAGGGGCTGAAAGTTTAAAGTTTATAACCTTATTCTGTTTCTGTGAGCACTGGAACAGGGGATAGAGTATTGAAGTTCAATCTGGGTTGAGCACACAAAGCAATCAGTAACTCGGGAGTAAACACTGGAGAAAACACTAGATGCAACCAGAGAAAGTAGCATAAGAACTGGCACAGAGAAACAACGTTACCGGTGAGTTTCTAACACTCAGGCAATGAGTGTCTGACTCTCCACTCCTTTTGAGCTGCTCTGCTGTTTGCTTGAAGACATGGGGGCGCCCTGACGTGTGGCGCCCCCATATGGACAACCGAGGGAACACAGGAGGAAGAAGCGGTACAAAAATCCCTAAACTCTGACAGCTGGTTTATTGTTGTTCTCTCATAAATCTTTGAGGCCTTCAAAGAAGAACTTCCTTCATACTGGGACTCATATTACTTACATAGGCCATTGGTTGCACTGTAAGTTATTTTGGAGTATAATCATATTATAAGTAGCTAAACATTCCAGGCTTTAATTTGTAAAGACTTTAAGGAGCTGTGTTACCATTTTCTTCAGTCTTGCAATATTCTTTGTTGGTCTGTTGCATATAAATCGAATAACCTCCTTCAGGGTTTGTTGTTGTGATGGGAAAAAAACATGAAAAAGGTAAGCGTTTTTAAATGCATAGGGAAGACTAAACAGGAAGTTAAAAAATGACAATTTGTTTCAAATATTTTAGAGAAATATTTATGTGGTTGTCAAAACTGAAGGCAATAGGATATTGATAAAGAAAGATTAAAGACTTTGTTTCATAAGTATAACTCTTCTCTTCACTGTAGTATCTTGATTTACTTCACAGTGTCTGCTCTTTGCTGTCTTTGCCCACTAGATGTCTCAGTCCACCTCAGCAATGTTAGCTTTTGTTTGAATCATCTCTTCTACCATGTTGTAAATTTGTTTGATTGGAGTTGCTTGAGGGGGATATTACTACGAAAATTTGACTTGACTTTAGCTAAAGGGAATATTAATAATCTAGTATGAAAGGTGACTTTTTACTATGTTGTGCAATTGTAGGAAAATGAAGATTTGTCTTGTTAATCACAACGGTTCTTGGTGTTCGCTTCATCGTTTTTAGGGATGACGAGCCAATCAATCTGTATTGAAGCAAATATAAATGCTGCTGTGATTCAGTTAGTACAAAAGGCTGATAAGAAGATTTATATTTAACTATATGTGTAGTAAGAGCCAAAATGTATTATTTAATTTATTTGTTTATGTTTAATTTTAACCTATAGTGGTGGGGATATACCTTTATTTTACATTACATCTTTGCATTTTCTCATTTAATTGTAAATTTGTAATCAATACTTCAGCCTAAAGTTGTCGACCAAAAGTAATTTTTCTATTTGACAATCTACTGATTTAAAAGATTCCCTGATATGTTAAGCTTGACATGTACAAAAACTATATGTAAGTGCTAACATGTATGTCAGTACAGCCATTTGCTCTAGCAACATACAAAGCTTAAACCAAACAGCACAAAGGTGAACAACAATCTCCACAGTTTAGCCCCCATCATTTGATCTGTTTACCCTCATGGCTCATGTTTTAGAGCATCTTGGAGTATATTTAGCAGCAGAATAAATTTGGAAAAATCAATAAGGAATCTGGAAACGAAGGTCATGTTGCAGATTTTGTTTTCAAAGCTGAGTGCTCCATATTTTAAAGGATGGTTTACAAAACTAAAAGATGCCACATTTTTCAAAGGTCCTTTCTTTGCGTTGCCTCACACAGTTAAGGCGTTTTTTTTTAAATGCAAGAAAAATGTTTGGGAATGACAAAAACATTTTGGTAAAGTAAATCATGCCACTGGCTGTGTTCTTAAAGTCATTTGTTATAATGGCTCCTTCCTCAGCAACTTCATGCTTATATTTATATATATATATATATATAAATATATATATATATATATATATATATATATATATATATATATATATATATATATATATATAAAAATTGTGTAGCTGCTGGGTAACAAGAGAATAGATGTCTTTTCTCTCTGAAAATATTACAATCTGACTATAGCAACTTCTCAGCATGTCCTTCCTTTTGTTCCGTTATGTTATGTCTGACCTTTTTTACCTCTTTGGCAACAACCTAACCTTTTCTCTGTTTTATTTCACCTTTGTATATCTTCATTCAAAGGACAAATGTGCATTGCCTTAATTGCCCCCCAAAAAATAACTCCAACCAACAGGTTAAGTTCGGATTTCAGGTGCTGAGTGTATGAATAGGTTTCGATGTATGTACATTTACTGATTCTGCAATCATAGCTCAGCTTCAATAGGTTTCACACAAAGGCAGCTTTCCTGTCAAATATTGGACCCCATGTTACTTATATGCAACTTTTACTAGACATTAAGATGACCGACATGGTCTTTTGTCTATTAGATATTGCGACGCTATAATGAGGTACAGCGTTGAATTGCAATGTTATAAATAACCACTGGTGGTATCAAGATTCAAAATCATTAGCAGACCTGAATTGATTCACAACCTGTTATTGAAACGGCTACTTTGCCCCAAAGTTCCTCTTTCAAAAAAACACTGAAGGCGAAACACAATGGGATCATGGGAATCAGGGGACACTTATTTGTCTCATTCTGTTATTTGTGTTTAATGAGGTGAAACCGTCACTTGGAGCAATGCCAGCAGAAAACATCAGATGGTGGGGAATGGTTACTGCCTGCATTGACTCCAGGTGGTATTTATTTAAACATGTTGACTGATTGACAGGAATATAGGGCTCAATAGAGAAGAGTAATATATGTTTTAAATGACATAAATATTTAATAGAATTGCAAAAATCCTAATCAGCTATTTTAAAGGACAGCAACAACTTAAAACCTAAGTTTGAACTAATCTGAGGATGCAAAGCACAGTGAAAACTTGTTAGAAGTGTTTTCTTCCTATAGTGAAAAGTACTTTGTTAGTCCTGGGTTTTTCAAACATGGCTCTTCGGTTATATGGTTACTAACTCTAAACTGGTATGAGTGTGTATGTGTCTACTGTTTCTTGCATTTAAAACCCTTTCTAGCAAATTGACATAACATCAGTAAAGCGACTGATTTGTCACTCCAGAAGATTTTTCTGCAGTGTCGCTATTCTATTGATAACACAACCTTGTGATGTTGACCAATTATTCAAGCATTGGTTTCTATTGAAACCACTATTTGCTTTAAAACCATATAGACAGATCTTACGATAAAGGACTTTGCATTGTCTAAGACTTCTGCACAAAGGATTGCTTGATAATAAGTTTTATTTTATAGGTCACTGGAGTAGTTTTTACACAAGTTTTCTGGTTTTTGGGTCAACCAATAAGTCTTTTGATTGTATACAGAAGCATATAATTTATGAATATTCATGTCCCACAAAGACAATTACATTCTCACATTGCAGTGCTTACACAGAGAACATCCAGTGAAAATAATGTGTCCATTCTCCAATAAATGATTTAATGTTTTCCTAAAGAGTCCTAATTTTCAGCAGATGTTCTGTGCAAAAATCAACTTTAATGTCTTTAGAATGAGCAGAGTAAGATTTATTGTTTTCTATGTTACCTTAAGTTGTCATGAAAATTGTGCATAGTCAAAAAATGACTTCAAGGAAATATAACTTTGCATCATAGTCCTATGTTATGCATTGCAATTGGCCTCTTTCTCTGTAAGAATCTCCTACCCTTACTAACACCCCTCCCTCGGCGCATCATCATAACACTGCTTCACCAGTGTGCCCATTGATGCTGTTTACAACCATTTAAAGGAGTATTGTATTTTGTTACAGATCTAGAGTATATAATATCTTTTTTTTTTTCATTCGGCCTTAAAGTTTTAGCAAAACATTAACTTGAAAAAACTAATTTTTATTTTTGTTTCATAAAAACAACAGCAGAAGTCCAGATTCAGAAACAAAGTATGTCAAGAATATCAGGCTTGGCAGGCAAGACAAAAAAGGTTGAAATTCTACTCATAATGTGCTTTCAATAATTTTGCTCCCCAATTTATTGTTGGTTTCCTGCAAATAACTTTATGGACCTAATATATGACTCAATAGAACATTTTCTTGCCTGTCGTCTCTGTCTTGAATTTGGCTGATAAGTCAAAATGTGTGACATAACACTTTCCATTTCACTACCTCTATCATTTAAACTTTTTTTTTTATTTGTTGGAGGTGTAGTTCTATCTGAGTTACACTTCCATGTGGGTGGAACAATCTTGCCCTGGTGTCAAGTCAATAGTTGGGGTGTTCTGTAAGCAACAAGTAAATAGGCAGCACATTACAGTAGCAAGCATTTAGAAACCCTCAAACGGCTACGGGAGATTCAAGGATAACTCAAGCATGAGTCAGAGCCACAATCTGGACTTTGATGAGGTAATGTCTAGTATCAACAATACCTCATCAACAATATAACATGTTAAAGCTTAAATAAAGTTAATTTTCCAACCCCCTGTCTCCTGAATTTGATTTTTATTTCTCTAATGGAATAAGGAGATCTCTCTCTAATGGAATGGGATTTGTCGCTTGTAGAACTTTATTCAGAAGTCATTTAAAAAAACATGAAACATGATATTGACCACTAGGCATTTGCGCACTGCAGAAAGGATTGCGTTGTCTTCAAGCAGTCAAAGTATGCTTGTTGGGTAATATTTGATGTTGAATGAACAAGGTGTCTATTATATTGCTGTACTTCACACTTATTTTGCATTTCCAAGGTAACTTCACTGTGCAAATGAATCAGATATTACTGGAGAGAGAAGACATACATTTGTTTCCTGCACCCCATCTAACTCCCACCCACCCCCCATCCCTCACATCCCAAACCCTCACCCCGATTCCCCTTCTCATACCCCCAATAATCTATGTGTCACTGTTGGTGCATTTGCAAGCGTCCTGCCCACTCTGTCTGCTGCAGACAGTATTTCCTCCCTCCCTCTCATTTTCTATGCCATCTTCAACTACCGCCCCCCCCCCCTCTCCTTTTACCTACCACCTCTCTCTCACTCACTCAATCTTTTCCCCTCACAACATTCACTTCCGGACAACCACTGCCTAAGGGACTAACAGGCGCAGCACATGCCTAGATCCATCACTCGGAAGAAAATAAAACTAAAACAGACAAGACAGAAGAAAAAAGTTAAAACTCTAGCCCGGTTGTTTTAACACTTTGGATGACTGTGTCGCTTGCTTGTAGCTGCAGCAGTAATGGCAATACCTGGGGAATAAAAAGGTTGACTGAGGACAAGTTTTTGGAGACAGAAGAGAAATATCCACCTGTTCAAGCCAAGTCGTCTGCAGTGAAAATTTAAACCTTTCAGAACGTATTCATCTCTTTTACTTCTGAATAATGGGGACTGGATTAAAGGTGATTAAAGGTATGGAAGAAAGTGGAGGACAACTTTGCTAAACTTGGACAAAGTGTTCAAATTGGGTGTGGCTGCGGTGCTGGCAAGGATCAAGGCAGCCCAACTTGGCTTGGTGATACGGTTCTGGGCGATGACATACAGTGGTCCCCCAGGATGCTGAGTTTGGATGGCTTGGAGGTAATCGCTGTGCTGGTGGTCATGGTTCTCTTCATCAAGGTCCTGGAACAGTTTGGGATGTTCGAGCCTGTTGGTGGAGAAGGTAATGACCTCTATCCCTGGAAAATTTTGTCATTATTACAGCTGCATCAATACACAACTAATTGTGTAAAAGCTTACTTTTGTGTGTGCTGTCTTTTACCTCTGGTCCTCAGTGGGTAGCAGTCCTGCCTCAGGGCTCCTGTTACCGGTGGGGCATGCACTCACAATCCCTTCTTCCCAAACACACACACACAACGGAGTAACTTTAGCTGTGTGTGTGGACTCTCTCTGCCCCTTGGGTGTGTGCTTTTACATTTTAATCGATAACACAATGGAAGGAGTGGGTCTGAGTGCTCTGAAGAGCCACTAGTTTTACTGAGGGAGTGCCATTGTTACTTTTAGAGCTCACATTAGCTCATAAAGTTTATGTGGGATTGCAGGAAGAGAGGAAATCATAGAACTTGTTCTAGACTGACATGGATGAGAAACAACCTTCTTCTTCTTCTTCATTATTCTGTTAAAAACTGTCATAGCATCATAAAAGGGTACACATTATCTTTATTATACTATTTGTCTTAGCAGAGTAGATTGTACACTGGATCAATAGGACAGAAAAGAAAAAGGTTATCTTTGTCCATCATTATTAAAATTGTCAGTGAAAAAGGCAGTGATGATTTTGTCAACGTACATGTTTCAGATTATAAAATATATCACACTACCATGACCTCCCTAAGTACAAAATGTTGTTTATGAAAAGATTAAAAAGTTTTCTTAACCAACCCGGGACCATGTGTAACAAATACTGTCCCCACACCGAATAACTTGCAGTGGATCTACAACAACTCTGTTTTGATTTGATCAATCTTATACTGTACATGTCTTGCCTTAGACTGATCTGTTTCTAATCATAGTTCGATCATGTTTTTTGTTTATCTCTTCTGTCTAGTGGTTCCCTAAGATTTATCTCCTGCTTTTCATTTACTTTTAGTGTTTACTCCTCCTCTGCTTCTCCTATAGCGTTCCTTAGTCTACCTGACTGGACCCTTTGCTTAGCTGCACCCGGTTACCAATCAGCCACCGGTTCTGTCATTAATTAAACTCCTCTGTATTTAATTCCCACTCTTTCATTCAGTCCTGGATAGAATCTTTTGTTAATTTCCTGTTCTTTCCTGTGTGTTATAATTCTTGCTTATCATTTTAACATTAAATTATTCCCTTTAACTGGCCAGCTATGCCCATTCTGTATTTGGGTCCCTCAACATCATCAAATAAGCCTGACACGTCAAACTTTGACTCAAACTTTGCTTCTTCCCCAAGGTTTGACTGGTTAACAGAAACAGAATAGATTCATTTATTACAGTAAGTTGTTAAGTTCCCGAATTACCAAACCAGCCCCGATAGAAATGAAAAAAAATCCAACATGTTTAAATGTTGATATAGGTTTTTTTTTCTTTAATATTTCCAGTCAAATTTATTGATAGATGTAACAAGACTTACTCGTCCAGAAAGTTTTTTTCCAAATGTTTTGGGAATAATCAACATGTTTTAGTGAGTTGGACATTAGTTTTCTTTATTGTCAGTTTTAGTTTCTGCTATTAAACTCTCCCATGAATTTTATGCATTTCATGCTGATAAAATAAACTGTTAACTGAGACAAGTTAGACCTCCCGATCCTATATAGCGCTCCGTGTCCTTTTGTGACCTCCTGAAATAACATTCAATGAACTGAATATTTGAGACACCGCCCAGAGTCGGTAAGGATCACTGCAGCTCCATCATGTCTTTGTTTTTGGATAATAGCTCTGACTGTGGTTTGCTGGAGTCTCAAAGCCTTGGCTTTTAATCCTTTCTGTGGTGACTTATGTACCTATATTTGTTTTTCAGTTGGGTGTCGCTAATGAAATTAGAAGAAGTTGATAAAAAAAGGTTTTAGTGAAATTAAGATTTAACAAGTGGAACAGCTGTTTATCAATTTCACCAGGTTGGTTTTTCGCTGCTTTTGTTGCCTAATAATTAAAATAAAATTTACGATAGAAACAAATGGGGCAAGTTTTTAACAATTAATGTCAGAGAAGAAGCTAAAGTATATAAAATGAAAGTATATAAAATGTGGCTTACTGAGTATGTTTAGTTCATGGTTTCAAAAAAAGATTTTACATCAGCACAATTTTTAGTTATGGTAGACTTGATGGAACAGCTTTTCTTTAGCTCAGGAGTTATCAGCAGTCCTTTGTGGGTCTGTCTTATCAAGATGACCTAAGTTTTGTCCTCACTACCTTCAATCTTCTCAACACTGTTCAGATCTCCTGTTTTAACTGTGACAACACGTATTGATTCAATCTTTTATTGTCTTTTGCAGCATGCTGTCTCTATTCTAAGCCCACTCTTTTGATAACCATTAACACCAATGCCCTTTACTCTTTCTACGGATAGTAATTTAAAAGTCAGGATTCCACTACATTCTGACATAAACAGCCAACTGTTTGAATTTTCTCAAGCAGATTATTCAAGAGCCACTTTTCATCTCTGATGCACCTTTTGGACTGCACCCAGCAGTCAAGGTGTGCCAGCAGCTCTGTCATCTCAGAAATAACTTGGAAACCTAATATCCATGCCTCTGCACTTTAAAAGTACTTGTATGCACAGACAATAAAACACACATATTCACATATACATGATGCTCCATTTACATTATACTCCCATTCTTTAGAGCCTTTCAGTGTTTAGCATATTTTGATCATACTTTATGAAAATTGCTGCCTTAATGAGAGTATATATGTGTGTGCCAAGTCCTTGGTGAGTACAGAAGCTAATGATTTTTTTTTTTTAATGGTGGATCTTAGTCCAGATGGCAGAATGACTATGGCGTGCAGAATCACTAAAGGATTTGGAAAATCCCTTGAGTGCGTGCGCTATCCACTTCTATCCATGAACCCATAAACATTTGTTTATATTAAATAGATTAAAGATTAAGACAGGAAGCAACTTCTAATCTATGTTTTTACTGTAATTTTTTGATTTATTGAGTAGTCAATCTGTCATGTCGGGTTTTTAGGTTTTCCGACCCACAAAGGCAGAGACACTCAGAAGGTACAGTTATGTTGTTTATTGAAGGAGGGTGGTGACTCAGGCAGGGGTTGGGTCCAGCGGTGACTCGGAGAGGGCAGTCGTGTCGGGGAAGTGCGAGCGGCAGTGAGTGGCGGAAGTGAGCGGGAGGCTTGACGCAGGATACC
>JAVLVB010000824.1:484564-522248 GCA_032876305.1 Orestias chungarensis
GTGTGTGTGTGTGTGTGTGTGTGTGTGTGTGTGTGTGTGTGTGTGTGTGTGTGTGTGTGTGTGTGTGTGTGTGTGTGTGTGTGTGTGTGTGTGTGTGTGTGTGTGTGTGTGTGTGTGTGTGTGTGTGTGTGTGTGTGTTTGTGTGTGCACACATGTTGGTTTTACACTCTGGGGAGATTGTCACATCTGTGAGTTTGCCCTGATAGCTACTGTGTCAGATGCTTTAGATCCATGTCGTCACAGCTTTACTTCCGTACTTCTAATTATCTTTGTGTTCTTTTTTTCATCACGTTCCCTTTTTATAGTTTGCTTTTCTCATGACTGCTGTTATGTCCAGCTCTCATTTTTTCTTCTTGTCTCTCCTTTCATACATTTTATCAGTATTCTTTTGTTTTTTTCCCCCATGTTTCCAGCCTCAGACGACAGTGTTTCCCTTCATGAACTACAAGTAGTACTCACCATCCATTTCCTTTTTTTAAATGTATCATCCCTTTTCTCCTTCCTCTTTCACTCATCATCATCACTGACCCAATTAAACTCGGAGTGAAGGAGCAGTAGAGAGAGTTTCTGAGTTAGAATCTGGAAAATCAGAGAGTCTGAAAACAATCGGCACCAACCTGTCAGGACCTACTTAGTGAATTGTCCAAACTTCATCTAGACGCTAAGAAAGCTTTGACAGGCTTGCTGGAGGCGGAGACAGAGAATCGAGTCGGCATCCCCGCTGGCTTTTACTTTTTGCTCTAGAAGTAGAAACATGGAGAATAATCATCTATTTTCAGTGAAAAATAAAGAGTGTGGGGATCCGTCCGATGTTAGGATGATTGGATACAGCACATAGAAGGGAACTGAGAAACAAGGACGCGCATTTTTTTTTTTAGATTGAGGGGGGGGGGGGGTCCAACTGTGGTCTTCTCCCCCCGCAAGGCAAGAATAAGATTTGTGTGAACAGGAGCATAGGGAGAGCTAAGGGAGGAAAGGATGCATCTGTTCTTCCGAGAAAAGTGGGAGGTGGAGGGGCTGCAGACTGTGGGCATCCTCCTGGTGGTCTGCAGCTCCCTAAAACTAATGCACTTTCTGGGGCTTATCGACATCTCTGTGGCAGGTAAGAGAATCGTGTACGAGAGAGCCGAAAGTCAAAGATTCAATGAGGCGATGGGACAGTGGGGAAACACTCTCATCTGGCAGGATGTGTGCATGTGTCTGTGTGTGTTTTTAGAATTAAACATGAAGTCTTGTTAGGCCAAATTGCCACAATCATTCTGTGCTGCTAACATGTGGTTGAAAGGTTTTGAAACATATTTTGTGAATTTCTTTAGGGAACAACAACATCTGAATAACTTTATGATATCATGGTTAAGGCATAAATACATTTAAATCTGTGTTGTTTTCAAACTTAATATAATTTGTCATAAAAAACTGTGTTTATATCTTTGTTTCTCCACTATAGAAAACAATGTATTTTTGATTTCTAAATGGATCTTCCCTAAAGTATGTCAAGAAAAGCTGTACTTTATTTCTAAAGTTATTATTGAAATGAATATTATTAGTAGTGTTGGTGTTCATAAAGATTACACCATTTCAAAGTTTTTAGGCTTTGTCCAGATTTGATTAAAGGAAGTCAAGAGTGCCACTTAATAATTTATTTTTTAGACTTATTGACCAGTTTTTTTATTATAAATATTATTTATAATTCAAATAAATAGTAGGATAAAAGTAAATATATGATTACCAATTATTGGTACAATGTGTTTAAAAGAAAAACAAAGAGGTCTTGATTGTAAGTCCCACTGCTATAAATATCTGGGAAGATTGTGCTGAAGTCATAATGTGAATTCAATGCAATGTGTCTTAGCCAAAGTGCCACCAGGACACAAGCCACAGCTTGCATGGCAGACTAAGGGCTTTCTGATTGGAAGAGTATTCACCCGAAAATATCTTTAAAAAAAATCTTCACTTTGCTGATTCTTTCTGTTGTTTTATGTTTTTTCTCCCACTTAGTGTTGTTAAAGGTTAAATAATAAGTAGTCTTTAAGGAGCTCACACATGAATGTTTTCAGGTTTGGTTGAATTGTCTTTCTTATTTTACACGTAAAAACACAAGATTTAGATTGAATGTACGTAATATTCCCACTCCCAATAATCTGTTAAAAGGGCTCAAAATTACATGGTGAGGATATTAAACCCTACTGGCACTGTAATAGCAGGTGTCATAATAAAAAAAGATGAAACATTTGTATCATGATGATTTGATTATTATTGATTATGGTACTTTGGCCGGTAACAGGAGGACTCAGACAAACACAGACAGACAAGAGATGGAGAGTAGACTATGAGGGGCTGAAGAATTAAACAGCTTTTTATCTTATCAGAGACAGTTTTCTGGTGATTTGCCTTTGATCATTCTTGCAAGTATTTTAGGCTCGGTGAACCAGCAGTCAGCAGAAGCAGGAAATTTCATGAAGGAAAAACATTTTGTTGTGCATTTGAGAGCTTTAGAATGATCACTTTAGCATTATTCAATGCATGAAAACATCAGTGTTTTACTTTTCTTTCATGGTTTTGCTTTTTCCAGCCTGAACATAAGATTATATACTAGTTACCATACCATACTATATGATCATTTGCTTTCATTAGGTCATTCATCATACCTCTGAGGAACTCTGATTCATTTTTAAAGTATCTTTTATTGATTTCTGTGACATGGTTTTTTTGTCGGGTCAGTGTAGAGAAAGATCAATTGCTTACCCAAATAAACACCTTAAGGCACCAGGGTTGGACCTGCGTTAGGCCAGCTGGCTGGATGAATCTGCCAGATATTGAACAGTGTGCTCTGTCTGCTCTTTGTACAAATAATTTCCCAGCTACAGGCTAAGACAGTGACAGTGCATGTGTTTTCATGCTACATAGCAGCAATTGGATGACATTTCATGGAGTGTTTCAGTTACTTTTCACACCAAATGTACTGTATTTTTCAGACCATAGGGTGGTCTTGGAAAAATACACAAAGGCATTGATGGTATGGAAACTAAGAAGCAGGACTCAGTTTCTGGGCTTTGTGTATAAATTTAAGTCTACTTAGCCACGTTTTACATTTTTGCATAAACCTTTGTAATGTGTGTTTTCTTTGAGAGTATTGTTTGGAATATTTTCTTTAAATTAGAATTGATAAATAAATCACCACCCCAACATGTCATTAGATCGACTATAGCTCTGTTTACACCTTGCATGTGCTATGAAATTATCATTAATTTACTCTTTTTTAAGCGTACTTTAATTTTGTGATTATGGGAGCGTTAAACCGCAAAGATTCTCAATAAGGTTAAGGTCTGAACTCTGTGGTTGCCAATCCATGTATAAAAATTATTGTCTTATTCCCTTGGAACCATTTTTGCATATTGAATCAGGCATTGTCATCTTGGTATGTGCTTCTTACTTGATCTCGATGTTTGGACTATGATGAAGATGCATCACTCAAAGCACCTTACTCTAACCCTGATGCCCACTGGGGAAGGGGAAATACTGGACTTATTTGACCACATGACTTTCTAAACTTCTAGTTTGCTGAAACCTAATTACCCATAATTACTCAATAATTACTCTTACTTATTCACTTTGGTTTCCAGTGTAAACTGAATTACTCAGGCATAAATATTGGGACAAAAATAAAAATGGTCTCTCTTTGCTGAGCCAAGCCAGTAGGCAACGTCTTGCCTGAACAGCATAAGTTGGTCTGTTGTTCCATTTTCGTTTTATGTTGTGTTTGTTTTGGTTTTACAGGCATGTTGGTACAAACGTAAATAGGCTTACATGTGTTTCATGTCTAACCTTTGTGCTATGATTGGTGATTGCAGGTAACCCCTCCACCAGTCAAAGCAAAAAAACGATAAAGCAGCGATTCCTCAAGCTGTTGCCATGCTGCACGCCCTCGCCCACTCCCTCAATCAGTCAAAGCAAGTGTTCCTTCACTCTCAGTTACAGTTTGAATTACTAATAAACCCTGCAGGTATGATGGTATCATATGTACAGTTTGTTTGTTCATTTCAAGCCAATACATACAATATAGTACACTATATTTTCACCATTTACAACTTGTTGAAAAAGAATAAATACAGAACTTCAAAAACAAATTACATAATTAATTACACAATCACAGTGTGACGTGTAAAAGTAGAACATGTGTTTTTGTACTTAAACATAGTTGACTTAAAGGATTCTGCATTTGATAGTTTCTGCCTCTGTCTTTCACTTAAGCTATTGTTTTTCCACTTTCTTAGCAAAGGTGTGCAAAGGTTCCTTCATGACAACAAGGACTGATTACACTGTCAGCCATTGCAAGGAATGCTTTGATAATTTCCTTTTTTCGCTCACTATAGCCTGCACTAAGAAGGCAGAGTATAAAAACAGGAAGGCAAATGAACCGCCATTATATGACAGAGGTCATGCCCCTTTTCCACTTGCTCTATTTAGCAAGGCTCTACTCTAGTTGACCCCTTTAACAAAAATTTCCATTTCAGTTTTTTATAGATTGGTTCCTGCTTTTTTGGGGCATAGCAGGAATGGAATCTGATAGACAGACGGATGTTCATTGATTCACAAAGCAATATGATCAGCCACATTACTCTGTGAGCAGATAACAACTGCCTTTTTCTGAACCCCCTATACGTCAAGCTAGCCATGGAGTACCTGCAAAGAAAATCCAACACTTGATGCAACACAGAAGTGCAGACTTTTCTTGGACTGACAGACTCTGCATCGAGATAGCTCTGTGGTCTGTTGCTGGTGCCTCTGTAAAATGACAACAGGTATTTTGGTTGCATGCTTATGAAGCACACAACACACAATGGATAACAGGAGGTGAGGCTTCTAGCCCCAGTCAGGTCCTGTCACCTCTGTAATGGAAACACAACAGGTTTAAAAACAAGGAAGCAAAGTTGATTTGAGAGGTAGCCAGTGAAAAGGGTCTATAACAGGGGTGCCAAGTACGAGAGATGTCACATCGTTCTGTTTGTCTTTTGATTCACATACAGGGCAGCAAACTGATGCACATTTAAGCACGCAAACACATGCTAACTCTACATTAGCTTTACGTTAGCCGCCTTAGCAAACTACGGTGTTGCATAGCGAGTCTCCCAGTCCTTCTTAGCAGAGGCAGGGCTAGAGGAGCTTGAATTTGGGGTAGCACCTGCCCACTCTGAAATCTACATATATATTTATATATTTATTGACTTATCTGCGTCTGCTCGTGCTTGGGAATAAACACATTCCACAGTGGGATAATGCAGTTATGCAAGACTAAATTATATGTTTTATAAATTAAAATTCAATTAAAATATACTTAATCTTAGAAGGACAAAATATACAATAAAAATGATTTAAGTAATATTTAAGAAATAGGCGTTGTGCTTTTGGTTCTGGGTGGGTGGGGGGGTGGATTTGGTAGATCACTTAGGATTGGTCATCTTTTAAGTAGGTCGCAAGCTTGAAAACTGTGGGCACACCTGGTCTATAAGGTACTTAGAAAAGGTCCCCAGTGGCATGGTACCAGAAATGATTGAAGTTTGCTCTAATAATCTGAAAGCAATGGGAAATAAAGTAATTCACGCAACTCTTTGAAAAATTGTGCAATGTTTACGTTTTAGAAACTGCTAAGTGGTGTTATTGGACTTTGGTTGGCCAGTTCATGTGTGTATTGTTGGGGGTATTGTAAAAATGCGGGGTCTCTGGGATTCTTTTACAGCATCTTTGGTCCTTATATAACCAAGGTAAGTGATCCAGTTTAATTCAGTTTATTTATATAGATTCAAAACAAATCTCATCTTAAGGCTCTTCACAAGAGAAATCCTTTTAATCCAATCATACTACATTCCAGTTGATCCAACACATCAAACAGTACATCATATTAAGTTTAATATTCAAAGCAGGTTATAAGGTTTTCCATTTAAAGAAGCCCTGTAGATTTCATCGAGTCATTGACTTCCAGCAGTCACTCCTCTAGGATCATCATGCTTATAAAGTAGTGTGTCATTGACTTTAGAGCAACCCTTCATACTGAGCATGCATGTAGCAACAGTGGAGAGGAAAATAAAAACATTTAAATGGAAGAAACCTCCACCAGAACCTGACTTAGTACAAGCGGCCATCCCGGACGGCCAACTGTGGTTTTTAGAAGACAGAAAACACAAAAAAGAAGACATGTGTCTCTGCTAACAGAATGCCAGACCAGTTGAATCTTTAAGGGAAATAGAAACACTGTGAGAAAACACAAGGTTAACAGTTTAAATAGAATAGAATAGAATAGAATAGAATAGAAGTACTGTATTCATCCCCGCAGGGAAATCACTTTGCAGTTGCAGCATACAGACAAGGAGAAGTAATCTAAATAAACATTTAATTAAAAAAATGCTTTAAAAAGTAAAAATGCTTTAAATTATATGTACAAGCAAATGTGCAACAGATGCAGTTTTGCAAGTTTAACTGATAAAACAGTTCCAAACAATGAATTATGTTTTATTGTACAGTGAGATGGCATGTGGCAGGAAAGATTTCCTGTATCTGTCCCTTCGACAGCGGAACTGAAGCAGTCAATGTGAAAAGGTGCTCCGCTGTCTGTCCACTGTGTGGTGGAGAGGGTGCTCCTTGTTGTCCATGATAGACAACAAGGAGCTGTGTCGTCCTCTCCACCACAGTTTCCAGGGATTCTAGTTTTAGTCCAAGTACAGAGCCAGCTTTCCTGATGATTCTGTTCAGTCTGTTCCAGTCGCTGGCTCTGATGCTGCTTTCCCAACACACAACAGCAAAGAAAATGTCACCGGCAAAAACACTCAGATAAAAGGTTTTCAACATCTTGCTACACACATTAAGGGTCTCAGCTTCCCTATGAAATAAAGTCTGCTCATTCCCTTCTTGCACACAGCGTCAGTGTTAGAGACCCAGTCAAGTCTGTTGCCTATCACCACTCCCAGGTATTTGTAGTCCTCCACCACCTCCCCCTTGATCCTCAGTGGCTGTGAAGGCGTGTTCTTCCTCCTGAAGTCAATCACAATCTCTCTAGTCTTACTTATGTTGAGCCTCAAGTGATTATGCTCAGACCAATCTACAAAGTTGTTCACCAGTGTCCTGTACTCCTTCTCCTCTCCATTTCTTATACACCCGACAACAGCTGAGTCATCAGGAAACCTCTGTAGGTGGCATGACTCAGAGTTGTATCGGAAATCAGATGTGTGCAAGGTGAAGAGGAAGGGAGCGAGCACAGTTCCCTGTGGAGCTCCCACATCATTGACCACCACATCAGATAACTACAACTAATGCAGATTTGGTAGTAGAGGAAGGGTCCTCTCCCCGTGTTCCACAGGCAAGGAGTCTGATAACCGGAACCGCCAGTAAATGTGCATTCTTAGAGTGAAGTGCTTTGTCAGAAACATAAGGAACGATCAGATCTCTCATGTATGACAGAGTTTGATAACTGGGGGCTTTATAAGTAAGAACAAGAATCTTAAAATCTATTATTGATTTGATGGGAGCCAATGAAGGGAAGCTAAAATAAGGGAGACATGATCTATCTATCCGTTGTGGTCTCTCTTTGTACTATCTCTTACATACATTATTAAGACATTATTTGTGGCCTAAAATGTTCTCGATAACAATAAATTTAAATTTGTTATCCTCCATGGTCAAGCTCTGTATTGGGGTTGTACAGGGCAGTGGTGGGAAATTGGGTTAAAAAGGGCTAGTTTAGCTCAATGAGGAGATAAAGAAGGATGAATAGGGAAAGAGGAGTGAGAAGAAAAATAGGGATGGAAAAGTCTTCTACAGAGCAAAAAGGATCAGAGGGATGGTGAGTCATAACAAATTAATGTGAAAGCTAAGAGAAATAACAAGGAGTTAAAAATTTAAACAATGATCTTTGGAAACATTAGACATGTATAGATGAAGAACGAATTATTAGTCAAGAGGGAGGCAGAAAGAGCACAAGAAAGTGCTGTGTGGGTGTACCAGCATTGAGCAGTATTACAAAGTAATAAGAGATGTGGTTGAGGTGGGACGTTGTTCTCAAATCTATATTACCGTTTTGATTACATTTACACAGCAAAAAGTTTGGAATTTTATGTCATAAAACGTTATGATTTAAACAAATAAAAAAACTAGTTAAATAATCTTTATCCATCAAATTATTCATCCTACAAACACACCTGTCATACATGCCCTGTGTTTTAATCTCTTCTATGGGATTAAATATGTTCACCTCTATTCATCAGAAAACTATAACCAACAGTCAGTAGCAGTATTAATGTTGTCATTCATCAATAAAACATTTCTGCCAGTGTTTTCATTCATACACACAATGTACAGATCTGATCTGTATTACCACTATATTGGATTGAAACAATAAACTGGTGTTAATTTTTTTTTTTAGAATTAACTTTTTGTCCGTTAATTAAAGAATACTCTTCAAAGATGGTTATAAAATTTACTTCAGCCAATAAACCTGATTAATTAAAGATATTACTTTATATGAAAAAAAATTCTCTGCTCTAAATGCACCCTGCCTAAATGAAGACTCCTCCAAAATAAATGAATAATCTGAAATCAAAATAAGATTATGTGCTTGATACACACATTTATATAAAAAATGTTCTCAGTTTCATTGAGTTTTTTTGTATATTTTGTTGAAAAAATATTTTTTTGGTCTTGGATTTATTTGTACAAAATTATGCAAAGAATGTTAAGCTTAGCTTGATGAGATGTATCCTTACATGACTTTGATATGCTATCTGTTTCCTACAGACAGCATTGAAGATGACTTCGAGTTGTCAACTGTGTGTCATCGGCCTGAGAGCATGAACAAGTTGGAGGAGCAGACAAAGTTCACTAAGAAGGAGTTACAAGTTCTCTATAGGGGATTCAAAAATGTAGGTTTGCATTATTCACTTGAAACTTTCAGCTATATTTGAATCTATTGTCATTGTCATTTTCCTTTCTTCTTACTAGGAATGTCCGAGTGGGGTGGTAAATGAGGAGAACTTTAAAAATATCTATTCCCAGTTCTTTCCTCAGGGGGGTGAGTTCATTTTTTGACAATGCAATTTAAATTGCTATATTTCTACTTCAGAAAATAAATTGTTAGTTTTTAGTCATGTTTAAATATTTAAGATACTTTTAACCCTGTAAATCTTATAACTTGTTGTTCCGTCCTTGGTGGCCACAAATGGCCACTTTTTGTTATGGAAAGGTTTTAAATGAGTCACACTGGATTGTTGTTGGGAACGAATAGTGTGTTTAAGGTCATGCCACAGTTTCTCAAGCAGAATTAAGTCCAAACTTTGATTATGTCAGTTGAGTGTGTTATTTTTATGTATTTTGGATCTTCATAGATGTGGACTTGCTGAAATACTAATGGTCATTGTTCTGCCAATGAACTGATGGCAAAACATTCTGATTGAGGATGTTTTGGAGGAAACTAATATTTAGAGCTTCATCAGTTGTTCCAAGTTCTCCAGTTTCTCCATGCAGCAAACCAGTCCCAGACATTCACAATGTACCCACAATTTTTGCTTTTGGTTTGATTTTAATCTTTTAAAATGTTCAGTTGGTTTTATGACAGATGCAATACAATATAACTTCCTACAGCTTTCATTGCAGACCATTTTAAGGGCATGATGTTTTGCATTGCTGTATTTCCTTGAAAAAAGGAAATATTCATTTAAAAAAGTAGGGAGGGTTTTACTCACGTTATCTTTGTATATAACACAATGTGTCTGACACTCTTTACCCATGCTTAACAAAAGAAAGAAGAAACTTGTAAGGGAGCAAATACTTTTTTAAACCATTGTATGAAATATAATGTTTCTTAAAAAAATTGTTCTCTATATTTAATTCAGTTCTGCTGAACAATAGTACATGTTCTACAAAGAGGTTAAGTGATCTATCATTTCATGATATTTAGTTATATGAAATGTTAACCACTCGCCTCCAGTTGTATTTGAAATTATTTTTATATCCAGTCTATATTTAGCTCACTGCTAATCAGAGCTGTTCAAAGACTTCATGTTTCCGGCGCTCTCGGGTTACTCTAAGTCTCTCCCTTTGCAGATTCGAGTATGTATGCACATTTCCTGTTTGAAGCCTTCGACACCAATAAGAATGGCTCAGTTAGTTTTGAGGTAAGCTCTACTTGCTTCTTTTGAACGGATCACAGCAAACAATTGCTCATCTAAAATTTGATACATCAGCGATAGTCAAATAAAAAGTATATTATCCTTCTGACTACCAGCATATAGAGCAAAGAGTGATAAACAGTTTACATTATCAATGTTTAAGAACTTGAGCAATATCTAATTAAGTTCCTTTATGGACTTTCAGGACTTTGTTTTTGGTCTGTCTATCATCTTGAGAGGGACGATTAATGACCGGCTAAACTGGGCATTTAACCTTTATGACCTGAACAAGGATGGCTGCATCACTAAAGAGGTAACACTCAAATTTGCTGAGAAACTGCATTTTAATAAATCCGGATTTTTTAAAAATATTTTCAGACTTTAGACCCAGTGTCAAAAACATTTACAGTCTTCCAAATTTTCATCTTCTTTATAATCTTTTCCTTATCCGAGAACGGGTCACCGAAGTAACTGGTTGGGAGTAATTCTGTATCTTTATCTTTTTTCATTTATCCCTACCGCACCATTTCTGTGCCAAGTGTATTAGTTGGTATATAAGACAAGCATTGGTACAGATAGCGTAGAGATAGTTTCATCACAAAACAGAATCCACTGGTTAGGGACAAAAAAAAAAAAAAACGACTGCTTCTAACACAAGGTAGTAGTTACTTGTAGTTATACTAGTATGATGCAACATTGACTGCGTAGTGAGAGTCCTACTTGGGAATATAGACTGTGTCTTGAATATACCAGACAACAAAATAAGGTACTATACTTAACTGCCCTGAACTGTACCACTCAATAAAAACAAGTCAATAGACATCTCTCTTTTCTGGGCAGGTTTTACCAGCCCAGAACCAAGAGACACTGTATCTAGTGAAATTTGGGTTTATGTTTTTTATTCCTAGTGGTGTCAGTTGTCTGAACAACCTTAGCTGTCTCCTTCTGATGTGTAGGAGCAGTAAACCTAATCTGACCACTCTCCAAAAGAAGGACTCCTCTATTTTATCTCAGATGTTTATTTTAGATTCGCCAGGCGCACTCATGCATAGCTGGACTTGCGAACTTGATGCTCCCAAGACGCAGGTCCACCTTGTAAACCTAATGCCATAATCGCTTTTGATGTGAATGCATCATTATACTTACACTGTCTTGTCTGATACCAACTCTGCAGGAAATGCTGGACATCATGAAGTCTATTTATGACATGATGGGGAAATATACGTACCCCACAATGATGGACAATATTCCAATAGAACATGTGGAGAGCTTTTTTCAGGTTGAAATTCCCAGTCTTTGCTTTTCTGTTTTTCCCAAACTCCTCATAATCATAAAAAGTTTTTGAAAATTTTATTTTCCTTTTCAGAAAATGGACCAGAATAGAGATGGGGTGGTTACCATAGATGAGTTTATTGATTCCTGTAAAAAGGTACAGAGAAATTTATTTAATTGTCACCAATTTCAACTACCTAAGTATAAAGTAAATTGTATCTTTATTTCTCTGTTCAGGATGAGAACATCATGCAGTCCATGCAGCTGTTTGACAATGTCATCTAAGGCTCTAGACCAGTGACAATACTGGCACCAGGGTGTAGAGTGGTGTTGGTGGAAAAGGCGTCAGGACTGAAGAGACAGAACAAGTTTGTGAATGTCTGTGTGTGTGGTTGAATGGCATACAGGCCTGAGCTTGTATCAACGCTGAGAACTGTGAATCCTTTGGGCACAGGGAGACCATCACCCTCCTCCTGGACCTCTAGTGACATATCTTCCAACAACAATGGAGTTTTCGTGACTTCTTGGCGAATCTTAAAGAACCTTAATTAGTTTTATCCATGAGCACTGACAAAGAAGGCTTGCAGTGGGATAACTGCAACTACCGTCAGATGTTTTATTTGAACTTTTATTACTCTAACTAGCATGCAGGTATCGAGACCTGCAAATGCTCATCTCAGCCCGATCAAGTTTCCTTTAAAACCTTGATCTGAAATAACTCTCTCCCTTTTCCCTATTATCCTTGATCTTTGAATTTGTGAGTCCGATGTTGCCTCTGTTGCGTGCCGGAGCACATCACTGGAGCAGCAAGAAAACATACAATTGAGTATATGGCCACCTGGTGGACCGGACAGAGAAAGAAACTTAATGATGGAGACCAAAAAATGAAATATCCAAGTGATCTGATGTGAAAGCTAAACAAAAGATTTGAGAAACTGATTTCAGTATCGCATGATGATGTCACTTATATCTTATTACATATTTAAAGAGATACTCCAAAGTTTGCTCGTCTGTCTGTCCTAGTCATTCACAGGTGCCTCACCCTTAGTGTATGTACGTGTGTGCATGGGTAAAAGGAAGACATGCTGTCTGTCTAACAGATGAGTGGGTCAGCACTCACCTTTGTTCATGGGTTAGACTAATTCCTGGCCTTCCAAACTATACTAGTCCCTGCAGTAGTTGTCTGATGATTGTTGTAATGTTTTTTTAAGCATTCACATTGGACTGATATTAGCTAGTGCAATGTGGGAAAGCACTATAGTTGATCAGCTTTTGAACACTCAAACCATGTCAGTATCGGACTGTAACCTACAGGCACAACTGGGCTATTAAATGCCATTAAAGTAAAAATCAATATATCTAAGACAGTATTTGTGAAATTCTTAACATCCAAAATTGTATGTGGTTATAGCAGGTTTTAACACTTCTAAAAAATATAATTTTAAATATAAAGTTATTTAGCAAATTCTTATTATCCACATATCTGCCACCAAAGAGAAAATATTAGACATACAGTACATAAAGCTAAACAATTTAATGAGACACAATCTAATGAGTGAAGCAAAAAGCACTCAGCGATAAAGGTATGTTTGCTTGCTCACTACCATTCAAGGTTGTGAACCTGCATGATAAGCTGTTATAAACATATTTTCAGAAATATTTACAGTGACAGTATAATTTGCCTCTTTTTATACCAAAACATCACAAAACTCTTAACACATTATATCAGACGCACTGAAACATTAGTTAAGAGAGACTAACATGGAATAGCAATAATGTTCTGCATGACAGTACCTTTCCATTTCCACCCAATCTCTCATTTAACTCAAAATGTAACAAGAAGTCAACTGTATTTTTTTAATGGTTTTCTTTTTAACTGTCTTCACACTGTAATTTAGTTTACACTTGCAGTATTTATTTTCCCTTGAAAAGTGTTTCAGCTTAGTTTTAGGTTCCGGACTACAGCAAAACCTGTCTTTACCCACATGTACTGTGTCTAGAAACAATGAAAAGTTACTAAAATGTTGTGATGATTGTCTGGTTAGCTAGCTGCTGGTAACATTACATATTCAAAATGTGTATATTTTGTACAGAGACAATAAAAATCACAGTTACTATGCAAGACGGGCTGAAAGTTTAATTTCAAAGACTCCAAATTCTTGTGTCTTTAGAATTGGACTTTTATGGATTTCTGTATTTATAAAACTTTGTTGTTTTTTATTAAAAAGTCTAGTTCAGTCTGATAGTGTGAGACATTTTTTGCTGCTAAATCTTTGGACCTCCTGTATAATTCTAATTGTCAGAGCAATTTGAGTTATCTTTTTGCCTTCCACCTACAGCACTCTCTGCAGAAATCCTGGATGGCTGGCATTTCACTTTAATTCAATTAAAGAACTGGTTTAATAATTGCAAAAGAAAACTACAACCTGTGGTAAAGTAAACTAGGTTTCTCGTAGATTGTTCAGCCCACCAGGACAAACAATGATGTGAGGCACCCGACTACTATACCTTGAATACTGCACCAGAAAAGGAATAAAAAATATTACTGAGTGTATGGTAAACATTTCCTTTTTTCAAAAGAAACTTCTGTTGTAACATTTACCTGCAATAGCTCTATCCACTTGTAGTCCCTTGATTGTTATGCTCTTCTACCTGCGGTCAAGCCTGACCCTTTGTAAGGCTCATCTGACATGCACTTAACCAAAAATGGGTATTTTTGGTTAAGTGTTATAGGTTTTTAACTTGAGATGTGTATGAACACGTAGTATAAGAAAAAGTTTAGCAAACATCCATGAGGAGAAGCAGCATTGAGGTGCAATGTTGGCAAAGAGGCAGTACTCAATGATACCGTCTTTTCCGTTCAAAATCCATTTGAGTAGAGAAGCACGTGTTTTTGGATCCTGAAGTGTTATGGTAAGAAAACATTGTAGTTAGCAAACAGAATCTGGGTGGATCTTCTTATATGGACTTATTTTGAAGCAGCATGCCCATATTCAGCAATATTAATATTGTAGAAATGTGCAATACATACACTATCTGCGGTAATCACATTTCAATCAATTCTACCACTGGTAAAACGCTTTGTTTTGTTTGTACTTTAAAATATTACCCTGCTAACATCCTATAAAATATCTATTCTGTGGATAATACATTTTAGAATTTCATTTCTCTCCTATATACAACTAATATTTTTCTTGCAAGTTGGAAGATTTCAATCTCATCGCAAACTTCTCATTTAACCATTTTCTTTTTAACTTGCATATGACAATAAACAAATCTAGTTTTATACGTTTTATATTTTCATATCAATGCAAATTGTTGTACTGCTTTCCTTCTGTGTTTTGACTGTTTTATTCCAACACATTTTAAAATATACACTGCTCAAAAAAATAAAGGGAACACAACACAATATAACTCCAAGTAAATCAAACTTCTTTGAAATCAAACTGTCCACTTAGGAAGCAACACTGATTGACAATCAATTTTGTTGTGCAAATGGAATAGACAACAGGTGGAAACCTTTGGCAAATAGCAAGACACTCAATAAAGGAGTGGTTCTGCAGGTGGGGACCACTTCTCGATATCTATGCTTTCTGGCTGATGTTTTTGTGTCTTTTGAATTTTGGTGGTGCTTTCATACTCGTGGTTGCATGAGACAGACTCTACTACTCACACAAGTGGCTCAGGTAGTGCAGCTCATCCAGGATGGCACATCAATGTGGCAAAAAGGTTTGCTGTGTCGGTCTAGGGCCTGGAGGCCCTACCAGGAGACAGGGTAATACACAGGAGACACGGAGGAGGCCGAAGGAGGGCAACAGCTGGAGGACGACTACCTTTGCCTTTGTGAAAGGAGGAACCGTAGAGCCCTGCAAAATGACCTCCAGCAGGCCACAAATGTGCATGTGTCTGCACGAACGGTTAAAAAAACTCCATGAGGATGGTATGAGGGGGCTTTGCTCACAACCCGACCCCATGCAGGATGCTTGGCATTTGCCAGAGAACACCAGGATTGGCAAATTCGCCACTGGCGCCCCGTGCTCTTCACAGAAGAAAGCAGGTTCACACTGAGCACATGTGACAGATGTAACATAGTCTGGAGACGCCATGGAGAATGATATGCTGCCTGGAACATCTTTCAGCATGACCCGTTTGGCAGTGGGTCAGTAATGGTGTGGGGTGGCATTTCTTTGGAGGGCTGCAAAGTCCTCCATGTGCTCGCCAGAGGTAGCCTGATTGCCATTAGGTACCAAGATGAGATCCTCAGACCCCTTGTGAGACCATATGCTGGTGCGGTTGGCCCTGGGTTCCTCCTAAAGCAGGACAATGATAGACCTCATGTGGCTGGAGTGTGTCAGCAGTTTGTACAAGATGAAAACACTGAAGCAATAGACTGGCCTGACTGTTCCCCAGACCTGAATCCCCATTGAACACTTCTGGGACATCATGTCTCGCTCCATCCACCAACGTCACGTTGCACCACAGACTGTCCAGGAGTTGGCAGATGCTTTAGTCCAGGTCTGGGAGGAGACCATCCTTCGCCTCATCAGGAGCATTGTTTGATAAATTTAGATTTTCATAGATTTTTTTTGTAATTTTCCTGTCAGAACATTCAGGTTTGTACAGAACAAAGTATTCAATAGGAATATTTCATTCATTCAGATCTAAGATGTGTTATTCAAGTGTTCCCTTTTTTTTTAGCAGTATATTTATAGATATATTTTAAGTAAATAATTGGTACATATTTGTAATATCCATACTTTAGATAATTTGTTATCCACCAACTACGCCAAAACGAATTCCTTGTATTACATTTGTATTACATTCCTTGGCAATAAAACTTTTCCTAAATATTAAAGATTGAATGTGCAAGGTTTTTTTTCCCTGTCTCATAAGAAAAAACAAAATCACAAAAAAAGGATTTAAACTTTTACTAACAAACAAATCTTTGAAGATTACACTTTTCTGAGAGTTTTACTTACTCAATTACATACAATTTTAACAAGATATGCAAGACTTTAGTATACATAACTGTTATTTCAAGAGTCAACGGTTCAACTAGCAACCGGTATAAAATTAATCAGCCATAAATTTAGTTTACAAAACGTGTGTTTTCACATGATAAAAGACAAAACAAGATGAAAGTGCATTTTTTTGTTTTTTATTTGCAAGTGACCTTTATTTGTTATAATTTGCACCAATCATAATATTTGAGGAACGTCCTCTTTTGCCATTATTAAGTTCTCTTCATGAGTAGAAGACTTGTTAAGCATATAAATACAACCCATCTGATAAATAAGGATAATCTGTCTTATTTTTCGCTGTTGCATTCTTTCATTGCCACTTAAGACCTTTCAAATTTGTCATGTGGTTAAACCACTTTGGATGTGTCCACAAAGGAGAAAGCTTTACTTTGGTATTTTACGAAGTTCTGCCAGAACCCAAATGGCAAAAGTCAGAAGAGCGACAGATCCTGACTGATGAGTTGCAGCCAGTGGAGTTGGAACATACAGTAGAAGTGTGCTAATACCAAGGGCCACCTAATGAAGAGAAAAAAAAGTGTTAGAAAGAAATATATTAAAGCTCTGTTTTATACAGTTCTGTCAGGTAGCATACCTGTGTATAAGCCATTGCTGCAAGCAGGCTGATGGCAATTTTAGCCCTTCTAGGTAGCACCACTCTCCTTGAGAACAGATAAAGGCCGGTGATAGCTGTCAATGACCCAACAGCCTAAAGACAAAAGTAAAAAAAAAAAAAGGCACATATTTCTGCATCAGTTCACTAAAGTCTGGGTACAATGCTTTCAGCTAAATTGAAAACAAAGTGAAGATGACTTACCAATATTCTGTGGTCAAATTGCACTGTGGTTGGATTTTCAAAAATGTTTTTAAGAGCAGGAGAAAAGGCCAATATATCATCAGGAATCCATTTATCTGCCATCTTAGGGAAGGAGTTATACACTAGCCCAGCATCCAAACCAGCAACAAAGGCACCTTTATACAAAAAAAGATTATATAAATAAACATTAGAAGAACTAATATAAATCTCCATGTTTAATAAAAACTTCAGTTACAACAGAGGACTTTAGCTTCCATTTTACTGTATATTTAAACTACATTTTCTGATGTACCGTTTGTCAAACAACTTGCATTTAAGATAAACCATTAATCTGTTGTTTTATTTAATCAACGAGTTCTTAAAAGATTTGTCTTTTAAAATACCCAGTGCACTAATCAAAGCCAAGCAACCTAGTGAATTTACAGGTAATTCTAACCTTTCCCATCATATGACATGTTTATTTGATGTATCACCTGAGAGAGCAGTCAGGAATACCAGGCCACCAGTACCCTTAGCAAACCTTCTGAGCTGCATGAGCTGCTTTGTGTCTGCCATCTAAGAAGAAGATCAAATACATAACTATAAATAAACTAATTTAAATAAATCAAATATTTCCATTTAAATAGATTAAGACAAAGAACCAATGTTTAAAAACAAAAAACCAATATCTACCTTGTGTGCAGGCAACAACAGAGTAAGCCCAGTCCAGAGGCTAGCACAGTAGAGCACTAAGGCAGAACCAAGGTGAGCACACAGACGGTACTGGCTGACCCGAGGGATGTCATGAGATTCAGCCTTTTCTTCAAGCCCACTTTTTACCATGTACCATCCAAGAAGGCCCTGATAAGATTAACGCAGCTTAAATACGAGACGATCTGTAAACTTTAACAAATTAAGGAGAAAACATCAACCTTGCTGTTAAAACAAATAAGCGATGTCTGACCTGAAAGAACACAAATCCGCACAGCCCCAGCACTTTTCCCTTCAGGGAACGTGTGAAGTACCCTTTTCTCCAGAAGTACAAGGTGGGCAGGATGTATGCCAGTCCAACCAGTCTACCCCACATTCGATGACCCCACTCCATGTAGAAGATGAACTTAAACTCGGGCAGGGTCATCTCATGGTTAAGGCTGAAGGAGTAAATAAAGTTGAGTCTAAGTCTAAGTCTGAGAAATCAAATCTTTGTTTAGTAACATAGCTGCAACAGGTAAGAGAAAGAAACAATATTGTTTTAACTGAGTACATAGCTACTTTGATATCAACAAATCTTTTAAACTATAAACAAAAGCCTCTCCTGCATATTAATGCACAAAAATACTTACATTTTAAATTCTGGGAACTGCTTGTACTTGGAAAACTCCTCCTCCCACTCTGCTTCAGTCTGGGGTGGTTTCATCTCTCTCACCAGATGCCAGTCAACCATTGAAAGTCCGGACTCGGTTAACCTGAGCAGTGAAACACACAGACACATATCCGCACTTCTTGAGTTTCAGAGCTTTGCGGGATCAGTGGTAACTTATCAAGTTGCTTTTACCTGGTGACTCCCCCTAAGACAACGGCTCCAACCACAAGCCCACTGCAGCCGAGCAACCAGCGACCCACTATGCGGTTGGTGGCTATGTTGGGTACAGCTACTGGTGCTGCTGGTGTAGAAAGGGAACCTGTCTCCACAATGATGGAGCTCTTGTTTCTCCTGACGAGCCATTGCCGCAGTTGTGGACGCTAATAAATGAAGAGAGTGAGGACTAAGGGCTAATTTATAATATATGATCTATTATCATTTTCGTATGTTGTTCCATTTATTAGAGGTCACAGCACAAAGCAGTTTCAATTAATATTGTATGAATGTAGTGTTAATTTCCAAATTTTAGATATAAAACAAAGTTTAATCAAAAAGACTGCTGCATTTATTCAGACAAGAACAGCTTCTTCCCATCAGCCACCGGTCTCATGAGCAATAAGTGGCTCGTATAACACAGCCAATGTAGCTACCTTTTGCACATGTGAAATTTTGTGTCTTGCCCTGCCCTTTTTATGTTATTCTATTCCTATTTGATTTATCTGCACCATAGCGTCAGAAAAATGTCGTAGTCTGTGAACCTGTTTTTACAGCCAATTGCAATAACATTATTCAGATTTTTTTTATTTATCTTTTGTTGTCCACTCAGCAGGTTCAGTTAAGTGTTTTTAATAAATAGTGACCTTATTAATTTCTAATTATTCAATCATAAATCAAGACAATGGCATATAAAAAAAAAACAATCTTAATTTCTGGTCTTTTTCTCAAAGAAACTACACTTATAATAGTATTTCCTGCCTATATGCTATTTATGTCTTACTTTGTTAAAAGGGTTTCAGTTGTAAAGAAGCATTACTGTTTTAAATCATGGCCAAAATGAATTAATCATAAAAATAACACATTTTCATTAGTTTTATCTCATCTAATTTAGCAACACAATTATACAGTTCTTTGCGGAAGTTTCAAATCATCCAATTGTTATTGAACACATCATCTTGAGGTTAGAGTAAACTAAATAAATTTCAAGGTTTTTAGGGACTTGTGAAGCTTATAAATAGACATGTAGTTATGAAAAAAGACAAAACAAACCAAACATCACAACATTAGAGTGGCCAAAGATCTACATCTATTGTTTATTTCCTGCCTTTTATACCCAGCAACGACTACTGGAGGTTTACACTTCAAATACTGAGGCTTACAAATAAAACAACCTGACTTTATAGATACTGAAGTTGTTTCAGATGTTGTTGTGACCTTTTCCTTGATTCATTTCAGGTTAGCTAAGTGAACCAACTGAACAATGCTCTACTTACGCTGCTCTGTTGGAAACCTTTGCCGGCATTTCTGCAACCGCATAATATCGTAGTCCGTAACGCCGAGTAAAGCATTGTGCCACGTTTTGATAATTATTTTTGTTTTTCTTGATCCCTACGATGCTACTGGGCTGTCCTGTCTGATTTGGTAACGTTGGTGAGCCCACGATTCAACTTTAACCTTCTGACGTCGAAGGACGTCACGTTATATAACCCGGAAGTAGGCTTATTTAACAATAATAATAAATAATATGTTTGAACAAATTAATCTTGTATAATGTTTGCGGTTTATAAATATGGCATTTTTCTTGTTTCTGTGTCCATTATGGGTAGAAAAAAATTAATAAACGATGCCACAGGTTTAACAAATGGTTGCCAATGGTTACTCAATGCGCATGCGCAAAACGAAATTATGCTATCTCCTGCCTCGACGAGCGTTCTGTCAGAATGTGTTCCTGGTTTTAAGTATGTATTGTTTGCCTTGATCTACATTAACTTATTTTATTTTACTCCCAGTCTCTGAATATTCCTTTTACATAAATTGTATTTGTTATCCATCAAACTGTTACTGTTGCATGTATACTGTTTCCACTGATGTTTTGTTGTGACCAAGTTCCTCCATCAAGATGTTTTTCCTACTTTCTTTGTTTGTATTTTTTATAGCCGCTGAACAACACTAAAGTACTTGTTTTCTATTCGACTTAACCTACAATTACTAGTCACTAAGTGTATTTGTCTGTTGTTAGGTAAATTAATTCACCACAATTATTGTGCGGACATCACTGATTTTTTAAATATAAAATAACTATCTTTGGCAGTGGTGTAAATAAAATAAAAAAGCTAAATTTATGAACAAGCTTTTCCAATAAGTATTACACTTTAAAAGAATCATTTCGTGTTTGTTACAGAAGTAACATTTGTAGAACAAATTCAACTCTGAAAGTCAAAATAAAATCCACCTAAAAAAAAAAAAAAAAAAAAGACAAGCATAAGCACAAAAAACCCCCAAATATTTATAAAACGTCGTTGCATAAGAGGTTTGATGTTTTTTAAATTTCCTCCTCTCTCATTTTTGAACAAAAATTAATGTATTGTCCAAATTCTGATTAATGTACTATTTATTCCAATAAATAAAATTAATTGTTAATTGTTTAAAAGGTTACCTATGTGAGAGTTTAAAACATTTAGTCGGTTGGTGACTATTTAGTGAGAAGCGCAGTGCAACCCGGATAGGACATAGGACATTTTTGGGAATCCATTTTAACTTAACAGTAATGTCCTTTGGATTGAGGTTAATAAACCAGTAACCAGACGATGTACATGCATGCACAGGGGAAGTCTGCAAACGCCATGTAGAAAGACCCCAGGCAGGGATGCAAACGATGCAAGTCAGCCATAATAAAATGCTTTTGTTAGGGTAATTGTATGACAAAACTAAATCCTATATGTACAAATTGACACTCAAATTGTGCATTTTATATATATAGCAGCTTGTTAAATTATAACACAGTTCACCAATTACATTTTGACTTAACACGACTAATTAAAAAAGCTACTTTGTCATTGCACCTAATGCATTTCTTAAAGAGATGGAAAGAAAGTGGGAAGACATTTTCAACTATCTTTCTCGACATTTCTTCCCAGAGTATCGGAAATCTCAGAAGCAAAACCTCCGGAGATACTCAAACAAATTCACGATCAAGGGTTTGCATCTGCAGCACATGTAATACCCTAATAATATTTGTCCTTCAGTAAAGCAATATATATTCTGTTTAGAAGGAGAACTTTACTTTGGAAACAGACGAGCTGTTAAAACCCAGAAGGAGGCTAAGGAACTTTTTAAAGATTTCTATATATGTTGACAAATGGGTATGGTTTTATATTATCAGTGCAACAAAAATTCTGTACGTATTTTATAACAGATTTGTCTTCTTTCATTTTTATTCAAAAGGTTATGGAGTGTGACGTCCACCAAAGTCTTGGCAGACCTTTTGCTTGTGGTCAGAAACGCAAACATGTTAAGGTAAACATGGTCCTCCAGAAATGTGTGTTGAAAATAAAGTTAAAAGAATGTCAACAAGAATATATCTGGGAATGAAAAGTTATATCAATTTCTGTACAAAGGAGATTCAGAAATTTGTTTTGGCTATCTTTTTATTTATTAATTAATTTGCACACAAAAAAACAATAATTGATCATCTGTTTTAAAGACAGATACAACATATTTAAGTCTTTAGTCACTAAATGATCAAATTGGTAAAAAATTAAATATTTTTATCCATCCAGCTCCACAAAAAGATGTTCACTGCATATGCTAATAAGCAGGGTTAATTAAAGCATGTTTAAATGTAACTAATCCAGTTTGACAGTAATTACATTGTTATAATAATAATAATAATAATTATTTTGCATAATTAACTCAACTTATATCTCCAGAATACGTTTTAAAGGTTTCAGGTCTACCTCTAAATAATGTTTAATCAAAACTCATTAATTGCAGCTGCTTATCATTGCAGGGTCCCAGGCGGCTGTGGTGCTTTTTTCCAGGTCATTGGCCAAAAAGCAGGGTGAATACAAAGCATCTAAACTAAACATTGGCCTTAATTTAAAACGTAATCATTGCAATGTTTAGGGAAATTTCATCATTTAAGATTACAATTTAGCCAAGTTTGACAGCATTTCAATACCATTTTTTGTATATAGTGGTCTTTGTTTTTTTTCTTTGCAGCTATGTTAACTTTCTATGAGTGATTCTAAGCATTGGTTTTAAATTAAATACATATATATTTTTTTTTCAATTATATGCTTATACATTTCGAAGCCTAACTTTTTTTGAGAACATGGTTTTCATTCTTATCTGCCATGATGTTTATGCCAAACTGTCTCTCACCAATATGGCGGCGGACGTATCTTTTCTTCACAGTTACCATGGTGACGGTTTTCCTCTGGAGAGACGTCTTGACGTCACTTCAGTTTGTTTTAATTCATTTTCGACCAAACTAACACGCCCATCTCAAATTAAAAGTAGTAATTTATTAAAGTTAAAAAATACAACTAGTAATCTATTAATATTTTTTAAAATTATTTTTCATGTATTAATTTTTTTAGAACGTATCGATGTTGAAAGCGTACGACGTTAGGCGTAACTCGCACGGGCGGTGACACGCGAGTTAGCGCCGGTCTAAGTCACACAGTTAATCACCGCCCCGCAAGGTTGGATCGAGCGTTACATTCAACATCCCGGAAACGGGTCATCTATTGTAGTCGCTGGCTCCCAGAAAAACATGTCCTGACTCCAAAACGTTCTCAAAAGGGTGGGGTCCATCTGTTGATTGGAAAAAGAAAAGGTAGATGTTGTGGTAGAAAAAACAAGTTTACCCGCTTTTAAACTTGTTAAAATAATAAAATACAATGCATATCTGTCTGTCCCTCCTCAGCAGCACCCTGTTCTTACATCCATCATGGCACAGAGCATTTTAATGGAGGTGTGCGTGGACTCCGTCGAGTCTGCGGTCAATGCTGAGCGAGGAGGTCGGTGAAGTTTAAAACAATCTGCTCTTTTCACTATTTCAAAAAAACGTAACTCTGTTTAAAAGTACTGTAAAGTCAAAGGTTGCAAATTCCCAAAACCAGTCAAGTTTTGTTTCAAACATACCTACATTATTTCTGATATTGTGTTTTAGTGATTGTTTAGTCAATTGGCCGAAATTCCCTAAGGTTAAATAAAAGTCTTTACGTTTCCTTTAAGATTGTTTTATTGTCCTTGTAGGTGCAGCCAGGCTTGAGTTGTGTTCAAGTCTTCTGGAGGGAGGTCTCACTCCCAGTCTTGGTGAGTTCAAAGTTCACATCCTTTTAGATCTGTTCTGGAATCTCTGGAGCTTTCAAGGCTGCACATTCCCAAAACATCTGCTGGTTATTTGTTTTTTATCTCTGCAGGTCTTCTACAGGTAGTAAAGCAGTATATAAAAATTCCCATCTACGTAATGATACGGCCTCGTGGCGGGGACTTCCTGTATTTAGGCCAAGAAGTCGAGGTGATGAAGAAGGACCTCGAGCTGATGAAGGCGCATGGAGCCGATGGCATAGTGATAGGCGCTCTGACAGACATGGGGCAGGTGGATGCAGATCTCTGCATGGAGCTGATAGGTACAGTAGATCAAAACAATCATCGCACTCTTGTTGGAATCACAGTTCGGGAAAGTAGAATAATAAGACTACGATAAATCGTTTTATTGTTCCCACATTAAATTTGACCCCTAAACAAAGTGTTGTAATAAAATCTAAATGTTTTTTTGGGGGGGAAATATAATACGGTAGCACCACCTAAGTCAGGACGTGGCTGTGTTTGGAACTAACAATCAAATCAGGCCATCATTAACCTCCTATACACCCCAAAATAAACTGATGTAGTTCCGACAGGCCTTTCTTGTTTTTTTCTTTTTTTTTGTATTATCTCTATCAAAAGCCACAGTTTACAGAGAGCTTCTGAAAAATCATAGGGACCTCATTACAAAAAGCTATTCATCAGTAAAACAGCTCATTATAATTACCATGGTGTTGTATTTACTACTGAGCACTATGACAATTTCTATCTACAAGTGGATACAACACTAATATTACTTAATTTTAATTTAAGAATAAGAAAAAAAAATTATATCAGGACCGCTGCAGTGAAGTCTACAGTAGACATTAAAGGGGCTGCAGACAATTTCATCTGGCTTTGTGGAAAATGTGACAGTGATCACCCATGTTTGTCTTAAGTCCAACAAAATGGTTACAGTGGACAGAAAAAAGTTTAGTTTCACACAAGAAAAGATCCACATCTGCGTACCTCTCCCAAGTACATACAGCAAAAGGACTTATGTTTTACTAACGCCATCGCTGAACTTACGGGGTCATAATTCAAAACTGTGTGTTGGGCCAAAAAAATGTCACTTCACAGTGCCGAAAAACCATGTCCACAATGAAGCATGGTGGTGGCAGCATGGAACGATGTTGAAACTGGGACTGCCAAGGTTTATCCATCATATGTTAACAAAACAATGGCAAAAAGCACAAAAAAATGGTCTCATCATAGCAGTGTACCATTTTGACATAACACGGAATAACAAAACAGTTTCTTTCTTTTTTTCAATTATAAATGACGCAGGCAAATACTTATAAATAAATATGGTTACAGCAGACATTCACAGTGTCTGTGTTAAGGCTGCCAGAAGGGGGAGACAAACCATGAGCACCATAGGTTCATAGATGGTGTTAGAATTGTAGTCATACTGATATAAATAGATTTGGACCATGACGTTCTTCTGGGAAGCTTTGAGTTTTTTTTTTAATGTATTTTTTTTAATCATTGATTCATAGAAAACACTGAACTGAGTTTTATTTTAGATCAAATGGGTGTCCTCTGGTATGAAGGAGCGAATAATACAATTGAATGAAGTGATATTGTTGTATAATGAAGAGATAAAATATAAATTCCAAGCGTTGCTAGTTTGCTAAAATCATCAGAAATGGCCATTTTTGATTTCTATGTTAAAGTGCGTGCAGTGCCAGCAGTTTTTTTAGGATGTAGGTGGAAGTGCTTTTCACTTTGTCATCAACCTAGGAAGGACTTTATAGCAGTCTAAATTGCTTTAGTGCGTTGTAAAAACAAATAAATCTTTAAAGAAAGGCTTGCTGTAGCACAAATAATTCCATGCAATTTTCTCTCAATATGAACTTCACCATGATGGAGTTCCCATTAACATACCAGCTCTGAAATACCCAACATGATTAAAGTGAGTAAATTAATAGTCTGTTCCTTCATCAATCTAAGAGCCATTCTGGTTTGTTTAAGGCCATCCATAGGGACCAATAAAGAATCAGTTTCGTTAACGCAAGTTTTATAGTTTATCCATGTCAACATGGCACTGTTGGATGATTTTTTTAATTACTCTCCTGCATTTAAAGATAAAAATTTAGGTTGGCATCATGAATAGGGATAACCGTTTCAAAATCACAGAGGTTGATGCTTGTTGGTCTTGGTCCTTTGTACATTGGGCAGCAGAAGTATTTAATAATCAAGATATGGGGTAAAAATAATTTTCTCACCGTTATTAAAACTAAAACGTCACCGAGATAAAATGGGGAACCTGCCCATTTCTCTGCTGCTAATAAGATGCTCTGGTCCTTTCTGCTCCCCAGCTGCTGCACGGCCTTTGCCTTTGACCTTCCATCGAGGTAACCTTTTCAAACCTGAAGAAATATCAGAAATCCTCACCAGAATAGAGCACGCTTTATTAGAAATGACGTAAAGATTTTGCAGAGCGTGTGTGATTTCTTTGTATGAATGTTGCATTGATCTCGCCGCAGCCTTTGACATGACCCATGACCCAGCAGTCGCTCTGGAGACTCTGATTTCATTGGGATTCGAGAGAGTTCTGACGAGTGGCCGGGACAGTTCGGCCCTGGAGGGACTTCCTGTTATTAAACGTCTCATCGATCAAGTATGTGTTACCAAAGCTCTTTTACTCTAAAGTTTCTTATGTATCAGGCCTTCAAAATAGAAACTTAGTCATTAACCAGATTGCTCATTGTTACAAATTCTTATAATTGACTTGACTTCTTTTTTCCTTTTTGAGTAAGACATGATTCCTGGTAGAAACCTTTAATGTGACAGACATTGAGTTACAACTGTTGAGGCTTTGTTTTTGTTGTTGTTTTAATTTGGGGTGAAAACATCCCACCTCAGAATCAAAGGTTTTGAATAGTTTGGAAATTACCTAAAAAGTTTTACCAGCATGATTTACAGTAGCAGTTGTGTTGCTTAAAATCAACTACCTTTCCTCTTACACCTGTGGCTCTGCTTGATTGGAGTTTATCAAAGTTCTTGGTGATCAGTTGATCAATGCTGACCAACAGAACCTGGTTGCAACTGTATTATCTAAAATTAAAATAAACATAGATTAAGTTTTCAACACGCTTTGCTGCCATTAACTGCTGGTATTTGCAATAGTTTCTCTCTCTAGATTTTTATTCTATACTGTGGAGTTTTTCCCTCTTTTATTTTTCTGTATTGTTGAATTTTCTTTTATTATTTTTATAGTAGTCAATATTATGATGGGTATCAATGTTTTAAATCTAAATGTTTTCATTCATTATTACCTTTTTTATGCGTACTTTCAGTGTATGTAACTACATGATTCTTTAGAGTTGACTAAATCGTCTCCTCCGTTAATTCCCAACTTGAATAGGATTGATAAATATTAAGTTGATGACGCCTTCCAACCTCAAAGTCTAAAAGTGCTACAAGCTGATTAGAGTTATAACCTGAAGTGCTTAGTTAAGAACTGCTGTGGTGACAATAAAGCTTTTTCCAATGATTCATGTAGAATAGTTTACATATTTTCTTAAATGTTTAAATAAAAACAGAAGTTATTTATTTAAATTACATTGATTTTTCTAAATGTGTTGGTTGAATGAAAAGTTTTTTGCCATCAAAATCTACATGGGATATGAATGCTTTGAGCCTTACTGTATTTGAATACTTTTTATATTTCCTGTTGTGTTGCTATATTGCTGGACACTCTTAGGATCTTTCTAACTTTGTGATCTTAACAGGCTAGAGAGAGAATAATTGTAATGCCAGGTTAGTACCTACACTTTCTCATTTTGTTTCATACATATCTAATTTATTGATAAAGTTGTTAATGCTCGTCTTGTTTTTAAATGACAGGAGGGGGTATTACAGAGAGCAACCTGCAGAGAATACTGGAGGGGACAGGAGCCGAGGAGTTTCACTGCTCTGCGCGCTCCGGCAGAGACTCTGCAATGAAATTCAGGTCTGTTTCCATAATCAGCCCTGAATAAAGCTCATCTTGAGGTGTTTCTGCTACACTTCCAAATGATTGAGAAAAGATTCAAACGCTCATCTTGGTTGAATTCTTCTACACGTTTTTATCTGCAGGAACACCTGTGTGACAATGGGAGCTACAATCTCAGCACCCGAGTACGGCCTGAAGGTTGCAGACGTCGTCAAAGTCCGGAGTCTGAATGCAATTGCCAAAAATACAATGTGATACCTCAAAGATACGGACAGTTGTTTTCACACATATGTTTTACAAATGGCCTCGATGTTGGTTTTCTTTTATGAAAGGATTATCACTTATTCGGTCAACTCAGGGAGAGCACTGCTGTTGCCGAACAGAAAGTTGTGGATCATTAACAGGTGTGTTTGTACAAGGTGTTTTGGGGAGTAAAACAAAGCAGATAATAACAGCATTGTACACAAACTATTGGGAAGATTGGAAGACAAAAAACAAGCAAGAGGATGAAACAACAAAAGAACATAACGTTCAACAAGTATTCTCAGATAAAATAACCTCGGAAGGTTTTTAATTGCAGTGCTGGAATTTTTAATTCATTAGCTCTCATCTTTTCTGCTGATCAATTTTATTTTACTGATTTTTATTTAATGAAACTTTTGTTATCTTTATCAGATATTTTAATTGAAAAGTTAACATGCGTGGGAAGTTTTCAAACTTTGGAATCAATCCACAGACTACGTCAGTCTATGTATAACTCCTGAATATTAATCTGCTGATTAAGGTTGGTTGTTCAGGCAAATTTTGAAATGCGTTTAGTTGCTACTCAGTTTCTAAATTAATGTTACTTTGTTTTTTTTTACTGCATTAAAAAATTATCTTTTAACATACGGTTCAACAGCAACATAGATACACGAGAAACGTAGTATTTCTTTTTTTGTCACACATTTTGCCGTCACGTTGCTGTCCTGGGACCAGCAGGAGTATTGAATCAGCATGACTGTGTTCTTGTAAAATTAGTAAATGTTTAATGATCCTCTACGACACATTGGGAGTCAACTCATTCTGGGCCACCTCCCGCCCAAAACCCACACCAGATAAATTTACAGTGATATACTCTAATAACCATCCAACAGATCTGACTCATTGGTGACAAGTATTAAAATTATCTGTTTTCAATAATATCTTTCAGGATTGTTTTTGTGCACCGAGTTGTTTATCAGCTCTGATAAGACCAGTCAGACACTGACAATGAGCCAATGGTAGCAGGACTTGCATGACTGTGAACTTTTTTATGGGAAAGAAAAATCATCTGTGACAAGAATGGATGCCTTTGTATTGCATGAGGATTTTTACTACAAATAGCTGAAATCTAGAAACGTATTTAAAAAAAACAGATTTTATAAGTACGAAAATGTGTTTTTATTTAAGTCATTTTTGATGTTTTTACAGTTTCGTGAAACTTATTGTTAATCCTTATAAATGTTTTTTGTTTGAGATGTAATGTGCTGGCTTGACATTTTGTCAGCAGACTAAGTATTTCATTTTCCCTGTCTTGGGGAAGTTGGTAGAGTATTTATCCAATCATTGTTCGCGCTTCCTCCTTCGCATTCTTATGTGCCCCTGGGATACACACTTAACCCCAAGGTTCCTACAAATCCGCATGTTGTTACTAAGAGTGTGTAGTTGTTTGGCAGTAAACAACTAATGTGCTTTGAGTGGTCAATATGTCTAGAAAAGTGCGACATAAATTGAGTCATTTTATAATTTTTGTTTTATCCTGTTACTCATTTGTTTAGCTCGCCAGCCTCATTGTTAACAGGTTGTAATCTACTGTCTATAGTGAAATTGTGTTATTTTTTAAATACATTAGGTGTACATTGTGCTTTTTCAAACGTTTCATGGTTTTGTTTTAACAGTATTTTTTCCTTCTTTCTTATTGAGACAAACTCTTTGCATATTCGTGTAATTTTTTTAGCCTAAACCAATGTAGGTCCACATTATACCGTCCTAAAAATGAACATCTATCAAAGTCAGTGTAAAAAATCCTGTTATAGTGCAGCATGTTTCTATAGACCAACTGTTAAATGTATTATTTCTATACATGTAACAGTTCATAAAAAAAAAGTGGAAACCCTTTGGAATGATAGCAATTTAGCCAGAAAGTAGATTGCCACGTTAAGTCACAATGCTAAGGAGTTTGTTACTCAATTCTCACAGCTTTCTGAAAAGCCAATAGTTACAGAACTTCAAAGTTTCTGTGGCCTTGAGTCCTGCTCAAGAATAGTGGGGTGTCCTGAGACACAAAACATTTTTCTGTCTGGCAGTCCAATGATTAAACTGTGTTTGGTGTTTCTAGAGGAAGAGCATTTACCTTACTGCATTGTGTCAAGAGTAAAGTTTGCTGCAGAGATGATTATTGTGTAGAGCCTTTTTTCAGGAGGTAGGCAACTGAGTTCCATTGAAAGTAAATTTTTAAATCAATGTCCATAAAGAATTTAACAAGATTGTTTGCTGACTTTCACAGAACCCTGAACATCAGCCTAATTGAACATCTTAGTCAGGCCTTCTAATTCAATATCTGCAGCCCATTAATATATTTCTACAGGAACGGTATAAAAAATCTTATAATCCTCAATTAGGGGTGGATCTATGATTCTAGGAGATCAGGGGCTTAGCCCTGAGGGAGCAGAAGCCGATTTGTTTTTTCCATGTTTTTTTTGATGCCTCGCACACAACAGTACAATTTTTTTGTACTTCATTGCAAAATGTAGAGTTCTTGGTTATAGAGTACTCGAGCCATTAAAATTTCTCAAACCAGCTTTTGTCAAATGCTCTCTGCTGGCTGGATCCCAAACTGGCTGAGGGGGTACTGGGGGAGGAACATTTTCTTTGGGCCACTTTCTGGGGTTCCTAAATCAGTAACTGGTAGTCCACCTGCTGCTGTTGATGGCTGGTCAGCCCTACATGTATCTGTGTTCTCTGCATGACAAAAACAAAAACAAATCCCAACATTTCATCTAATCATCCTGAAAATAGCTAAGTCTCATAAACTCACTGTTACCAATTCAAGTCAAGTAAATCTAAAAATGTATATCTCAAATTAAAGACATCAGTTATCTCATGACAGGTTTCATATGGAGTAGGTCTAGAACTACACTCTTAATAAAATAAATTTAATTAGACCTGCAGATTCACAAACGACCACGTGCGAGCGCATTCGTCAGAGCAATTTTTCAAAAAATTGAAGTGAGGTGGACTAGCTTCAATCAGGACTGTATCAGCTGTGTTTTTATCCAGCCATGTCTCGGTTAAAAACATAAAATCAAGGTTATGAGATGATATCAAATCATTAATCAGAAAGGTTTTCCCTGCCAAAGATCTGACATTTAGTACAGCGAGTTTCAGCGTGTTACTGTAATTTGCTGACTGTGGCTGACGAGTAGTGAACACAAGATTTGAGATGCGTACAGACTGTTTTGGATTGTTTTGATGGCTGACTAATTGTTTTCTGTTACATATTACTACAGGGATGAAGGAAGGTGCTTCCACATCGGGCCCCGGTTTGTCCATGAATGAGCCATGGGTACATGCAGTACTGCTGCCTGGACCCGATGCATATCATATCAATCTCTCTGGGCTGCGTCTCTGTACACTGGAGATGGAGTTGACATAATGAGTTTGTGTTGGGGGAGGAGTTGCAGGACGACGGGATAGGAGAGGACTGGGGCATGGGGTCATCCTGGTGGCAACACTAACCAGCTCCTTCATGTGTTCTGTAAAATCCAGAAGAGGAAGAGATGGGGAGGATGATCTTGATGAGGGCGGGTCATCATTCCTGCCTTTTAGTGGAGGCGCAATCTCAGAGAGCCCCTAGAGGACAATCTGGGTAATCTCTGGGCTGCGTCGCATTCTTATCCTTATCTTCATGTTTTCGCTTCGTTCTGTCCTTGGTCGCTGGAGCAGAATGGGAACTCAAAACATAGAATAGATTAGCTGCAAACAGCCTAACTGCAGATCTATTGAGGCAGAGACCATCTGCCTTAAAATAATGTCTGCGGTCCCAGAAAAAAACTGAAATTGTCAATATAACTAAAGGTGTAAGTGGCACACACACCTGACAGCCATTTGTTCAGGCTGAATAGCCTGCTGAACCTCTCATCTCCTCTCATTGGTGGTAGAGGGCCATTGATGAACACGTCAGCATCCAAATTATTAACTGTTTCTAATAGCTTCTTGAAGTTCTGTTTCAGCACCTCAGACTGCCGTTTCACAGTGTCGGTAGATCACAGGTGTAGAACAAGGGTCTTAACAGTTGGATGTTCAGCCAGAATTTCCACAATATTGTCTCTCACATCGTATACCATGTCCTTTGGAATGTACAGTATTTTTTTACGTTTCCCACACACGTATCTTAAATCCTTCACCGCAGCATCACCAACAATCAGAGTCTCAGGACCAGGCATTAGCTTCCCTCTTTGTCTTTTATTTTCTGATTTGCTTTTTCGGTTTACCTTGCTGTGTGAAGAGACTTCATCCTGGTGATCAAGTGGAGAACTAGATTTCTGTAGTGGTGCAAATCTGTTCTGTAGTGGGATAGTTGTTTGAGGAGGAGGAAGCTTCATTTTTGGTTTTCCATTGACAGCTGTCCAAGTCTGTGTCCTGCGAACGACTGGAGTCGAGGAGGATTTTGGTCTCGTCGGTAGTGCAGGCCAGCCGGTCGCATCGCAAATATCACCAGACAGGGCTGGGTCTCTATTCTTCCTCTGAGATGATTTACTCTCCGGTTTAGTGCCGAGCACATTCCAGACCTTACTTGTCTTTTTATTCAAAGCAACATCCTCCTGTTTCTGGTTGTCTTTGCTAGTGCTGATTAGCTGACGGGTAGCAGCATCATCTCCAGTAAGAGGTAAAGTTGTATCGTAACCGCCATTTATTTCCACATTTACTTCTAGTCGTTGGATTTTGGTTTCCAGCATGTTGAGTTTCTGAAGAAGATTAGCGTAGTCATCCTCAGAAAAAGAAAAAGGAGGCATCTTTCTGATGGATTTTTTGGTTTTCGGAAGATATGCAGAGAGAAGCTCCAAAAAGAATTAAAAAATTTACGATTTTACTTTCTTTCATGAGGCCGGGTTCAAGATCCGTTTAAAATTTGCTGCAGAGGTGCTAGACTCCTAGAAGCTGGTAGTGACAAGAGGGAAACACGTTTTCTTCTGCGAAGGAAAGCTACAGGGCTCTTTTCTCTGCATGCAGCCCACATCTGGGGGGATATCCGGGGCTTTTGAGGAAACATTTGGGGCGGTAGCGCAAGTAGCCACCCCCTAGATCTGCCACTGTCCTCAATGCTGTGGAAGCCCGTGTTCAGAGTTAAAGCTGTTACAGATACAAAAAAAATCAGACCTGAACAATGGGATTTTATTCAAGCACATATGTGTGTAGAGAGAGACAATATTTTTGGGGCAATGTTCTGTAATTACTTTATGCTGATTAAGATGAGCAGAATAAATAAAAAAAACACAACAAATAAGGTCTTTACCAGAAACAAAGCAGAGAAGCTTTTAAAATGTACAGTGTGGAAGGAACTTGTTGCTCCTGCAGTCACCTTTTGTCTAAATCGACAGGACAAAAGGGGGAAGTTAATCTGCTCTTAATCTCACATATCTCACGTTAGGCGCAGTGCAGATGTTCGGTATGCACTCTGGGTTTGAAGTCCAGTCCTCTCCTTGTTGGGGATGAAAAAAAAAAAAGTCTGTGACTGGTCAATAGTTGACTAAAACAAACAGAAGAATCTCATCAGGCTCATTATTATATAAATTATCTTAGTTGAAAGTTTAATTAAAATTTGAGTGATGAAAATAACTGCTCTCATTCCTGACTCTTTCTCACGCAGAGAAGTGGAAACATCAGGAAATGGGCATAATGATCCCCCCTTCCTCCCTTTACCTAAACACACTTCCTTTTATAGAGTTCCCCCAAAACACGCAAAACTGCACTGTCACACTTACGCAAGTTTTTCTCTCTCTTGCTTTCTATCTCTCTTTTTTGTATAAGTCATGGACCCTTATCTGTGTACAAAGTTAAAGTTCAGACAAAAATGACTGGAGCAGTTTCTCTGGGATGGAAGAAAAACTGGGTTGGACATCTTTATGGTTCTCCGTTACTGAAAGTAAAGCTTTATGGTACTTTGAGGATAACAGAAGTCACTACAAAATAATAAATAAAAAACTTATCAGTTTAGATTGTTATTCTATCATTTTGTAGCAGATTTGTTGTTATTGTGAAGGATCTATCTCCTCACACAGTGTTGGCGTGACTTGCTTGTATGTAGTTTTTTTTTTTTTTTTTGAAAGGGGGTGGGGGTTCAAGGGTGATTTTGCTTCAAAGGTTCCTGGATCAAAGTCCCATGTAGCCACATCCTGAAATTGTCTCTGCTCTGTTTGGTGGACAGAAGAGAGAGCAGCAACGCTGAGTGGAGCTCAGCTGAAGAGGAGCAAAGGGTGGAAGGAGTCTGGTAGACAAATTACCAAAGAACGAGTGGTAAGGGATCATGTGTGCCGCAGCTCTGGAGGAGTACTGTGGCTCAGTCTTCTGGGTGAGTTCAACAGAAAACAGATGTTTTTCACAAGAGGAGTCAAGTTTTTTTAATGCAGACATTTTCTGAAAATGTCTGCATTACTTCTGATGAACAGACATCTGTTAAAAAAAAAGTCCATTGAGGTCTTTAAAGTTTTTCTTTTACAGGTGTTCAACTTTATGTGTCATTTCTATGTTAACCCAAAGAAATGTTTTACTTTTGTGCACATATTGTGAACATGTGACCGTAATGAGGTTCTTCCTGAACAAGATTCGACAAGTCCAACAATCATGACAAGAATTTCTGAGTCATACAACTACAACACAGTTTTTTTGAGAAACGGTTTATGTCACAAATGATTTTACTGACCGCCCTGTGGTTTTGCTTGAAAAGCGAAAAAAGAAAGGCTGAAAGATGTAACAGAGAAAAGGCATCTTTACTTTTTAAATTAAACAAAAACAAAACTCTGAAACAATTTCCATGCATATGGTTCGACCTTAAGAATAAAAATAATTTAAATTAATATTTCATATGCAATATAATATATACTTGTATATTCTTTCCCTTTTTGTTTGTCATTTCATCTTTAAATTATCCACCTGATAAAAAATATTAATTCATAGACTAATCTGATCAGCTTGCAAATAGCAGAAAAATAAGGAAAACTCATTTTAGCTTGTCCTTATTATGCATCTGTTTACATTGCAGATAACTCAGTCATACATTTTCAAGTGCTTGAATCATGACTACTTCTTTTCAAAAGTTCACATGTTTCGTAACAAATTTGATTTTTTTTTTTTTTTTAAGTTTCATGGTTAACTTTTTTCAGCGGATTACAAAAGCAGTCCAAACTGTTTTGTGATTCGTAATTAACGTGTTTTGTTTTGCTTTTTCTTATACTTTTAAGATTAATTTTAAGCTGGAAATTAGAAATGTAAGTGAAGCACACTTGACAGAGAAAGAAATTACACGTTTTTTGTTTTTTTAAAATGTGCTATAGACAGAAATTGAAATTGGTAAAATAACAGTAAAAATTAAACCACAAAACTACAATATAAAAGTTATAAAAAGTCCTTGGCTTCATATTTTTGTGCCCAGTGTTTTTAATGGCTGTGTCATTGTTCTCAGTGTGTATTTAAGGCTTCCTTAATGTTATTATTAGCACATTTATTTAGTCATTGTTCTCTATTTGCCTGGTGATTTATTCTCCTGCCACAACTCCAGGCATACAGCTACACCCAATACTCAGTTTTTCCAGAGCGATTTGGTTCAGCCACAAAACTTGACAGGGCTAGATTAAAACAAACAATCAGGTCTAGTGATAGCATCATCAGGGCTGACCTTTCCTCCAACTCTCAGCAGGGTCACCAGGTTTAGGATCAGAAAGGGGCAAGGAAAAAAAATCTGTGAAACTTCACACATCCTGGACATGAACTGTAAGACAGTCTTTTACCTAAGGCTGATACTCTGGTAAACACCTAACTGTCCCAGAGTTATCAAATCGAGCCCTAATTTAACCTTGTCTAATGCTTTGTAAAAAACACTGAAGAAGTATATCTTTTCAAGAAAACAAAAACTAATAAACTTCTTTATATCCCACCAATGTTATGTATTTCTATTTAAAGTGTCAAACATTGAGAGCCAAGTGTACCTGACATTAAATTTACTGTTTTTCTATGCCAGCAAAGTTTACATGTTTATGCTTCATGTTTGTGTTTGTACTCTAGAATGCTTCCTATCTTGAGAGAGAGGACCCTGACCTCCCAGTATGTCTGGAGCAGACGGTTCTGGTTTGGATCCCCCTGGGGTTCCTCTGGCTTTGCGCTCCATGGAACCTCAAGTCTCTATGCAGAAGATCTCAAGTAACTACAAAACATCGGAGCAAACTCTACCTCTGCAAACAGGTATTGTTTAGTTAAAACACTTGATGTGTGATGTTGATATTGAAGCATTTTAATAATCAGTCTGCTTTGTCTGCTTTGTCTCCCCTCTCCTCAGCTTGTTGTGTTTCTGTTGTCGCTGACGGCCATTGGAGGCTTGATCGTCACATTAGTTGAAGATTTTGGTCCGGACGGATCAGCAGAGAAAAATGGTGCTGTATACTACACTAATCCAGCCCTCTTTGCCGTGACATGGGTAAAGTTTCCGCTTTAGATTTATGTAATTTATCTGTTGTTTAATATATAAATATCACTCAATGTTTTGTTTTTTGCTTTTTCTATTTTTCAGATCCTTGTACTGTTGTGTCAGGAAGGAGTGAGACGAAAGGAAAAAGCAGTAGACTCTGCTACTCTTTTTCTATTCTGGCTTCTTCTTGTTCTGTGTGACATTTTCCCTTTCCAGACCCTCCTACGGGAAGCTCTTAGGGAGGTATGAGCAACAACAGGTCAGATCAAGTTTTGGACCTAAATGATACACAAATAAATCCAACATCTCTCTCCCTCTTTAACATATCTTTACATCCAGGGAGAGGTCAGCGATATCCCTCGTTTCTCTCTTTTCTACATTTCCTTTGGCCTGGAGGTGATTGCGCTCATCCTCTCTGCTGTGGCTGATGTCCCTTCAGAGGCGAAGGAGATTGTGAAAAAGGTCAGTTTTTGTTGTTCTTTTGCTTTATCCCTGAAATTTCTTACTGAAATACTGTACAGGAAATAAGTATTGAAAGGATTATGTATGGGGCTAGTGACAAGAAATACACACCAGTTCTTTACAACAATTGAGCTGTTACACAGTTAAAAAGAGTCAAAACAAAAACAAATGGAACATTTGTGTGTATTTTTTCAGCAGAAGTGCAAATCACCACTGTCAAATGTATGTGTTAACTTCAGACTGTTCCAGCAAGTACGTTTTGCCATAAGCCTAGAATGGGAGGAATCTGTTTAACATAGATGGTCTATGACCAGGTGCTTCTTGCAAGAGTGATAAGAATAATCTGAAGAGTTGCCCAAGAGGCAAGAAAAAATACGTAACAGAGTTTCTGAAACACCTGGAGTTTCAGCTGCAGTTGTTTTTGAACATTTCAGCATGTGATCCACTGAACAACCAAAGCCTCTAGGGAAAGTCAGTCTATAAGACTCACCTACTGAAGAAAAAGCATTAAAAGTTTGAATATGACTTGAGAACCAGTGAAATACTAGGAGAATATTGTGTACCACCATACTATTTACACCTACTCAACTTTTAAACGATTTTCAATTTACATCATTTTTCTTTGT
>JAVLVB010000824.1:522348-639691 GCA_032876305.1 Orestias chungarensis
TATATATATATATATATATATATATATATATATATATATATATATATATATATATATATATATATATATATATATATATATATATATATATATATATATGTGCAAGTTTGTTGGCAGTAATTTATTAAATTACAGGATATTAAATTCCTTCCTGACATTGTTAACATTTATCTTTATCGTTCTTTTGTCTTTATTGCAGAATCCAGAGGCTGGTGCAGCGTTTCTAAACAGAATCACTTTTACCTGGATTAACAGGTAAATTCAAACCCAAAACAGAGAGAGTTAGAGCAGGAACTTAGAAAAAATAAATGCGGGAAATTGTATATTTCTACAGCGGTTTCTATTCATACTGACAACTCAAAGTGCTTTACTAGAGCCACATTCAGCCAGACTCACTCAAAACACGCACACATTTCTACATACATACACAGATTGGGGTTAAGTACCTTGCCAAGGGGCACATCAACCTTTGTCAAGTGGAAACTGCAACAATGAATAAGTGAATATTCTATCAAATCCCTAAGATGGAGGTTTAAATATGTAAACTCTGCTGGTACAAAACAGAAAAGGCACAAAACCACTTTTTGGAAAAACGCCTTTTATAATGCATTAACATAATGTAATGCAATTTAAGGCTGTAAATTGACTTTAATTAATTACTAATATGCTGTTACAACATGACAAATTTGCCCTGGTTCCCTTGGTAATAAAGAAAAATCAGAATCAGAATTCTTTGTTTGCCGTTATTCCCAGGGAAACAACCAAATGTTTTTAGCAGCTTTACCAAAACAAAATAGTGCAAAGAATACTGCAAAAGAAAATAAATATTCTAAAAGTTGCAGTAGAAATACAAATAGCAATACACGGATGTGCAAACCATAGTTATTGCACTTTTAAATTGCACATCATGTGTGATAATCAGCAGTTACAGTGTATGTGAGGCGTTCAGGGCAACAATAGCTCTGGGAAAGAAGTTTGTTTTCAGTCTAGAGGTTCTTCTCCTTATTGCCTGATGAGGCTGCGGGCTCTTTATATTTAATGCACAGGGACAAATATTTGTAAAAAAAAACAACAGCAGGAGAAACATGTAACAGTGACAATATAAAATGTCTCATGGCTTGCTTTAACAGTATGGTGGTGAAGGGCTACAAAAAACCCCTGGTTCAGGAGGACATGTGGGATCTGAACGAGATGGACAACACCGGCTACATCAGCCAGCGTTTCAGTCGTCACATGCAATACGAGTTGGGTCAGGCTCGGATCCGATTCCAAAAAAAGTTGAAGAAGGAACTGTATAAAAATCCTGGCAAATTAGTAAAAGAAGCTCATCACAACAACGGTCTGAATAAAGGTGTGAATCAGGACGGAATGATGATGGTAAGAACATTTGAATGAACCAAAGAACTGTGCAGGTTTTTAATCCCAATTAATATTTGTATTCTTAGCAACAGCACAGATTCTCTTGCAGGTGACCGCCAATGTATTTTGATCCTAAAGAATGTGCTTACATATCTTGCATCAGGAGGACAAGGGAAAGATCGGAGATGACAAGAAGAAGAAGAAGAAGGAGAAAAAGAAGGAGGAAACAAATTATCCGAATTCATGGCTGGTTACCACCCTTTACAAGACATTTAAAGGGCTTCTGATTGAATCTGCTTTCTTCAAACTTCTGCAGGACCTTCTGGCTTTTGTTAGTCCTCAACTTCTAAAGTAAGTTAGATATTCAGTTTACAGTTTTGTTCTCTTATTTCATTAACTTAACCCTTCTGTTTTTTCATAAGTAGCATCTAGCTTGATGTTACCAGACTCGTTTTATCTTTCACTTAGTCTATTTAAAGTCTCATACAAACAGATTTTCAATTTTTAAGATCAGAGAAATTTCACTTCAAAGCTTTTCCAGTTCTGTAATCTGACCATAAGAATGTCTAAACATGTTTATTTTTAACTATTTACTCCTCATTGATTAGCTGAAGAATCCCCTGATAAGACCAGGGCGGCTGGGGAAAAAAGTAAATTACATTGTATGAGAAAAATACACAGCATTTTAGGATTAACTATGAGAACGCCATTAGTCTCACTTAAGTTTCATATATGATGGTTAATGTTTTATTCTCTTGCCCAGGTTCATGATCTCCTTCACTCAGAGCAGTTCCAGCTATGCCTGGGAAGGGTATTTGTATGCAGTGCTGCTGCTGGTGGTGGCTATTGTGCAATCTTTGTTCTTGCAGCAGTATTTCCAGCGATGCTTTGTTCTGGGGATGAAAGTTCGAACTGCCCTCATGGCTGCCGTGTACAAAAAGGTAACAGGAGAAATGGCAGACTGGCAAGAGCTGAATAGCTGAAAGTTATTGGTGTTTCCATGAGAAAGCAAAGAAAAATACAGAATGATCACAGTTTTGCATAGCTGGAAAGAACATTAGGTAATACTGTAACTCCTAAATCCTAATTATGAGGACTTCCAGTCAGCTGGTCAAATAATATTATAATTTTTCCTGGGTGACAATAGAGATTAATCTCTCCATTTTTTAAATACAATAGGTGTCAAGCTGTGAGCAGCGTTTCTTTTTAGCAGTTTACTGTAGTGTGGTTACCAGAGCAGATAGCACAACTAATAATCCGAATAATAGTTTGTTAAACTTGTATTACCGTACGGATAGCAGAAAAGTCCAAAGTGTTACATTTCTAAGGGAAAGGTTACTTAAAACTACTTCTACTAATCCAGGAGGTCTTTATTTTGAAAAGTGTATGTAAAATTATAAATATATGGTATATATAGCATCATTTTTAACCGTGTTAATCAGTAGTTACATTGTAATATCTGTATCCTAAATAATTTTTGTTTTGTTTTTAGAATTAATGCAAAAGCTATACATCTTAAAACTATTATTAATATTGTGTTAATAAAATAATGCATGGGTTTGTTTTCTTTTTTTTCATCCATTTATTGTTCACCATTCTCTCGTGTCTCCAAGGCGATGGTGATGTCTAATGATAACCGTAAAGAATCAACAGTCGGAGAAACAGTGAACCTCATGTCAGCGGACGCCCAGCGCTTCAATGATGTGACCAATTTCATCCACCTGCTGTGGTCCTGTCCTCTACAGATCATTGTTTCCATAGTTTTTTTGTGGGTAGAGTTGGGACCTTCAACACTAGCAGGACTGGGAGTAATGGTGCTAATGGTACCAATTAATGGGCTGCTGGCTAATAAGGCCAGACAATTCCAGGTCAGTAAATGCAACATAAAAAGTATATTTCTGAACTCACAGTATAACAGCAGGTTACTCTAGAAAATGTAATGTCTTAAAAATGTACTTACATTATTTGCTTCAAAGCCCTGGATTTTGTTACATTTAAAAATTAGGGTTTACAGCCAAAGAAAACCCAAAGTTAAAAAAATTAAATAAGCAAGTACTCAAGATGATTTAAAAGATAGAGGAAATAATTTTGACTTTACAGCAAAAGGTAATGCTTAAAGAAACCGGCTGATCAGAGACGGCTGTTTCAAGGCATGTTAATTGAAAGTTGAGTGGAAGAAAAAAATGGTACTGTGTAAAAAGATAAAAAACCAACAGGTGTAATTTCAGCTTTGAGTAAAATGGGGAGAAAATTCCAAGAGTTTAAGAGTTTTCAGTAGATTTATAAGGCAGTAGGTAAGTCGTTTTCAAGAGTTAATGAATAAAAACAAATAGGTTACAGCCTTTCATTTGGAAATCAGTGTCCCAAAATCTTGATTACAGATGTCAAACCATTTTACTTGAGTTCATTGGTTCACTTTTCACAGTTAGTTAGGATTTAGGAAGTTGTGTCATCTGCTGGTTTTTGCGCAGGGTAGCAAAACCCTTTATTGTACCCTCTTCTGGCAACTTTTGTGGAGGTACAGTAAAAGGACCTGGCAATTTTTTATATGACTGAAAGTACAAATACTTGGTTTATCAACCATGGTAAAACTGTGCCTGATTGTCCAGAATACTAACCTGATCTAAATAATCCTATAGTTTATTGAAGGTTCCATGAACTTTTGAAATGACAGAAATAACTGTTCAAATGACATAAGTATAATGGGCTTCTTCAACAAACCAGCAGCGTGTTATTAAGGCTTTGTTTACGTTAATTATTTGATGCACATTTTATTTTTTTATTTAACGCAGACTCTACCTGCAGAGCAGATTAAGATATCTTAGTGTGCTCTTTTTGTAACACAGTGACAACATACACTAACTTCTGTGGTTTGTTGAAGCAGCAGCTTATCGACAACAGAGAGGAAGCAATTAGATAAGGTCTTCATGAAGGCCATCTCGCTCCTAGGATGCCCCTTAACCCAGTGCAGGTGGTGGTGACAGAAAATCTGTGGTTAAAGTAACACAACTTTTGAGAGTGCCTCCCTCCCCATAGATTAAGCTGTTGCAAAACTAGAGAGCTCATTCAAGTAAAGAATGCTGCATCAAAGGTCCACCAAGGAGAGTTACCTCAAATGCTTACTCTCAAAAAGCTTAATAGCTGTTTGCATTATATTATTCCTTTTCACTTCTTGAAGATAGTCTCTTCTTTTAAAATGCACAAATGCACATTTACATTAGTTTAAGTTATTCTACTAGGTTACACATTTGTTTGGAGTATACTGTTTATAATAACTACAGAGTATTTTGGGGAGTTTGTTAAACCTTAGAAAACTTCATTTGGTGCACGTATTGAGAATGTGGAAATAAAAACAAGTGCGTGAACTACATTTTTAGCATCATACTCTTATACACATGGCTGTGATTGTCAAAGTTAGTATGGCATATTATAAAATGTTATCTTTTTATACTAATTAGTTGCTTAGCCTTCGGAAAATCCCTCAATTTTTTCTATCTTTAGTTACAGCTTAACAAAGTTTCTTTCCGTCTTAAAAAAGCTTGTAAATAAGTGCGGAAATGTTACTAATCTCTTTTGGAATGCTGATTCATATCAAGACTTATACAGCTTGTTTATATTTAGCATGAGCTTAATTATGAAATACCTTATATATGCTTTCAGATAGAAAACATGAAGTTCAAAGACCAGAGAATGAAAATAATGAATGAAATGCTGAATGGAATCAAGGTAATTTCCTTTTTCTGTTACTGTTTTGAGCAGTTGAAATCCCTTATTTTAATGGAAATTACGTATTTATGCCTGAAGTACAACTTTTTCTCTTCATCCTTTGTTTCTCACCAGATTCTGAAACTGTTTGCATGGGAGCCGTCCTTCAGGAATCAAGTGGAAGATATCAGAGGAGGAGAACTGAAGGTGATGAAGAAGTTTGCCTATCTCACATCTGTCTCCATCTTCATCTTCACTTGTGCCCCTGCTTTGGTAAGTCAGTAAAATCACTAAAACCTCATAATGGCCCTTGATGCTAATACTCCCTCGGCTTTGTTTATGGACAGGTTTCGTTGGCCACATTTGCTGTGTTTGTTGCTGTGGACTCAGACAACGTATTAACTGCTGAGAAAGCCTTCACGTCAATCTCTCTGTTCAACATCCTTCGATTTCCGATGGCCATGCTGCCGATGCTTATTGCTTCCATTGTGCAGGTAATAATGCTGCAGTAATTGCTGCATGGACACAAGTCAGAGCTGTAAAAACAACCCTCTAATTACCTGTTGATTTCACATTTTAGACCATAGTGTCTAAGAAGAGGTTAGAGAAGTTCTTGGGAGAAGATGACTTAGACAGCGAGATTGTGCGTCATGACCCAAGCTTTAGTAAGTTAACCTTCTTTTTGTCTTGTTTTTATCCAGATAATATTTGGATCAAATTAGCTTGATTCGTAATTTTTTATCTAAACTAATATTCTTCTTGTTCTAGACTCTGCTATCAGCATATCCAATGGTTCCTTTGCATGGGAAAAGGATTCCGGCCCTTTACTGAAAAAGTATGTCTGATTTGTTTATTAAGTATTCCTACACACATTTGAAAGATGTTAAGTTAAACACATTAGGTGTCTTTTTTAAAGTAAGGTTAACCATTTTTCTATTTGCTTTATGCCAGAACAACTACAAAACATTAAAACATTTTTTTTGTATTTTAAAATTCAACATTTACTAGCATTTCTTAAGTACTTTATGTATTTACTGTCTTAATTGTATAACATTACGCAGATGTTTTGAGAATTTTTCCGAACGCTTCTAAAAGTAGCTTGTAATGCAACTGTGTCGGGTTTGGAGGCTAGCTTGCTCTCATATACTCTGCTCACAAGTCTTCACGTTGTCAGAAAGGGTTTTAATGACTCGAGCAGAGGTGGAGTTGAGTGCTAAGATATTTTATTGAGGGGTTGATAATCAACAGAACACGAAAGGAACCACACAGGGAACAACAGACAACGGAACACAGCGTGATGGGAACTAAAAGCGCGGAAGCGGAACTAAAATGAACAACAACAAACGGGGAAACAATAAACACCGGACCCAAATGAAACACAACCAAAGACACTAATTAAATAAACAAACACCAACACGGAACACGGGAAGAGATAACTAAACTAACAGAATACAGAACTAATAACAATAACGATCACAGGGGGAGGTACACAGGAGGTGATAGCAAGGACGCACAACACGGAAGGAGACAGAGGAACCTAAGTGACGAGCCAGGACTAGAGCTAGAGCAAGAGACTCACCCGAGACACAGGGACATGAGGAGCTGAGGAGACATGCGAGGGACATCAGAGGAGGACCAAGGGAAGACAACAGGGAATAACCAGAGGGAGATGATGCAGGAGGCTAGAGGCAATCAGGACCAGCGGGGAAAGACGAGGAGGCAAGGCTAGAGGCAAAAGGACTAACAGAGGAAAGGGCTTGGAGGCAAAGAGGACTAAACGGGGCAAGGCTAGGAGCAACGAGGAACAAATACAAGCAAGGCTAGGAGCAACGAGGAAAAGCAGGGGAAAACAAAAGACGATCCAGCGGTGAGTGCATGATTGCATGTGGCTAATATAGTGAGAACCGGGGTGTGATTGGTTGAGAAGGGGAGTGAATTATTGCAGACAGCTGTGAATGAATACGGAGTGACGAGACACAGGGAGGAAACGGAACCAGACAAAACACACATTATGACACACGTGGGATTAAAATCAGATATATGTAATGACCACTTCGAAACATCAATTTTGTTATACCTAATAATTTGCTTGTATGTGTTTTAGACAATCGTAACCCTTTTCCACCAAGCGTCAAACTTTCTAGTTGATGTTTTGAGATACTGTTTCCATATTTCTACATACTGTGATGTTTTGTCAACGTGATGCTATTTTGTAAAGCAGAATCAAACCCTTGCCATGATGCTGCCACCCACAACCCAAACAGTTGGGATTCTTTTCTCAGGCTTTAAAACTTCCCCAATTTTTCCTAAAAATCTACATTCATTATATTTATTATAACCAGATCTAGCCTGTTTTAAAAAGATAATTTGAAACATAGGGGTCTTTATCCCTCATTTTGTTCAAAACTTTCATTGTGCGTTTTTATGTTGCTTTTAGAGTTATGAAATTTTCTTCATGGTCTGTCGTTTTAGCCAATGTCAGTACTTGAGTCTTTTATTAGGTGACAACCATTACAAAGTGAGTAGCTGTTTGTCTTTCTCTTTTTTCATTTATGCACCACAAAACATTCTGCTTTGGTTCACTGAACCAATTCCTTCCTGTACACTATGAAAGCTTGACATTACTCTTTTGCTTTTACTGATAAATTTGCCAGCTAAACTGTATTATACAAGGAACCTGGATTGCGGAGCACTTTATTTCTCTACATTTCATCTCAAATTATGTCTTGGCCCATTTTTTAGGGTTGAGCATTATAATACATACAGAAGTAGGACTTTCAGTAACTGAAATATTGTGAACTAGCTTACCATAAGCTCATTAAATCCAGACATAATTATCTGGTCACATTTAAACTTAGTCGAAGAAATAGAAATCTGTATTTATAAATTTCTGCACTTCAAGTAAAAATAAATGTTTGTAGTCCTAACATACATAAAAAGATAGAATGCAGAGTTGACACACATATCTGGTTTCAGCAGTATATGTATGACAGTATGTGAGAACAAAAAGTACTCTTAATGCTTATATATTTAGGAGTGTGTGCAATATTATTTCTGTCTGTGTTTCCCAGTATATCGCTGGATATTGAACCCGGTCGGCTGGTAGCTGTAGTGGGAGCTGTGGGCTCGGGGAAATCATCACTCATATCAGCCCTCCTGGGAGAGATGCACAGCACCAATGGCTTCATTAACATTCAGGTAATGCTTGATTAAATGCTTGATTAATGTTTGTTAAATTGTAACTGGACAGCGTCCTCCTTTTTCTTCTGTGTATTTTATTCTTTATCGCTTATCACAAAAATATTTTAGTTTTGTATATGTAGGTAGTGCATTAAAGTATGTGGGGACCTGTTATTTTCCACTTAGGAAAACTGTTTTGAATGATGAAATTGGCAACTACACATAGGAACAGATCATATATCTTCCAGGGGGAAAGGTTTTATAGCCGGATTAGACAAAGATTCAGCTACTTTCCCAAAGTGATAAGACATACGTTTGTAGGAGTAAAAGTGAGGCTTTAAAATCTTAAAAAAATTTTTTACTAGCTTTTAATCACACTGTTGGTAGCATCAGTTCATATTATGGATTATACTTGCAGAACAGAAAATGAATTATAAAAAATAATTAATAAATTTCCTCACATCTATTGAAATCTACATCACAAACACAGATTTGGAATGGATAAAGCAAGCTAATGTCAGAGTTCTTGAAAAGGCCAATTGATAAATTATAGAGTATGCTTACAAGGGAAATCATGTTATCTAATGGTTGTAAATGTTTTTTTTTCAAGTCCAGTAAGTATGATATAATATTCAGTTTTACTTATAAAAGCCAAGGCTTTCCACCTCCCATCCTCAAGAGTAATTGCAACATTTAAATGCATCTCTTCTCCAACACACCTGAATCCAATGAACAGCTTTCAATCCTGCAGAGGTGAATGCATGAAGGCTGATAAGGGAATTCAGTAATTTAATTCATGTATGTTGGAGAACAGATATATATAAAAGTACCAGGACAGTTGCTCTCATGAACTGGACATGGACATTCCTGCCATAACCTTTTGTCATCTAAAAACAGATGTGGATAAGGCACAATATACTAGGATGCATTTAGTAGAAACTTTTGCATCACAATATTTCTATAAGAAATCCTCATTTCAAACTTTTTTAACCCAGATGATGCTAGAAAAAGCCAAGAAACTGTATAACATGAGGAAAACAACCTAAGATTAAAATTATGGTTACATGAGGCTTGAACTTCATACTTTATGTCTTTTTTTTTGTATTTCCACCCAGGGCTCCCTTGCATTTGTACCCCAGCAAGCCTGGATCCAAAATGCCACTCTGCGGGACAACATTTTGTTCGGCTCTCCTTATGAAGACCGGAGGTTCCAAGACGTACTAGAGGCTTGCGCTCTCAACCCCGACCTTAAACTGCTGTCTGCCGGAGATCTCACTGAGATTGGTGAAAAGGTACATTGATGCATTTAGATTTGAAATGTTCAAATAAGCAGTTTTTAGGAAATTTCACATAACTGGTAACATAAAGGAAAACATATAGATGTTTGTAAAGCTCATATTATCTAGTGCTGTGCTCTGATTTTTGTTCACAGGGTATTAACCTGTCAGGAGGTCAAAAACAACGTGTCAGCTTGGGCAGAGCAGCTTACAGTCAGGCTGATATTTTTCTATTAGATGACCCCCTATCTGCTGTGGACTCCCATGTTGGAAAGCATCTGTTTGATAAAGTTATTGGACCAAAAGGAATTCTCCAAAACAAGGTTTGTACGTTGTAATGTAAAGCATTAAAACCCAATTTGAAACAAACCTTGTTCATAAAACCACCCAAAGGCTTGTGGAGATAACAAACATGATAGATGCATCACATCTTCTGCTGCTTTTCTCATACATATAAATTTTTTGACATTGGCCTTTCCTGTTGCCTCATAATTCAATCCCTTCGTTTTAGATTTGTTTCACAAATTAGTTTTCTCAAAACTGTGGTGAAATTGCAGTACTTTGTGAAAACACTTTCTTTCTATTTCTGTTTTTTCTTTTTTGTTGATTTTGCTAAGTTGAGTTAGCTCTATGTTAGCATTGTCTACATCATAATTAAAGACATCAGTATCACCTCCGTATTTGGAGGCTGGACAATTTTGAACCTAAGTTTACTCGTGTAGTGTATGTTTTGTAAAATAGAATAATAATCTTTTCTGTTGATAGACAACAGAAAAGATTGTTATTAACAACAGATCTAAGTTTTGGGACTATTTTCAAACTCTAACCCACTAACACTGATTTTAGATTGATTCTATATTTCTTAAATTATATAAACTTCTGTTCAGGGATATGTTGTTTCAAAAACACGTTAGCTGTTAGTTTAAAATCTGGACAAAAAGGATTAAATAGACAGTTTACGTCTTATTAGCTACTATATTTGTTCCTTCCGTTTCAGACTGGAATTCTTTGAAGTAATAATTAATAGTAAGTCCTCTACTTTTTGTGGAGAAATGTTATTGTATAAATAGTAAAAATATAAAATCCTCAAGACAGAATCCCATTAACTTATCAGACCGACTGCTGTATTTAGTTCAATTTTACAGCCATTGTTAACTATTAAAAATAACATAATGAATCTAAACATAAAAAAATGTTTTGGACTGTGTTTGATTTACCAGAATATCACTAGATATCACTAAATTTACCAGAATGTTTTCAAGAATCTATGTACAACGTATGTAGGTATAATGTTTTATTTGCAGATGCAAGTGTTTTTTGTTTTAAGGCAGAATATTCTGACTAAATGGTTGAGAGTGAGAGAATCGTTGCAAATTTCTTCAACCTTTCTAACAAGTTAAATTTTGGAAAATTTTTCAATGCCCAAAGTTCTGGGTTTGGTTAAAATTAAATGCATCAAATAAATCATACTGCATGTGTTTTGATTTAACTTAGGATTTATGAAATGAAGACAGTTTTTTCTTTATCTCCAGCTTGTTTCCATTTTTTGTGTAAATAAGTGTTATTACTGAGTGTGCTTTTGTCTTTGCAGACTCGTATCCTGGTGACTCACGGAGTTAGTTTCTTGCCTTATGTTGATGAAATTGTAGTCTTGGTGAATGGACAGGTCTCTGAGATTGGATCCTACCAGAGCCTTCGTGCCAGTAAAGGGGCTTTTTCAGACTTTTTGGACACATATGGCAAGGAGCATAGTAATCAAACAGGTTCAAAAGAAGGTAATTTTTCCCATTACTGTAGCATAGCTATACAAGACCACATTCTTGATTTTAACAGTAACAAAAATTGGGCTAAATGTGAGTGCTTTTGTTTTTTTTTACTTTATTAAAGTTCTTGCAGAAGGTTACCAGGATACAGAAAACTTAGAAATCATCCCAGAGAGAGAGGACACTCTGGTAGACTCTCCTCCAGAGGACGTTGTTTCTTTCACACTGAAAAGAGAAAACAGCATTCGTCGCAGCCAAAGAGGAGACAGAAGCAGGTTTGATCACCTTGTTGTGAAAACTAACAGATGACACAACAAAACAGTAAACAATTTTAGGCAAGGCAAGGCAAGGCAAGGCAAGGCAAGGCAAGGCAAGGGAAGGCAAGTCAAGGCAAGGCAAGGCAAGTTTATTTGTATAGCACATTTTCGTGTACAAGACAATTCAAAGTGCTTTACATAGGAAAAAAGATCAGTTTTGACGTGTTTCAGATAAAAATTGAAGTGAGGTGGACTAGCTTCAATAAGGACTGTATCAGCCGTGTTTTTATCAAGCCATGTCTCGGTTAAAAACATAAAATCAAGGTTATGAGATTAAATCAAATCATTAATCAGAAAGGTTTTCCCTGCCAAAGATCTGACATTTAGTACAGCTTTGAAATTTTAAGCTTTGAACTAATATTTTACCTAGTCTTCAGCACTGACATCTTCACATATCCTATTGAAGCTTTAGCCTTTTATTGCCTTGTTTTTTATTTGTTATATCCTTTCTTCAGTTTCAGATCAAGAACAAACAGCACTTTAAAACCCGTAGAAGATGCCAGTGAGATGAAGAAAGGTCAGAGGCTAATAGAAAAGGAGACTATGGAAACGGGACAGGTATACAGTTTGGTTGGCACTCATTTGATAACGAAAAGAAAACAAAAGCTAAACATTTAAAACCTATGTCTTTTCTTTATCAATGTGCAGGTGAAGTTCTCACTGTACCTCCAGTATCTGCGAGCCATGAGCTGGGGATATTCTTTTTGGATCTTCTTAATTTACTTCATTCAGAATATTGCTTTCATTGGTCAAAACCTGTGGCTGAGTGACTGGACCAATGATGCCACAGTTTACTACAACCAGACTTACCCTTCCAGCAAGAGGGACACGAGGGTGGGGGTGTTTGGTGCTCTTGGATTGGCTCAGGGTAACTGCACCTATCTTTTGTCTCTTTCATACCCGTCTGGTAATATGGGTGATAAAAAAATAATTTTACATGGCCACAAATTAAACTCGCATGGGAACGAGATCATATTACATGGCCACGACTTGTTTAACACAGCGGTAAAGTTAGTAGAGCTCTGTAGAGTAAGCTGTGTTTCCCTCGTGTGTGGGCCGCTGCAGGCGGACTGATGCGGCTTCGGCTCTTTGGTTTCTCCCTCCTAGGAGACACGGTTGTTGATTTAGGAATCGTCAATAAAGTTCAGAACTGAAACCTCTTGAGAAACAACAATTAATAGCTTTCTTGTTGTGGCACACGTTGACAAAACTCTACCTGGCTCTACTAACTTTACAGCTGTGTTAAACAGGTCGTGGCCACACGTTATTAATACGTGGCCACACATTAAACAAGTTGTGGCCATGGAATAGGATCTCGTTCTCACACAATATTAGTTCATGGCCACTTAATTTTTTTTCCACCCATGTCACCAGACTTGCTCCGTACTTTTACATCTTAACTATTTTCTTTTTTTTCTAAAATAGCTCAGTGTTCAACCCCTCCCTCTATCCTATTACTTGCTGAAGTGAATTTCCAAATTTTATCCTGGCATATGGTTATGGCACAGTGGTTTGACTGATTATTTATTATTTTGCAGTGGCTGTAGAAGTTAGGCAGGATTCTAAGTTGTCTGTGGTGTTGCGGTAGTTATTTAAGATTAAACTGAGGGTAGCTTCGGTTAGGTCTGCATACAACTGATTTAATTTCACATCCAGTTGTATTTAACAGATCCTAATTGGGAGTTATCATGGGCTGTACATGATACATGATTTTCTAAATCTGTACCACAGCATTTACTTAAATACTTACTTTTTGCTTGATTTTCAACCGTGAATTAATGGTGCACTCTTTTTTCTTACTGTTTGTTTTCTTTAAAAGGTGACATATGTTAATATTTGTTTGTAGCAGTTAAAAAAAGCCTGTTCTCGAAGGCATTTTAGTTAGTAGAAACATTTTGTTATGTAAATTGGAAGCAGTCAAATCTCCTTTTAATGTAAAAAAAAGCTTTTCTTGTAATCTCAGGCTTAAAATTGTTAAAAAGAAACCAAATACTTTTTATCAATAAAAGTAGCTACTCAAACTCTACAATGATGTTTAAAAAACAGTTTATTGAAACTACAGTATAACAGACATTGAACACATGGCAACATCATGCAATCTACGCAAATACTTCCAAAATATAAAGAGATTGCATTTTGCTCCAGAGCTCTGTAGTTTGCATTGATGCTAAGCAGAAAAACAACCTGAGCCTTTCTGAGTGAAGGTTGCATATTCTTTTTGTGCATGAATAGGTTTTTCTTCCGGCACCTCAGGTTCTCCCCAAGGTCCAAATACACAAATATTAGGTTAAATGGTCTGTGAGAATTGCTCGTAGGTGGGGGTTTGTATAAAATGATTGTTTTCTCTCTCTAACAACATGCCGATCGCGTTAACCCACTTCTCTTATTTAATGGCTGCTGACATTCACAAGACATCACCTCTTATGTTTCAGGTCTGCTGGTGTTCCTTGGAACGCTGCTTCTTGCAAACGCTTCAGTTAACGCATCTCGGATTCTGCATTCAAGACTGCTAAATAACATTCTTCGAGTCCCCATGCTTTTCTTTGACACAACACCAGTCGGAAGAGTCATCAACCGATTTGCTAAGGTGGGGGCTTTCTTTTATCTACGTGTTATTACCGTTGTATTCACGTTTCATAAATCTTCTTTGGGACATCATTGTATTATTCTGCACTCGGTTATTTTGTACTTTTTATAAATTATGAATATGTTTTCTTGCGCTTCCCCTGTAGGACATATTCACAGTGGATGAGGCCATCCCTCAGTCATTCCGCTCGTGGATCTTGTGTCTGCTGGGCGTACTGGGGACACTGTTTGTTATCTGTCTGGCAACTCCTTTTTTCGCCATTGTCATCCTTCCTCTGGCCGTGGTCTACTTTTTTGTGCAGGTGAGTGAACCCCTTACACGGACAATATGAATCAATATTAAAGAGAGTAAACAACAGGGAGCCACAAAACAGAAATATACGAATCACTTTTATCTGGTACACTGGATGAGTGTGCTCATACTGTTAAATCAAGAGCATGAGGGTAGCTGAAATCTTGCAGACAAGAAGACTTCATCGACTGTTTAAAACAGCCGCAATCATATTATAATATTTTCCGGCAGCTTCTGACTAGCTCAATTAAAGGGAGTCCCTCTCAACCTTCCCGTTTCTAGAAGGTCCGCATCGCCTTTTCAAATCTACATTTACATAAAATCATTTATGATCAATTTACAGTTTAAGAATTGTCCTTTTTTTCAAGAGTCAGTGTTAAGTTGATAATATATTTTTGTTTTCTTTCCACTCCCAGCGATTCTATGTAGCAACCTCTCGACAGCTGCGTCGGCTGGACTCGGTGTCTCGCTCTCCTATATACTCTCACTTTGGCGAGACTGTGTCTGGTCTCTCAGTGATCAGAGCCTACAACCATCAGGAACGGTTCCTGAAACACAATGAAATAACTATTGATGAAAACCTGAAAAGTGTCTATCCATGGATTGTGTCAAACAGGTCAGTAACAGAAGGAGATTTTTAAAATAAATACATACATTAAAATAATAAATGATAATTAAGCACCTTTAAAAATTGATACGTTTGTGGGTTGTTGGATAATGTCTCTTTATTCAACAGATGGCTGGCCATCCGACTGGAGTTTCTGGGAAACCTTGTGGTGTTTTTTTCTGCTCTTTTTGCTGTAATATCCAAAGACTCTATTGACAGCGGCCTGGTTGGTCTGTCTATTTCATACGCCCTCAATGTGAGTCACTAAATCTCCTTCAGTGTGTTTTCACTGGAAAAATAATAATAACAGTAGCAATGACAATAACTGAACTGACGAAAGCAGCAAACGAAATTTAACTTCTATTTTCATTGTGGGTTTCCAGGTAACTCAAACCCTCAACTGGCTAGTGAGGATGACTTCAGAGCTGGAGACTAATATCGTAGCTGTGGAGAGAGTCAGTGAATACTCTGAGCTTGAGAACGAGGTATGATGTCTGTCATTGTTTCTCCACTGTGAAGCCGTGCTGTCATACTGTGTATGGCATTAAAAGAAGAAAAGAAAAATGAATTTAAGATACTATGTTGACTTCATTCAATTCATTAACTCAAGGTTCCATGATGAAATAATCACACAGGAATCTATATGGAATTATTACGTGTTGGTTTCATTATAATTTTTGTCCTTTTAAACAATTAGCTTCCCCACTAATGCTAAATATTACTACATTAACAAGAAAGTAAGGGATTTCTTCCACTCTCACTTTAAAACTCAGACTCCCAAAATCATTGAAGTCTGCATATTATGGTAAAAGGTTATGTAATGCCAATGCTGTGATGTTTGAATAGCATATCAGTTGACAATTTAGGAGTTGTGCATGTGGTCATATATATGTGGCATACTGGAGCTTTGGCAGTCATTTGTGGTTATTAAAAGATCTATGCAATTGTTAAATGTGTATTGAGGTTATCTGGGTGTTGCTATATTGTTATGGTATCATGTCATCCAATGCCATTTAGTGTTACAAGAATATTTCAAGGATTGTAAACACACATGCATATTATAAAAGTACATTTTATCCATATCAGACATACAGTATATTAGCAAATACACCCTGAACATTAACAGATAAATTCGGGAACACAGCTTATGAACCTGTTCCTCTACAGGCTCCCTGGGTGACTCAGCATCTACCTTCAGATACTTGGCCAGAGGCTGGGAGGCTGCAGTTTTTAGACTACAAGGTCCGTTACAGACCTGAGCTGGAGCTGGTCCTGAAAGGAATTACCTGTGACATCGCCAGCACTGAAAAGGTTTGTGTTTGTCTCGTTGGTGTGTTCACCATTTAAAAACCACGTAACGCAACCTTGTGTCGTTCAAAACAAAGTTTTAATTAAAAACTAAATGAGCTTCTTTTATACCAGCAACAATGTTTGGGGGTGACTAATTATATTGAAACTATTGGCCAATTTCATTTTGACATTGAGTAGGGCAAAAGGTCATTAAAAAAAGATATATCTATGACATTTCTTTTACATTACTTCTTTCACATTTTAACACAGTTATAATGCAATTTCCATTATTGGCTAAAAAACTCATACAAAGACTGTAGTTTTATGATTTAAATTCAACATAATTGTTCTATAAGAAGGCAGCCACATTTCTATTTTCACGCTAGTTTAATTAGGTTTTCTAAACTAATTGGCTGTCACAAATTCTGCATACAGATGTCGACTTAAACATCACATTTTAATGCGAGACAAGGGAATAGAGCTCAGCTGATTAACCTTGACCCTCAAGCATTGACGTCCATTCCCCTGTGAAGAAAAGATGAAACATCAAAGAGAAACAAATGAACAAAAGGGGAAGGTACATTAATGGGAAAATAATTTGGTCAAAGCAAAGCTTGGAGGAACACAACCAGAGATCATATCACATTTTCTAATGGTATATGAATAAATATATATTATTTATAATAATGGATTATGTATACATTATTATGGAATAATGTATATTGAATAAATAATGAAACCATTGAGTAAATGCAGAAACCATTCTTCATAATTATATATCTAACTTGACCATAATAACAAGACTTTGAATTTATAGTCCAATTAGCACCATCTGTAATCCTGCCTCTTCACTATTAGGAATTATGAAATACACCAACAACATTATCTTCTTTGACCTTGCTTTTCATCTTTAGAAAGCAGCACTCAAATTATTTTTTGTAGCCTCTTTAATGTCACCAATAAATGAGTCTTGACTTTTTCCATCATTGTAGAATTTGTAAATCTTACCAAACAGCTACTACTAAGAAAGATGTTCAAAGATATACATTTTTCCAGCAACTAATTAGCAAATAATAACCTGTTAGAATTTTTTTAGTACTAGGGATGTCCCAGTTGGGATTTTTGTTCCTAATACCATTAAATTATGAATGTTTGATGTCCATCAAAGAGAAAAATAAATATAGCCAATGTGTACTGCAAAGAAACCTGGGAGCATAATAGTGCAGGTAAATATTACACACTAATCAGGATCTTTTTTTAGCTGTTTTTTTTTTTTTCTTTTTTTTGTTTTTTTACAGCAATGGTTATTCTGTCTTTCAAATTGCTGCTATAATTTGTTACTTAGAAAGCAACAATTTCTAATCTTATAAAAATTTGTGCCTTGCTCCTAAGTGTCAATATGAACTCCCAGACCCCTTCACTGAAGTGATGAGCTTGTGTTTGAAGCTTTGCTCTGTTTGATGTCACACATTCATATTTATTATCATTGCATATTTCAGTTTAGTTTAAGATTATATCATCTAGAGAAAAAAATAACGAAAGATTTTTTTTTAGCTGTAAGAAAATAATAACAAGCCTATAATAAAGTCTAAAATTAAAACTATAAACTGTATATGACTTGCCTAAGATTTGAGAAGGTTAGCTCCTTCTCCCACACAGAGAGCTGTCTACAAATGTGTGTCTGAAGGTGAGAGATGAGATTGCATACAGCAGGGGTGTCCAATACGTCGATTGCAATCCACGGGTTGATCGCGAGAGGTGTGCTTGTCGATCGCACTGTATCAGTGGCAGGTCAACATGGAATTACTCTCAACAAACACCCACCCCCCGAAAATTACTGTTTTCCGCATCTATTAATACCCAGTTAGCTTTTATTTCTCACATAATACTGGATTAGAATTTCATTTCAGACCTCCAGACTTTAAGAATTGCATCAGTGGAACAAAAAGTTGAGATTAATCATTTACTGCTAATAATAATTGTTTGAAAAAGAAATAATCTGTTCGTAGACATCCAAACTTGGCATTCGATAACGTATGTAACATGCAATTATTGGCTTCAACTAGAGAACAAATCCAAATAAGTGTTTTTATTAATGTTTTTTCTGCAGTTTAACCTCTATATTTATTGCTAAATTGAAGTTTTCTTTGATTGCTTTCAGGTTGGTATAGTGGGCCGCACTGGAGCTGGAAAATCAAGCCTGACAAACTGCCTGTTTCGCATCATTGAAGCAGCTGAAGGAAGTATTCTCATAGATGATATAGACATATCTAAAATCGGACTGCACGATTTAAGAAACAGGCTCACAATCATTCCACAGGTACATATCATAAACAAAAACAAACTATGATGCATTTTTTTTTCCGCTAAGTTTGCTAACCTATGTGATTCGTTGAGCACAGGATCCAGTTCTGTTCTCTGGGACGCTGAGGATGAACTTGGATCCGTTTGACAAATTCAGCGACGAAGAGATCTGGAGAGTCCTTGAGCTCTCTCATCTGAAGGATTATGTAGCTGGGCTCCAGGCAGGATTGCAACATGAAGTTTCAGAGGGAGGAGAAAACCTCAGGTAGGCAGGATCATCTTAAACAGAGCTTACAATTTAGATTACAGGTAATAAAACACCCGAAGGTGTACAGAGCACATGTGCATGTGCTTTCAATACATTTCTGAAATTTGTAGGTTTTCTACAAACTGACAGTAATATTTCATGAAGTATATTTAAAAAAATGTTATTACCAACCACAGTAGCTTCCTGAAATCTAAGAGGTTTGTACCAGTCAATCTTAAAATCTCCTATAGATACAAAATACTTAGGTTTAAGCCAATCTCAATGAGTGTCCGTGTCTGATCATTTCTGAAGGCTCCAATAGAGTTTTGAACATCTGCCTCTCACTTTTTAGTGTCGGGCAGAGGCAGCTGTTGTGTTTGGCTCGAGCGCTACTTAGAAAGTCTCGAATCCTGATCCTGGATGAGGCCACAGCAGCCGTGGACCTGGAGACAGATGACCTGATTCAGAAAACTATCCGCAAAGAGTTTTCCCACTGCACAGTCCTCACCATTGCGCACCGACTGCACAGCATCATGGACAGCTCCAGGTGAGTCGGGGATTAGTGCCAGAGTCTGAAATGTCCTGACAGTTTGAGTAAGGCAGACACAAGTGCTTGTAATGTAAATTTAAGAATCAATGAACAAAAAGACAAATATGAAGGAAAAGGCTAATATAAAAGTACAATTATTCTACATAGTACAATTATTATGAACTAAACATAAATGGCCAATCTCTACCCAGCCCAGGTTTTCTTGCCCCAGAGTGTTGTATTTATTCGTTTTTTAATCCTAGTTAAAAGGATTTTTTCCTAGTCAGGTTTCATGCATATATTGTTCCAGCATTGATGAGGGTCAGTTTACCTGTTTGAATGTGAGTCAGAGTAAAATGATTCAAACATTTCTTCACACCCTCCACTTACCTCTTTGTTATAGCGGCAACATGAACTTACACAGGGACACGAAGCACATGGATAATTTTGTATACTAAGATTTTTAAGGTTGATATAGATATATGATGCTTTAAAATAGGCTGTCAAACCATACATGTTGCAACACAACATATCGTGCCTGATGAGAAAATACCATAAATATCTATAAGTGACTAAACACAGAGCCTTAAAACAGGCACAAACCTTATTATGACCTGGAAATAAATGTAAGAAAAATACAACCTATCCTCAAATTGCCCACTATTAGTTTTTGTTTGCCTGATTAAATTGAAAAACAAATATGTCTTGTTCTGTTGCATTTTAGCAAGAACACTGCTCAGTATGGTGTGATAATAACACATGTTTTTGCTCTACAGGGTGATGGTCCTCGACGCTGGCCAAATTGTAGAGTTTGATTCACCGAGTAACTTGATAGAAAAACGAGGCCATTTTTATTCCATGGCAAAGGATGCTGGGATAACAAAAGAAAATTTGACGGCTCTATAATAAAAAGTGCTTTTTTTTTCTTTTTTAAGGTGAACTAATTATCTGATTGTTTATTGTCCGTTTTTTTCCAAGAATCATTGCAAGGTGTGTTTTATTTATAGGAAACAGTTTGAAGAAATTGTATAGTACATGTACATAATTTTTATATGGGAAAAATAAATATTCTTTCTGAACTTGTGTTTCATTTGAGAGTTTATATGACCAATTAAGTTAATTAGATCTTCAAAGAAACTGACATTTCGTTGTGCTGCTTTTTCCGCCTCCGTGCCGCATTATGTATTCTCTGTTCAGGTTCCAAGTCAGTATTCATTCAGTTAATAAACTATTATTTCTTCAGATCATTTCCACCTCTGCTTGAGTCATTTTATCCGCCCTCGTGAAAAATATATTCTTTGAAGACTAGTGAAACATGTCTGTGTTTATACCACAGCCTACACTTCCCAAAGTAAAAACATATAGACTGGTTGCTTGAATGCAACAGCAAGCTCACTGTATTCTTATACGAATAGTCCGGTGGAGCACCTTTCAGAGTTTGCAGAACGACATTCACACAGTAGATTTGCAAGTAATGTCAGTCTTAGGGAAATGTTTTACTAATCTTGCTAAAGCAGTTAAATGATTTTTTTTAAGTCTAGTATTATGGCTTAAATCCTGTTTTTAGGAGCCTTCTTATAAACTGTCTGATGCCCAAAAAAATCCAAAAACGTAATTTAATCAGTAATCATTAAATTTCAATCACGATTTCCTCAGGCTACTCAGTATGATTTTTTGAAAATCATAATCTTTTTTTTATGATTTTTTTTAAATTTCATCCTTGTTTGGGCGTTTGCAAGTAGCTTGGCTTCAGATAGGTGTTATGTATTCATTTTCTCATAGCAAATGCAGACTTTCTACATTCATCTCAGACCTGAGGCTTTTTTTCATCAAAATGTTAAATAATAATAATCTCCCCCAAAAACAGTGACTGATCTGATTAGTGGTGTTGGACCATTACCTAGTTAACCTAGCAATTTACATTTTAACAGCTACAACTACAATAATCTCACCAATAATGTCCTACTTGCACCTCTCAAGCTCAGTCAATACAAGCCCGTATTTATTTGTGAAAAGCACAAGTAACTTAAATTGTGAAAAATAACTTTTTTGCGCCTCCTCTGGCATGGGCAGTCATTGAAATACAATACTCTCTATCAATCATGTTCCAACTTTCCAACAAAGCTTCTTTTTAAGTAATTTAAGCAGGTTTAGCCTTTCACAGGCCGCACTGCGATTCAATAAAATGGTTTCCTCTTCCTGAAGAAAAAAATTTCAGAATGCATTTTTGGATTTACTAAAAGTGTGAGATGGCATCTGACATTTTTTCTTTACTTAACATCTAGACTCACATTATTTAGAACTGGCTTGTTAAGATTTATGTGTGTCTTTTATACAGTAAACAAACAACCAACAACCATAAAAACCTGCAAGTTTTTTTTCCATGTAGCTATCTTTTATATGTTTTGCTTTCTTGATCGGTTCTTACATCTGACTCTCTATTATTTACCTAAGTCTTTAAGTGTATATTTTCTCTTTTACTACCTTCTTAGTTTGTTCTAATTTGCTTAAAATTCTTGGTAGAACAGACTCACCACAACAGACTTCAAAATTGCAGTTAGGCTTGTTTCAGACATGGATTTCACATAGAGCATCAAAAAGTACAAAGTTACCCCTCTCCCACGTTTCACACCTTTCATCCCTGTTAGAAAACTAATATTGGATCAAAACTATGCTTGGCAGTTTTCCTCTAATCGATCCAGAAAAAAAAAAGATGTTCCATCAATTACAGAAGCTCCTTTTATTTGTCGGGATATTATACAAAGTTTAAATATTACTACTTGATTTAAACACAGATTTAAAAATAAAGCAGGACGAGTGACCTCTGTTATTCTCTCATGTCTTGTAGTATATAGTTCTGAAAAATTGCAAGTTAATGATTAGGTTGTTTGTTTTAATTGTATTCAAAAAGAACCTCATTATCCCAAAGTGGACTACGAATTTAAGTAAAAGAAAATGTGCATACCGATTCAAACTTATTCGTTTTATATCCATCACTACAAAATAGTTACCCTTTTGTAACCTTAGCAACTGCAAAATTGATACTTTCAAGTATTGTACAGAACCATCCTGTGGCACTGGCCAGTTTCTTCAGAGGTTTATGTACTTTGCTATTAACCGTCAGGCCAGTTTAATTGATGTTAACCATACAAAATGACAATAACTTGCACATTTATTCTCACTGATAAGTGTTCAGTTCAATTTCAGGAGACTTGTTGAGTAAGATAGAAATATTTAAGAATCTTTCTTAAAATATAATCTGGTATTTCTGGAATCCATTTTTTTTCTTTATAATTTTGTAAATGCCATTTTACTTTGACAAAATGCTGCATAATCGGCTACATTTACGTGTTCAAGATTTCACCAGCTCCGGTTCTGACTAGGAGTGTCTTTGTGAAGGAAGTGAGAGAGAGAGTAAGTAGGCTGGAATCAGAGAGGGTGAAGCAGAGCCACTGAATTACTGAGGAAGGCATCTAAAGCCGGGGATTTTTTTTTCTTTCTATTTTGTTTTTTGCCAAAGAGAAAAGCTGCTGGTTTTTGCTCTGTTTTCCCACCTGAAAAATGTGAGTAATTATTTCTAATCTAAAACATGTGCAGAAGTATTTTCCGGTTAACTACTAGCTGTAAAACAGTTTTTCTGATATTCCCTGTCCTTACAGTGTAACTGGCTCTACAGGTAGCAGCAGTAAATGAATCTTAAAAAAATGTTTTATTTAAAGTATGTTGGGGGGGGGCTAGATTTAGATTTAATCTTGAAAATTTTAATTTAACCAGGCAGAAAATTTTAAATGTATTTACATCAGATGGACTTAATCTTTTCCCATCTGAATATTTTAATTTGCATTTGGACATGCCTGAACAAATACGCAGCAGGTGTAAAGAAAAATAGATTATGTGTATTCCATTTGTTTTCTCATCACTTGGAACACAACATTTTGGAATAAATCTATACAAAACCCATAAAGCAACATTATAGCATAAGGTACAGGAAGCTAAAGATGAATCTAAATCAATTATATTTTAGTTGATGGTTATTTGATGATGTCATGACTATGTTTTCGTTGCACTTTTTCTTCCCAACATCTTCCCGTACCTATCGTCTGCCTGCCTTAGGATGAACTTCTCAGAGCAGATCACATTCCACTTCAGCTGTAACGTCAGCCCCAGTGAAACGCCAAAGCTCGACATCAGCGTCACAAAAAGTGAACCGCTGTCAGTAGCTGTCCCCATGACAATCTTTTACAGCCTCGTCTTCTTGTTTGGAGTATGTGCAGCTGCTTTACGAGACAGAAAATTGTAACTTTAGAACCTGAGAGTTACAAATGATCCAATGTGCTCTCTTTTCAATGCCTCACAGGTTGTTTTCAATAGTGTAAGCGTGTTGACCCTCCTTGTGGATGCTCATATGAGAGTCAGTGCAATTCGTATCTACCTTCTGAGCCTCGTTATTTCAGGTACCAGCAATGATATATGATCATCTGTTAAGTTCAGTCAAAGAACTCTTTCACATCGATTATATTTCTGTTATGGTAGATTTATGAACCCAAAATAAATTCAATAAATCACACTCAGCAACTCACATCAATATTTGGATTGAATACTTTTTGGATATTTTGCTGGTTTATGTTAAAATGTCTATCTTAAAGAAGTCATTATGAATTCAAAACTGTTTCAACCATTCAATGACTTCATCCCTCTCATATCTTACTTTTTTAGACATTCTACAGCTGCTGACCATCCCAGTCACTTTGTATCGGTATTACTGGGAGAGCTATCCATGGCTTCTTGGCCAAGCGATGTGCAAAATGTACTTCATGGTCCGTCAGTTGTATTGCGCCACCACAAGCTGGGTAATTGTGACCTTCACCACAGAGCGTTATGCAGCAATATGTCACACCATGTGGTCTGTCTCCAGTCTAAAGGTGAAGTCCCTGTACAACAAAGCTTTACTGTTTTATCTCAACAGATGCTCAAGACTATTACTATATTATTCTAATCCAGACAACAACAACAACAAATAATGCTTCAATGATTTTTAACAGTACTTTCTTTAGTGTTCAGCACCCTCAATTCCCACAGCTTTACCCCTGATTATCACATTTCTTGACTCATTGATTTTTTAGCACATCAACATATTTGTCTGTGTGCATCAATGAATAATTGTTTCCTATGTCTGGACTGATCATGATTACCACCCTTTGTTCCAGTCAGTAATTAGCCAAAGAAAAGGCTGATGAATTAAAAGCTGCAATAGTAACAGATTTCTGCACTCTTTCTCTTCTGTCCCAAAGAAGTCTCGGCTGCCATGCCTCATCGCCGTCTGGATGGTTTCACTGGTCTCAGCTGTGCCATTTGCACTGGTTTATGACCAGGCAAGCGCCTGCATCCTGGACTACACAGCAACCACACAGGAAGATGCTTTTAAGGTCTCCACTATGTGTGAAATGACAGAGCCGGATCCTGCACACATCTACAAAGGAGCCTTGCTAATGAGAGCGGGGTTCTTCTTCCTAGTGAGTTTCACAAAGTAGTAGTTTTTCCCTGTTTTATCTATATTTCACTGTGAGACATGAACACTAAATATTACCCTGTGATCATAGGTGCCGCTAGTCTCCATCTTTACACTTTACATGCTCATCCTGCTCCACCTACGAAAGAATGCTCGTCAGAGGAGAAACATGGGTCTTATGAGACTAGATTTGCAAGGAAGGCGAGATATTCAGTGCCATCGGAATGGAAAGCTACTTTTAAATGAAAAGAAGGCTTTAAAGCTTATGGGTGAGAAATAATGCATGTTTGTTGTGGCTCTGAGGCTTCAAAAAAGGTGTGATAAAGTTTAGATAGTGAGATTTTGTTGAAAAGTAAATAATATTACATTTGATATACCATTAAATGTATTTATTTAAATTCAAAGCTTTAAAACTCCTTAATGTTCTTCTTTCCTTAGGCGCAGCTGTGGTGGCTTTTTTTCTCTCCAACTTTCCAGATATTGCATCATCCCTCATGCAGGTCTATGTGGTTGTTTGGTCTGACAGAGTGCTTTCCGTCTATACGGTCCTGAAATCATATTTGTCACTGCCACTGTGGTACATCAGCGGTGCCCTGGACCCGCTTCTGTTCTGCATTTCCTCCCACACGTTTCGCAGGGCATGTTGGAGAACATTGCGAAGGCTCAGCCCTCGCTGCCACTGGAGGCGCTGGGGTCTGTCTTGGATGAGGACACCAAGTTCTTCTAAGAACGCAAGCACAATGGCCATAGCAAAGATTGACAGTTCATCAAAACTCTACAAATCAAAAAACAAGAAAAGAGAAAAACTTTGAACGAGAACAAATAGCGGAAGATGTGGAGGGGTGGGAATATTCCTTTCAACGCTAGCTGAAACAGAAACCATTCAACAGTATGCTTTATTCTGTCATGCTTTTAGAGACAAAATGTATCATTTTATACTTTCTCTCACTTCCTTTTTTTTTATAAAATATGTCACAATGTCCCTAATGTAAAAAAAAAATGTTTGATAACAGTCATTACTTGAAAAGACTGTAAAAATGCTTTCAGTGGTTAGAGCTATGTTTTTTTAGAGCTTGCTTGTAAGATTACCTTTTGTGATGTTTTTGGTAATACAGTAACATTGCATCCTAATTGAAGACACAAAAATACCATGTGAAATTATTTACCTATATTTTAAATAGTTGCTACTACACTGCAGTCTATTGCTCAAATATAGTAAAACAGGGCCGGACTGGGAGATTTTTTCAGGCCGGGAGTTATTCATGTAACCAGACCACCCTGGACTTGCCACGCATGTATGTTCCCACACATACATGTTCACACCTAAATCCTTGGGCACAAGCAAAACACATTTGTGCATGTGGGCACACACACTTATAGCAAATTCCAAATAAAAGGCCACCTATTAGACCTACTGTAATTTCTGATGTTGTAATATACAGTAACTTTACTGCTGCTAATACAATAGTACTAAGATAATAAAGATTTTACACCATAATAATTGTCTAAGTTAGAGCTTTAATTAGTCAAATCATGTAAAACATCAACTGCCTCAGTGGCACATCATCATACTGGGGAATACTAATGAATCCCAACCTACAGTAAATCCAAGGTTGGAATACAAAGATGGTCATGTTTGATCTGGGATACATGACAGCAAATCAGCAGCAGACAGAAATATTTAACAACACAATCACTTAATAGAATAACACCAAATTGCAAAGAAAGCTATTATTACAGTTGAGAGCCATTTATTTCAATCCTAGCGTACAATCCTTTCTACTGTAGAAATGGTTTTGTAACTTCACCCAAATGCTCTACTTCTCCTGAAGGACCAGCAGGACTGGTGTCATCACCATCACCACCTTTGAATAGCAAACATATGTTTACAGTTTTTCCATAAACTGTATTTCATACAATAAGATTATGTAGCCTGTCTCACTGATTTGGCCTTGTACTCATATAAATGATAATGATAATATTATATCCGATTAGCTGGACAAATAAATCATGTAAAAAGTACATAATAATAATAATAATAATAATAAAGTGGCGTGTAAATCAATGATTTTAACTTCCCAGTCCTTATCTTAATTTCAAGGCTAAACCTATATAGGCTCCATACCGACGTTTGGGGCGGGTCTTAATCTAAATAAACCAATCATCTTTCCCTCCTCACTTGCTGCTGGCCTGACTGCCTGTATGGTTTATCCCAGCACTGGCCTTTCTGTCTGACATTCGCACTGCCGGCAAACTTTTTTTCTTTGTTTCTTTTTTTTTTTACAGAGACGCAGGTCAGCAGGCCTATATTAGGCCGGCGCTTTGGGAATACTCCCAGTTCTCCCTATGTCCAGTCCGGGCCTGTAGTAAAATAATATATCATTCACTGTGATAAACAAGCAACAACCAAAAAAAAAACTTCTTTAAAATTTATTGTTTTTTGAGTTTTTGCATTTTGTATCATCCTTTATCTAGATTAATTTTCATGGCAATATGAACCTACCATAACATCTAAAATTAGGTTTTAACATTATATATTTAAACTACTATAAAAGGTTGATTATTTTATTTGAAATTGAGACTGTCTAGTTTTAGGTTATTTAGAATTAACAAACGTATTTCTATTTGCTAAACGCAACAATAATGAGAGAACGGCTAAGTCGGACATATGTTTATTTATTGCTTTAAAACCCAAAGATTTCATACTGAATGGCTACTATCTCTCAAACAGCCCAGAAAAACGGAATAATAATTTTTAGGGTTTGAAAATGTCTGATAGGTTAACTGACATAGATAGTAGGATGAGAAAACTAGTATCGTGAAATGTCAAGTCTTTTTTCCCTTTATTCACTACAGCTTTCAATTAAGGGGCAAAGTTCCCATGAACAGCTTGACTGTAAATTAGATTTCTACTATTCCATGATAATACGGCATGTGTCTGATTTGCTACCACTTAGGAAGAAAAGGAAGAAGCTTTTTGTTAAAGCTTTTTTGTTCCAACTACAAAAAACCGAGAAACAAACAAAACAAAAAAAACATTTTTAATTACTGCCATTATACAACAGGGTGAGTGGATTAGAGATTCTTTATTCTCCCTAAGGGGACAGTTCATTTGCAGCAACATTTACAAAATCTGCATGCAACAGTAAAACCTTGCAAGAAAATAAATTATACTGAATTATATAAAGACTATAGGCAACACAATTATTACCTAGCATTTTATAGCATTTTATTTGATCTTGCTGTTACTAAAGCTCTTTATTGACAGAAGCCTGAACTCAGTGTCACATTTTTAGTCACTCTTGTTATATATACCTTATTGAGGTCTCTCAGTGGATCATCTTTGTACTGATCTGTAGATTTAATGCTGCCTTTTATGCTGGTGTTTACCCAGAAAAACATTAATATACCTCTTGCTTGACTTTAAATGAGGAGTTATCCACATGAGAAATACTGCACAACTAGATGATCATTTAATCTCAACACAGACCTATCAGAAAAAATATTTTTTAATTACCTTTTGAGGATTTGAAGCTACAGGTAAACAGCTTTTCCTGGATAAAAAAAAGACTTTTCTGCGTTAGTTTACACAACTAACACTAACTGGTATTTTTTCCAATAAAAATACCAGTTAGTTAGTTTATTTGCCAATCCCCAATCAAAATATGTCTGTCATTTTTTTCTTAAACTACATTATACTGAACATGTTTTGTGAAACATGGTCTTTTTCTGCATGTATGTCAGACAAGATTATTTAGACATTCTGAGGACCTAGGATTTACACGTTTAACTTTTTTTTTTTTACAGCCCATCAATATAATTAATATAGAATATTAAATTTATTGGACTTTAACATGGATATTAATTAGCATTCTATTTTATTAGGGGAACCTTTTTGCGCTTTCAGTAACTGCATTTTCTCTTAGCAGCAAGGACTGTTGGTCACACAAACCTCTTAGTTTGACTCAAAAATGCCTCATAGCCTCTTATTACCTGTAATACTAACACCTTCTGAAGTCCAATATCTGTATGAAGAACACCTGGCCACTTAAAAACTCAGACTCCAGTCTCTCCATCATGAGCAAGACCAAACAGCTGCCTAAAGACACCTAAAACCTCTTCCTTTCAGCCGTAGATAAGCTGCTGCTCCAACAGCCAACACCATAGAAGATGACTGATACTACAACAGAGTCAAAGAAGATCTCTAGGAGTTCCCCATTCACTCCAAAGGACCTCAAACTCTTAAGCAGGAGGAATCTGCTCCCTTCTGGATGTTTTTACAATCATAGTTTTTATTATTAATTTGTCTTTTCCAAGTATTTTTTATTGGTGTTTGTAAATTAGATCTGTTAGGGATATTTCTGTATTTGTTTTATTAATTACAGTTTAAACTAGGTATTTAAATAAATGTGTTTTTGCTCAAGGTTTTTGAGCTTCCTCCCACTGTCCAAAAACATCATTGTTAGGCCAAAAGTTTTCTCCAAAATGCACCTTGGTATGAGATACTGCATGTATGCTTGTTTGTCCTTGGTCTCTTTGTTGCCCTGTGATGGAAATCCCACCTGTTCCTCTCGCCCAATGACTACTAGAGATAGGTAAGATCCATTGGTAATGTTCTACAATAGCTGTTATTAACTTCTTTTATAAAGTTTCCTCTGCATTCATTTGTGTTTGGTGTCTCTCCAAACCCTTAGTCGGTCACGGCAGACGGCCGCCCGTACTGAGCCAGGTTCGGCTGGAGGTTTATTCCTGATTAAAGGGGAGTTTTTCCTCTCGACTGTCGCTACATGCATACTAAGTATATGTCATTGCTTTAAACGACACAACACAAGGTATCATTGCTGCATGTTGATCCAGGAAGATTTGCTGCAAGTCAATGACTCAATGCCATCTGCTGGGTTCCCTTAGATTGAAAACTTTGAATTTGTTTATCATGCAATTATGGTTGAAATTAAATTATATTTCTGTGAGGTGTAATTTGGTGTCATATAAATAAACAAAATCTTGGTAATATGGTTGCCAATATCTATCTGACTGTGATTTTTGCTTGAAGGATATGAATTTCTTTCGCAAATGCTGCTAACATGCATACAGTGCAGAGGTTTGAACATTTACCTCGTAAACTACCAATAACACCAACTAAACTTTGCTTTGACCAAATTTAAGTACACAAAATTCTGAAATTATCAGCTCATCCGGTTTGAACGTGTTAACGGTCGTCACGTACGTTGCGTCACTGCGATGGGCGGGGCCATCATGAAATCGCGGAAGATTCAAAACGAAGATGGCGACTGAAGATAAGTCTCAAAACAGTTTCAAACTGGACAGAAGGTAATAGCTTTTCAATCAACATTTAATACAGTTGATTTGAACCAGTTCTAACGTGTAAAAAGTACTTTGTCTTAAAGCTTTGTGAAAAATACACAGTATTGTCTTATACTTAAAAATGGCTAAGTAAAATAACTTTTTAGGTCTTTACAGCGTAACCAAATAACCCTAGCAACAGTTCAGACTGAAAGCTAACATTCTCTGTTCTTTCTCCAGCCGCTTCATGTTGATATCCAGCTATAGGCTGTTCTATTTTATACAATAACCTCCTCGTTATTGCTCGTTTCTTAACAGGGAGACAAAGTGCAGCGTGTTTCTCTGTCAAGAAAAAACAGACGCGAACCAGCCTGTGATCTTTAACCCGGACTTCTTCGTGGAGAAGTTAAGGCATGAGCATCCGCAGACCTTTGCGGATTTGGTGCTTAGCAACGTGACTCGGCTCATAGATCTGCCAGGGGACGAGTTCGCCCAGCTGACCGGAGAGTCGGAGCCCAAGGTCCCGTCGTCAGGCGGCTTCCTGCGCTCACTCAACTTCCGCAAACGGAAAGGTAAGACTTGTCGATGCGCAGGTTACAAGATCAGCCGTTCTGTACCAAGTAGCAATTGTATTATTTATAAATATATTTATCGATTTTATTTAGTTATTTATTTGCCTTATACCAGGATCTGAGGTCAAATTTCGTACCAAAAACATGTAAATTCAAAGTTGTATGACAATAAAAATCCTTCAATCGTTCAATAAATATGTATTTGGCCGAACATACTTTTGGGTAGTGGAGCATTCATCTTGCTGGCCTTCTTTGAACAGCTTACTAGGTGCCAGGTTCAAATCCAGCTGCAACCCCTTGTCACAATTCAATCTGTCCCTTGGCAAGCCCGTTAACCCCCAGTTGCCTACCAATACATGTGAATCTGGCTTCAGTGTAAAGCGCTTTAAGTGCTCAGCTTGATCACAAAAGCCGTTTATTCACTTTTCTTGTTCACATTTTGACACCATCACACGAGTTATTTTAACTAAACTTTATTTTATAATTACTTACAGCTTAATAATTATGTATTCATTACAGCTGCATTATTTGCACAGTGTTTACAACTGTTAATCATGTTTGTCGAGGTCTGTTGAAAAAGGGGTGAAAAACGGTCAGCATTATTAACAGATCGATTAAGCTTAACGTTATCCTCTCACTTTTCCACCTGTCAGATTCCAGTTTGAAAGGAGAAAGTGCTTTGTTTCAGTCTTCATCTAAGCTTCTGGCTGGCCTTCTTTGCACATACCTGGCATAACATTGAACAAGAGTTGCATAACGCACTTGAATTCAATAGTAAAACTTGATTTTATTTTATTTTTTCATACATGCAACTTCTGATGATTTTTATTTCGCTACTTTGTGACAGAAAAAGGAGTGATTTTTGGAGCACCATTAACTGAGGAAGGAATAGCTCAGATCTATCAGCTCATTGAGTACCTGAGCAAAAGTAAGTATGAATCTGCAAGAGGATTGCAGCATCATAAGATTTAAACATTAAATAGCTGCATATGTTTGTATTATTTATGCTTTCGTAACCTCTTATTAACACTTTGATTTCAATGTTTGTCAAAAAATCAGTTGTTGTATATATTTCTTGAATAAATAAAACTGTCCTAAAAAATCCTTAGTAATCTTTAAACCATGTATCATTTTTCCCTCTACTTTACAACTATACAATATGCTGTGTTGGTCTATGACATAAAGTAACCGTAAAAACACATGGAAGTTTGTTATTGTGACTTATTTTTTGTTGTTGTCTATTTGTTTTAGAAATCACGTTTAAAACGTTGACGTAGTATCTTGAAAGACTTTCATCTGTCTTTTCTTTCACAATTATAATGACATTTGTCAAAAATTAAGACCCTTCAACTTTCTTTGGGAACAACGAGTTACCATGAGGTTGTGGTTTATTTCGAGCAAAGGAATGATGTCACTTGCTGAAAGGGGACACTGAAAGCAAATGCAGCAGTGAATAATTTATCTGAAAGCACTTTTGCTTTTTGCTCGCTCACTCCCTCGGTTTCATTCCCCTCCTCTTGTCTCCCTTTTCTCTCTCCGCTGGTCTTCGTCACTCTCTGTCTAAAATGCCTACTCGCTTCATCCTTACTCCTCCCTCCCTTTTGGTTGTCTCCCTGTTTCTCTCCTCCTCAGACCTTCATGTAGAGGGGTTGTTTCGGGTGCCAGGCCATAGCCTGAGGCAGGCGGTCCTGAGAGAAATGCTGAACACCGGAGCAGAGATAGATCTGGAGGCGGGTGACTTCCATCCCAATGACGCTGCCACTTTGCTCAAGGCATACTTGGGAGAGCTGCCAGAGCCCCTGCTCATGCATAGGCATTATAATGCTCACCTGAAGATTGGAGGTATTTGTTAAAATTCATACATGTTCCTGTCAGTTATCTGGCCCATTTTTTTTTTTTTTTTTAATCATTGTTTTTGTCTGCTCTGTCTAGAGCTGACTCGCTTTGACGAAAAAGGAAATAAAACAAACGTTACTGATAAGGAACGCCAGGTCGAGGCTTTCCAGCTGCTGTTTATGTTGATCCCACTGACCAACCGCAGTTTGTTGAAACTGCTGCTGGACCTATTGCATCACACCGCCCGCAATCAACACGTGAACAAGATGTCGGCTATTAATTTAGCCACAATGTTTGCTCCCCAAATCATCTGGCCCAAAAACGTAAAATCATAAAGATTAACTGTGCTTCTGAAACATTTCTGTATAGATAAAATATATAAGCATATACATCTATGCCCAAGTTTTTTTTTGTATTTTAATGATGTAGGTGACAGCGAGTGATCTCCAGGGTAACATTGAGAAGCTGAATAACGGCGTAGCGTTCCTCATCCGACACTCTCAGAAATTGTTCAAGGTAAAGCAATTAATTCCCTCCCTATCTGAAGATGATGTATTTTTTTTACTTAAGTGAATCCATTAAATGAAAGCAGTGCCTATTGCACATATTAACTTTTTGTTGCTCGTTAAAAGCCCAGTATGCTGCACGAGGAAGGTGGTCTTGTGGAAGAGCCTGGGCTCTCCACATACCTTCTTAACTGCATGTGTTTCTTTGTCTCTCTTCATTAGTAAGTGGTTCCTTTATCACAAGTAGGGAGGTTGCTGCGGTTACAAGAATTCACGCTTAAACAATACAAACAGAGAATTTGCACAAATCTAAAAAAGTGAGGGAGGATTCTTCAGGTGTCTGAGTCAGACAGCAGTCTTCTATAAGATTTGCTTTGACTTGACACTAAGGATAATTTTCAGAAGTTAAGGAGTCTTTTGAGAGTTTATAATTATCTCATATTTTTGGATATGTATACCCTGCTCTCAAACTGCTGTATCTTCAGTACACCAAGCCTTCCCTTTGGCAACCTACAACTAAATTAGATTATTTAGTCATCCATTTTGCACGATTATGTCCAATCATCCTGGTGTGTAATGAAATATTCTTACTGATTTTTTAATGTCAACGCACATCCCTCCTGTCCTAAAGCTTCAGTCAGTACCGAAGTCATTAAAATTCCTAGTGGCAGCTATATTATTACAGAGGCAGGGGTTTTGTTTGTTCTTAAAAGTACATGGGAATAAAGAAACTGTAAAACTAACATTTATTTAAATGCCATGATACTGATCTTAGTTGAACATTTCTTTGTAAAAAGACTAGTCGTGCTGATGTTATGACTGATCTCTGTTCCGATTACATACTGTACACATTTTCTCCTGTTTTATTTTTTTTTTTTTTACATTTACTTTTCTTTGTTAAACAGAAGGACAAGCACAGGAAGACTTAGTTGTCTTTTTTGTGCTATTTACATTTATTTAAAATTGTTTTAGCATTCAAATGATAAAAATGTTGGATAATAACTGAAAGTTGACTGCTTTTAGTACATTTTTATGCTTGAATCTACTTGAATACATTTCTGATCACACAAATCAGTACAAAACATGAGATTTACCAGATGTATGTATTGTATTTGGTTTCTTTGAAGGCCCCGGTTTACATCAGAGAATATGCTCGATTTTACTACACTGGATCCAAAACTCCCCGGTCGAATGTGAGTTTGTTAGTTTTTTTGTTTTGCATCTTGACAGTGAGGTTTAAGTTCAGATTTAGATCTTGTCATCAACTTTTACTCTTATTTCAAATTCCTGCATTGCAGCTTTTGTCCCAAGCCTCTCCCATTTCACACTCATAAATAAACTACTTCATTCCAAGTGCTTTAGCTAACCCAAAAGGATGTTTTGTTTTATATATGTTTAAGTATTTTTATGAAATAATGTCCCTTACAAAGAACATAGTGAATTATAATTAATTATTGGTTTGAAACATCTTACATTGTAACCCAAAAGGCTGGGATTTAAAAGCAATTTGAACTAGGAAACACTGATTTGATTGTTAAACGTTTGTGTTGAGTTAATTTGAAATATCTTTTGATAAACCACACAACCCTAAAGCTAGTGCCTCCCACTGGGTATCTTACAGATCTTTTTACAAGCCATATCAAATAAAACATCAAGGAGTTTTGTTTTGTTAAAAGTTTTCATTCTGCTTAGATTAATTGGTTATTTTCCAGTTGAATGTCAAGTATGTGTTTAATATGTTATAAGGATATATTTTGCCTTTTCTAGGATGACCTGAACCTCTCTTCGGGAAACAAAACCGGCTCCATTATTTCGACAATTGCAGCTCCGTCACCTTCTCCCTCTATGAGATCAATCACAGGTGAGACTAGCAGTGCTGGCGCCATCAAGCCCTCTGGGAATCAGAGCTATACTGAGTCATGCCTCAAAGAATTGTACCAGCAAGTCAACAGCATGCCAGAGTCGGCCAAAAAAAAAAAGCTCATCAGACAGGTAACATAGTCAGACATACATACAACCCAAAGTATGCAATTTACCTTCTTTCATCAATAATCATAAGGTTTTGTCTTTTTTTTTGTAGTTTGTAAAGCAGCCTGACTCGGCTTCTTCAGCAGAGATCCAAACACCGTTCATCAGGAGACATTGGCGTTCTCGCTCCGTGGGTGGAATCGTCAAGGTTGTTAGACAAGTTTTAACTTTTCTTTGGTTTGCTCTAAGCGTTTGTCATGATTATTATTTCTATACCGTTTTGTTCATTTTACAGAGGATCGCACTAGGAGGCCAGATTTCTACAGAGAAAGAAAACAGCACACTGCAAAGTGTTCCTCCCAGCTCCTGAAGGGATGAGTTGATAAAAAAATCACAGGGAGAAAGTGAGAATCTTAAATTACTAATACTGTTATCAAAGATAAAATGGTAACACAGTTATTTGAAGATTTGAGCTCCAGAGAAAATTTCTATTTGCCCACAGGGAAAGTATCCATCCAAAAAACAAACATAAAGAGCACATTGCACAAAGTTTTAGATTTTCATTTTAGTTTTTTTCATGTAAATAGTTGGCAAATGAGACAAAATGTTTCAATTATTTTTACAAACACAAATCTAAACAGTGTGGTGTCTATTCAGCCGACCCGATTCAATACTTATTGTATGTTGAATCTTTTGGTTCAAATGTTTTAATGTTTGTCTTGACCAGCTTTGAACTCCTATACTGAGTTTTTGGGCAACGTTTTCTTTGCAAAACAGCTCAACGTCAGTCTGATGGACTGAAGTATGTCTGTGAACATCAGTTTTAAAGTGGCGGAACACACTTCCAATTTGACTTAAGTTTCCCAGTTTTGGACTATTCCAAATCAAAGGTTTGATCTATTTATATAAATACATATTATCATCCTGCTGTAACTGCATGTATCTTTAGTTTCGCCTGCTAGAAGATGAACATGGTTGAAGTCCCAGTCTAACAGGTTTACCCCATATTTACCTCCAACTACCTTCTCATTAATTCTACCCTGTCTAGCCCACAGCCTGATGCTTCCACCACCAGATGTCACTTTTGACATTGTGGGTTTAGGGTGACGTACAGTGTTAGTTTTTACAATCAACAGCATTGTGCTTGTAGGCCAGAAATCTGAAACGGTATTTTCTTTTTAACAGTGGCTTTCTGACTGTCAACAGTTTTACCAGCTCAGCTATGGATGCTCACATTATCATAAAATGTTCCAAGCTTAAGTGATTGTTTTATAAGTTATCCAGGCTCTAAATGTCTGACCTACCCAAAGCTTGTTCCTTGGCCTTGATGATATCATTTGGTCTCCAATGTTCTCTTAACAAGTTTCTAAGAACCTTTTGGAACAGCTGCATTTATTCTGAGATTATATAAAACACAGATGGACACTGTTTATTTTTACTGCTTCATTTAGGGATGTCGTGCTAAAGAGGTTGATTAAACCTGCTATATTTTAATTTTAGAGAAAATAAAAAAAGAAAACTATGTAGCACATCAGTGAGTACAAGTCAACACAGTAGATAGTGGATAAAATTCCACATTGATGTAGATTTGTAGTAAAATAAGTCAGTAGAAATTATTTCAGGTAAAACTAAAAGAAAAAAATAGTGAACTGATATTATATGATTGCATTGTCGTGTTTTAAATGCTCATTAACAAGCACATACTTCAGTTTTTTTATTCATCCATAATAATAATAGTTTCTTTGAAATGAAGATTTCAATACTAATTAATCCCTTTTCACCCTCTGCCAGAATGAACTGCTATCAAAGGACCTTGTGTCCATTAGAAACATCTGTTTGCTCATCTGGAGTCCCAACCAAACTGAGCTCTTCTGTGTGCTACAGAATTCCCATTAGATGCTCGGTTTCTGTGTTTTCTTTTATTATTATCTCTCTTTTATTTTTTATTTATTTTTTTGTTTTGTTTATTTCGTGAGTTTAAGGTTCTAGTGGTTTATAAAATTCCAAAGAATATATTTGAGTCATTGAACAACAGCAAGTTCTGACATTGTGTATTTTAGGTCAGTCAAGTTTAAAGTTTTAAGGTTTTGGTTAATTTTGTGACGTTTAGCATAATTTTATTGAATTTCTAAACACATTTTTCCTTTTTTTTTTATTTAGTTTTTTTACGTTACAAGACCTTCCTTTTTCGGCCTCAAATGTCTTAAGAAACCGTGATGGGCAGATGTTCTGCTTGTAATGTAAACGTTGTTGGACCAGAGCTCTTAATTTAAAGATGTGCCTTAAACTAAACATGCTTAAGTTGTTGTAAGAGTTAGCTCATAAATAGCAGTTTTTACAAGCAAATCTGTTAAAATGTTTTATTTTATCTGACATTTTTTTAAAGAAGGGCTTCTATGTTTCTAAAATTGAGGGGTTGTGAAGGGGAGATTTAAAGAAATTCAACAGAATGTCATCTACTTTTTGTTCCTCTGGATCACAAAGTTGTATTGCAACTGCTTTCTTATGCTACTGATATTTTAAGCTTGCATTTATTTTAGTTTCTATTTAAACCTTTTTTTGTTGGCTATGCTGTACTTTCTTCACAGTTGAGTTCAGTTTTGATGTGAAAGTAGTGTGTTTACTGTTTTTGCTATAAGATTTTAATGTATGTTTTTACAGTTTTCATGTTTTTTTATTTTCTAATGGTTGAACTTGACGCAAAACCTGGTGTTTTTTCTAACCACTGTCATTTGGTTGATATCAGTTGTTTACTAAAAAGAGTTTAAGCTGTCATCACTTTTAAATGCACCTTGTTTTCTGAGTAATACTCACTTTAGAAAACTGTTACCCATTAACTATGTGACAATTGTGTAATAATGTGAGTAAACTGATGTTACCGGTGCTTTTGTAGAGCTATTCGACTTACTGTAGTACATTAAAATGTTTCCTTGTATTTGGTTTTTATTTAAACATTTGGTTTTTTTATGCAATTAAGTCAAGTCCTGCGCTTGTATTTGCAGCCACATGGTGATGCTATTTAGTTGCAAATGGTTGTGTGGTTTTTCTTCTTATTGTTATGCATTTATGACCAAATATGCTTTTGAAAGCAATAAGCTGCTTGTAAACTTTTTTTTTTCTAAGTTTGTTCCTCATTTAATGTTGACTACTTTTAAAATCACAAATGGTAACACAGAGGATTTAACCAATCGTTTAAGTCCCACATTGTATTGTACCACAGTTGCTAAAGGTTCTTCACATCAGCAGCAGTCGGTTCCAGTAATGCAAAACATGGTTTTAAAGCTGGAGCATCATATTTCTTTTGTCTTGTCCCAAAAAAAAGACTGATGTCTGAGTTCTTTATGCCTCAATAAACTGCACATAAGCTGTTGTTTAGTAATTTTTATTGGTCTTTATTTTCCAAATCTGTTTATAAAATGAATAAAAATGGCTGTTCTAAATTACTCTTATAAACTTACAGATCAGAGTTGGTGGTGAGATATTATAGACGTACGCTTTGGATTATTTTTATCACGTTACTGGAAGAAACTGATTTAGCTGTGGCACAGCCGCTTTCTTGACACGGTAACTTCCCATTTTTAAGATATGACTTGTTAGAAATTTCCTTAACTTTCCTTGCTTATAAAAAACTTTGAATTGGCACAATGCAGAACAGTTCTGACTCATCCTTTTTGTCCCTTTAGTTTGAGGTCTTGTGATTTGCAAACATCCCTGCTGCCAGACACTTGTAATTGCTGCCATGTTGTCCCACTGCCTTAAGAGCCGAGAAGTCATTCTTGTGTACTTGTGTGCATTCCTATCAACCGTGTGAGAGCGGAGGGATGTTACTACCCCCCATTATAGCTAAATACCACTGTCTCCTCTTTAATTAGCCATTCAGAAAGAGAAGAATTACACTGAAGTGACATTTTTACAAGGACAAAAGAAGCTTTTTTTCACTGCAATGGGGATTCGTTATATAAATACAAATGCTGTTTGTCAGATAATCCAAAAATGCAATAATGCATCTTTAAGTTTCTTGTGTAATGTCTGGAAGGATTGTTTACATGATTTAAATCTCGATCAGTCTCAAGCTTGACCCCACTGAAAATAAATTGAGTGTCTTGCGGGCACTTCACTAAACTTTGTATGTTTATTTGGATCACACGGAAAGCTTTGCATAAACATTTATTCATTCTTGATTTCTGCTAAATGACATGCTAAATTGTACTAAACAAGCTTCATGGTTCTCATGGTTGTCATGCCATTCTTGGGGGAGTTTTGCATGCAAACTTCTTTTCAAGGATAGTTTAGAGGTTTTTCTCCTCAAAATTCCAACATGTTCCATGTTTTATGTTTTTTTTAGTTTTTTATTTACTATTTATTTTACACTGTGGATAACCATGAACAAAATGCCCTGAATGCTTGAAATCCTGTTTTTAACCCACAACCAAAGAACCAACTTACTCTTTCATGAACTGCAAATTAATTTTTTGTCTAAAAACTATAGTTACACCTTTATATTACTAAATATCAGCCTTTGATAATATTAAGAGCTCCATTTATTGAAATGCAATCCTGCAAATGCTCATTGCTTATACTTTTTTGGCTCTTACCAAAGCTCGGTACAGCTTCATAGGTTTTTAAGTTTACTTTAAGAACACAGGGTTCCTGCAATGAGAGTGTTGTGCTCCGTTTGCAGTAATAAATAACAGCAGGGATGAGTCTACTGGTGCTGATTGAATTTTTATGTTCATGGTTAAACAATTTTGTCTATGACTACGAAGTGCTTTTAATTAAATGTTGACTTTTTATAGATGGAAAAATCTTTTCCCAATAATGCCCTGTCTGTGCTGCAACACTAGATGTACTAGATCCATGCATTTCAAAGTACCTTTAAAAAATTCCTAACCTTTTTAAAATAATTTAAGCTAGTTAAGTTAGATTGGATAGAGTATCGGTAAACATCAATTTATATGTATTTCCACAATTCTTAATTGTATTTGGATCTGGACTTAGACATTACCGTTATAAGACATAAATATGCTTTTAGTTCTCGAGATATGCTCCAATCATTGATAGAGTTTGAGTTTTAGAAGCCTCCCTGCTCTACCACATCCAAATCAATTAGCTGTATTACCTTCTTAGCATGTTATCAAGTTCTGCACAGACCTGTTAATGAACCATTTGTTCGGGTTGTTGTGGAAAAGTGCATTCAAAATTTGAAGCAGAGTAACTCTCAGGGACTACAATTGGAGATCTCTGATCTAAACCAGTCCATTAAATATTTGGATGCATGTTTAGAGCTTTTATCCTTAAGTAGGGAGTCTCAAGCCCTTGGCAGCCGCTAACATGTCCCTCCGTGTTTCCTAGCTGCACCTTACCTTCAGCCAGCCTGTGGCCACGGGTAGGTGGGTAGGACTGTAGGGTACATCTTGTGTCAGTGCTAGAGTGCCTACAAGGTTGTGCTAGGCCTGGGGTAGGGGCTGCAGGCATCTGGCTAGTGCTTTGTTGACGGGTAGGCTGGGATTGCACTGGCCAGGCGGTTGGGTGTTTCCCTGCGTCATTAACTGCTGTGTTAGGGGGATGCCATTGCTGCTGGTTGGGGGTTGCTGCAGATTGAGTCGTGTGCTATGTGTGTGAGTTGCGTTCCTATTCGAATGTGGATTTGCTAATATTTTAGTTGGTTGGGCGATGGCAATCAGGCTGGACTTGATAAGGATTATCCCTGAGCAAAGACAGTGATGTGTAGCTGTGTACGAGTGAGAATTGCCAGCCCTATGTGATTGTGTCTGCAAGCCTCTGTTTGTCTGTAAGGTTGGCCATTGGGTTGCCCCCTCTCCTGGACCATGTTAGGTCTGCTACAAACTATGGGGCATATTTTCCTCCACCACATTGCCTCTGTTTGTCTGTACATTGAAAGTTCTCGGTATCTTCTGCTGGGTGCTTGGGTTTGTGCCGACCTGGCCCTGGTGATTGCCAAACTCTGCCCTTGTACCCTGGCTCAGACAGGTCTCTACTGTGGGGTCGGTTTGACCCTTGGGTCTTGTCTCTCCAGTCCATGTTGGAATCTGCTCCATTGTAGCCAGTTGGTGGCGCAGACTGTGTGTTTGTCATTGCAGCCCCCTGCGGCTTTGCATTAAAGCTGCTGGAAAGCTACCCTGAGGCTCCACTCTGTTCCTCTCTGGTGGGGGGAGTGGTTGTCCTGGCAGTGGTGCTCCTGGGGTTCCCCGCTGACGAGAGACTTTTGATGTATGAGGCTCAATTCTACCCCCTGTCTGCCTCTGGTCCTGGGTTGTGGGTCTCTGGCTCTCCATACCCACTATTAAACATTCTTATGAATTAGGCTTACAATTATAAGTGCACCCTAACACAAACAGGTACTTAGGTTTAGGTGTTATTGCTTACTGTCTATGTGTGCATATGTTGGTTGTTGTTATGGTTTACTGGTTCTCTGTTTTTTTTATGTTCTTTTTGAAGGTGTACAAGCAGCTTTGTAGGGTGCTGTGTTTTATTTTCTGGACCATTCTCTCCACAAAAGTTTGTTACAACCCCCTTCCCATATAAACCTCTTCATCTATGTCTCAATACCAAAAAAAGTTCTTCCAGGGTTGCCCTGTATTTTCATCATCCAATCATCTTCTGAAAGCTTCCCTGTCCTTGTGCTGAAGAATGTTAATTTCCACAGAATGATGGTACCATCACTATGCTTCACCATTTTGTTTAAAAACCTATTTTTAATTTTCTTCCCTTTAGACAGGACCCGCTGTGTTCCTTGGTTGACTGAAAATAACTGCAGGGAGCTTTGTTTTTTTTTGTTTTTTTGATCACAAATTACAAAATGCTGAAAACGATGCATGATTTTACGTCTTCCTAAGATCCAAATAAAAAATACTGCAGTTTGTGGTTGTAGCTTGTCTAAATGTGCAAAAGTAACTTTTCCAAGGTACTGTATTTGTTAATTTATTCTGTCTTTTTTCACCTCTTTGGACTGAAGTGTTGATTCAAGTCATACCCTGTGGAATCTCACATGCAGCCTCTTCCTTTGGGCAGAAGCTTTGTAGTGTCATGCAAGTTAGGATTCTATCAGCGGGGTTTGCCTGGAGGCAAACTAGAGAGACAAGAATGAGTCGGGTAAAGTGTGTAAGAAGCAGCTGAAAAGAGGGAGATAGTTGGAGTACATTTGTATAGTGATGAGAGTCAAGGGAATTAAACAGGGATCGTAGGAATGACTGTGAGTTCAGGCAGGGTTGCGTTGGAGGGGGTGTTATAGGAGAAGGGAGAAGAGTTAGGGTGAACAGGAGGGGTAGGGGTGGAGTCGGGGGCTGCTATTTGTAGATCCTTGTGATGTATGAATGGTGTGTGTGTGTGTGTGTGTGTGTGTGTGTGAGTGTGTAAAAGAGAGAGAGAGGGAGAGAGACTAGCTTTTTCCCTTCCTGCTCTTTCCCTATTCCTACTCTCTTCAGGCGAGCTGCGCAAAGCAGTACTGAGTGAGAGGACAGACGTATGCAGACCAGAGCGCACCAACTCCACAAAGACGAAACAGGAGAGGAGTTTGTAAGACGAACAGAAAGAAAGAAAACAGCTTTCTTTTACATGGGCAAACTATAGTGGATATCAAAGCTGAACCACCAGAACTGCAGGATTTGTGTGGGAAGATTTATTTTTTCTTTTCAATTATTACTCTACTGCTAAAATAAAAATAATTTCAGCAGACTTTTAAGGTGTGGCAAGACTTGTGGAAGCCAAGATAGGGAGAAAATAAATAAAGGTGGACAGAAATAAGTGAGAGGCGTTGAAGTTGCCCGTTGACGGTAACTGTTTGGAATCAAGCATGGATAAGCTGCCCAGGCAGTGGATGTGGCTGCTGATGCTCTCTGCCCTGATGTTGGGCAATGCTAGTGCCTGCCCAGCACTTTGTACCTGCAGCGGCACCACAGTGGACTGCCATGGACTGGGTCTTAAAACTATGCCAAGGAGTATCCCCCGCAACACTGAGAGACTGTAAGTGCCATCTTTACCTCCTTTGCTCATTATCTGTGTATCTATGACAGACAAATCAATCAGGCTGTGTTTTATCTGCCCATTGTAACCACTGTGGTTGTGTTATTGTAGTACACATGGTTTTTCTTTAGATGGAAACAGAACAATAGCCCAGCCTGTTCAAGCCTTGCGTGACTGCTTGTGTGAATGTGCCAATCAGGCAGCCAGTCAGTCAGTCACTGGCATTCCAATCAGGTATAAATAGACATCAGAGACTGGAAAAAGCAGGAGCAGATGTGTTCTTTTTTCCCCCCTTTATTAAGTTTTTTTCCAATGTGTTTGTTATTTAGTTATTTCTTTGTTAAAACTTCTTTCATCTAGTGTTTTTTTTTTTGTATTACTACGCCAAATAAAAAGAAAATCTGTCTATTTTTTTTCCATTTTTCATCGCTTTAGTGTCAAGTTTTAACGACTTAAGTTCCTTGAAAGTTTTTGTAATAATTAAAGAAACATCTCACCAATCCGTTTGGCTTTGCTCTTTCTGTCTTTGTCTGCCTTTCTTATCCTCTCACTTTTCTCCAATTGTGCGCTGTCCACTGCTCTCTCTCTTTTTCTCTCTACCCCTGTCATGTGTCTGAACACTCACTCCCAAAATTGTTAAATCATGCAGAAAATTAAGCAAATCTGCTGCTTAAGTGAGTCCAGTGCGATGATCAACTAAGCTGTCTTGTAAAGGTGTCAGTCTGACGCCGGCCATGCAGAAGGAAGGTTATTTCTCCGTCTTCTCTGACATTCCTTTGCAATATTAATCTTTGAAATCAGAGGGAGCGCAAAGTCGGGAGAAATAGATTGTTCTGTTTCAGCTTCAAGAATATCGGCCATGAATAAAACATGCAGTTGGAACAGAGCAGCAAAAGCCTGTGTCAGGGGCATCAGTGATGGCATGGTGGGAGTTGGCTGCATATTTCATGCTTTCCACATTTAATTTCCAAGAATACCCCCCCCCCCCCTCCCTTTTTTTTCTTAACTGGTGTGCAAGTTCCCAAATATGCAAACATTGGTTTAATAGTGAACCAGAGAGGAAATGTAAAAATTTTGTTACTTCCTTTTGCAAAAATAGCCAGTCACATTGGGAATATTGCCCATGCTTTCACTCAAAGAGCATTTCTATGTTAAAAGTTGCTTGTCCATTTGTTGGTCATGTAGTGCACCTATTTTGAATCATGTCTGACACTCAGGAAATTGAATTTTAAACATGTTCTGCATAAAAGTTATCTAACATATTTCTGTGTCACTACCTTTCGTATTTTCTTGGGAAATATTTTCTTCATGTAGAGTTTGTTGCTTGTCTCTGCTGAGCTTTTCTGTTTAAACGGGTCTCTCCCTGAACTTTTGTGTCGGGTTATTATTAAAAACAATTTGGTGAATCAACTCAACCCAGTTGGCTACACAAAATGGTCCCATGTGCATTTCTATATTTATTGGTAAATTTTTCACATATATAATTAAATGAGTGATGATTTGTAGTTTTGTTGATTTACAAAAGTATTGGGCCACATAATTCCTCCTATAGTTCATGGTGCTAGAAAACTTGTACAATGGAAATTTTGAAAATTTAATTTCCATTTTAAGTTAACCCTATTTACTCTGATGCACCTAAACAAACCCCCCCAACTATTACCTTAAGAAGTCCCTTAACTAAGTTGAAACAGTCAAGTTAACAGCAGCTTTTCTGTGAAAGTCTCAGATATTTGTTGAAGAACATTAGTGAACAAACAGGATTGTGAAGTCCCGGAACCAAACCAGACAGATCAGAGATAGAGTTGCAGGGGAAAGCCTGAAGCTGAGTTAGGTTTAAAGCAATACTGCTGATAAGTCCTTTATCTGAAGATGAACTAAGTTTGCCATCAGTCTGGAACGAGGGTCTAAGGAGGGAGGGTATTTATCCGAGAAGCAGCCAAGAGGCCCATTGTAACTCTGGAGGAGCTGCAGAGGTTCTCAGCTCAGGTTGGGAAATATTTTTTAAAGACAACTGTTAGTCATATACTCTTTAAATTTGGCCTTAATTCAGTCGTAGTAAGGATGTCATATAAAATGTTTATTTGAAGATCGCTACAAGCCATTTGAGGGATACTGAAAACATGTGGACGAAGGTGGTCTTGTCTAATGAATGAAAAATGCAACTCTGTCATACATGTTAAAAATTTATATGTGTGGAAAAACTGATGAAACATGGTGGTTAGTAGCTTAAGAGATGCTTTCATTGAGTAAAACACACAAACATACATACACACACACACGCACGCACGCACGCACTGTACTTTGAGTTTGTATACCAACTAATACAATACTAATTACAATGACGCTTGTGAATTTTAATCTCACAAAACAATAAAAAACAATGGGTTGTGAATACATTAAATACATTTAAAATAATAATTGAATAAACGATTTTGGAAATGCAATAAGTACACGGAGCCTAAAACACAAAATCAAAATGCAGCTTAGTTCATTAGGCTGCTGTCTTCCGGAAAATGTATGTAAACAAATAAATATGTTGGTTGTTTTTTAGAAGCAAAGCTTTATTTTCCTGAAATCTTTGTGTCCCTGTTGGCTCTACTGTTTATGGAGGGTGTTGAGACAGACAGCAAAATCCCATTTACACTTGTCAGTGTGGGTTTGGATCAGGTCTGACCCCTGTGCTCCTTAGACCAGAGCCTGTAATGAGACTGCGAGCACCATGTGTTAAAATCACTCTCTGCTGAGTATGGCTCTTTGTCCTCTTGCCTCTGTCTTGCACCATTTTGTCATTTTACCTTACGTTTCTTTTCAAATTTAGCAATTAGCTTGTAAATAATGTATTCGGGGCGAATCACATAAATTTGATAATCACACTGAATCTGACTCAGATAAAGGAAAATCTGGAACACTTATTAAAGTGACTTGCTCTCAGCTCTTTGTTCAACATATATCAGATTAACAGTCCAGCTGCTCAGTTTAAACGTTTTGTCTCATGTGTTAAAGAGTTGATGTGCAGAACAAGGGGAGTGGTGCATCAACAATATTATGGGCCAGAAAATACCTTGTACTGAGATCAGAGGGCGTCTTGGAGCTCTTACAGAATAGAGAAGATGGAAGCTGTTCACCATGTGCATGTATTCTCTTTTTTTTGTTCACAAACTTGAGCATGGTTCTCCATATGTTTTATATGCATGCGTGCCACGAATTTGAAATGCTAGATGATAACACTTTGGGGTTATTCGTAGTTTAGGGGTTCCGTGGCATTGATAGCTTTGAGGATTTGGAGGTGGGAGGTGTGAGTGCCTGGCCCAGGTTTAGCCTGCAGCGTTTTTGGCAAAAAAACATAGCCTGTACAACTGACAGCTCACCGTGCATCTGATCCATAATTTACTGTGACGCTGCTGAAAACAGCCTGCCCTCTAAACTTGCCAGCTCTGGCTATGGTGAAAAGAAAAGAAATGAGGTGAGGATAAGGATAAAGGAGGTAATCACTGATGAAAGGAGCACTAAACAGAGGAGTAGTAAGCATTGTAGCTCACCCACAAAGCTCATAAATGAACAAAAAGGATTATGGTATTTATTATGGAGGGCAAGAAGGGCCCTGCCCTGGGGAGAGCTGAATTAAATTCATGCTCAGTTTCACAGCCTAATTTGTCCATTCACATTGCTGACAATCCATTGAGGAGGAAGAATGCCTGGAATGAAGATTGTTCAGAGAATATTTTTGCTCAGTGGCTCATTGTAAAATTACATGCATGGGACTCAATCACAGAATATATTGGGTTTACAACATATCTGATAGTTTATATGTTTAATTCTAATTTTTATTTATAAATTGCTTTTTAGATAAGCTTTAGTTTTTTCCGCCTGTTTCAACACATGATTATTCAGGTAGCATTTCGTCCTCTGCAAGTCTGCTGTTTTTAATTTCCATGTGACCCAAGAACCTACACATCTTTCTGCACTTAACAATACATGTACAGCCGAAGTGTTGCTTGTCTAAACAGAGCGACGGCTGACCGCTAAGAATCAAAGCAGGCTGGTGTGTGTTCACACGCACCCTCCGGGCTGGTTTCCAGATGAGTGCAGCTTCTCTATAGATGTGCTTGGTGACACCCAGCAGACTTGAGAAATGACCATATCAACAGAGTGTGTAAGTGTTGCCAAAAATCAGCTTTCAAGTCCAGGGTATATATATTTTTTTATATTAATCTCCTTGACTGGTTTGCATATATACAGAATGATGTATGTGCCTGCGCACACTGGGGAGCACATGTGTGATTGCTTCGCTTTGCCTGTGAGTGCAGGTCTGCATTTCAGTAGACTATGAAAAGGGAATTTTTGAGAATCCACATAGATTGCTTTATATTTTTCTTAGAAGACTCAACGCTTTAAACCCTGCTGGCTGGATGGCAACATGTTCAATAGTGATAGAGATGGGAATTTATGTGTGTTGGAGCATGCGTCAGTGAACACTCAGATGGAAAAGTGGATAGATATGTTGTCGTAATCTAAATGTCACACTTGCCAAAGTGCTCTTGTTTGAGACAAGTTTTATAGTTTATTATTTTTGGCTGCACTTGAGATAAATTTGGTTTGCTTAGTATGTATTGCTGTATATAAAATGTATGATATTAGTAAATATCATATAATTCTTTATATCATGAATCTGTAAGAAAATGCATAATCCTTTGGAATACCAAGTGTGAATAACTACTAAACTACAAGTCCAACCGTCATTCACTTTTTTTTAAATAGCATGTTTCAAAACTATTTCTTTGCAGTGTTTACAATTCTGAGAATAATGAGAGGTTTCCAATCTACTGTATTTGCAATGGCTTTACCATGTTACATTAGCTATGTAAGATGGTTTGTTTGGCTAAGAGTACAAAAATGCCAGTCTTCATGAGCATGAATACCTAACATTTACTCTTATTCCCATAGTAACAGCTTCCTCTATGAAGAGGTCTTCTATCAAAATCACCTGATAATACCTATTATTGTATTTATACTCATTAGGAAAAGATTATGTTTGTGTGTTTCTGATTGTCTGGTCAAATTGTCTTCATGTTTTCTGTTACTTAGAGGAATTTATTTTGCAGACTGGATCTCATCTACCAGCAGCTGAGCTTTTCTCTGTGCAGAGCAGGTGGATTAATGCTATCAGTGGCCTCTGTGGGGGTGAGACCCCAACACTCTCTATTCAAAGGGACCAACAGGCTCTGGCTCAGGCCCAGCATAAATCAAATTACCAGTTGTCAATGAACATTTGTGAGTCAAACGTTCCATTAGTTCAGTTGGCTTTATATGAAACATAACAAATGTGGCAAAGCACAGATGTTTTATCCGCATGATCCCTTTTCACATTTGAAGTGTTCATTCATATTGGTTAAATGCTTTCACACAGAATGGAAAGCCACAACAGAACCACAAAGTCTCTGGCTGAACAAACTACAGATACACCATAAACCATGAAAGGACCTTCAGTGCAGGCCTCGGCTGCAGCCACTTCTATGTGTGTGTTCTTCTTCAACTCCTGTAACACCACCAAATATAGGAACAGATGTTTAATTAATTACCCTTAAATTAGTTTGATCAGTTTTTCTGTCCTGCTTTGCCTTTTACCTTGATTCAGTTGTTTTTGCTATTCCCATTTCTTGTTGATTTTTCTGCACCATAAATTTTGATATTTCCTTTAAAGGCATGCAGTTTTACCGTTCAGTGTTTATACAGCAAGAAGGCCTCTGTAGGACTGTAGGAAGACCCCACACTGCTAAGGGCTGTGAGAAAGAACAGTGTGTGTGTGTTTCTGTGGGCTCTGTCTGTAAGCGTTCTACTTGATGTTTAACTTTCCTATCAGTAATCTTGCTCCTGAGGCCTGACTGAGCAGAATGAAAATTGTAAATAGCCCTTGAGGAGCCCAGGACTGAGGAAAAAACACTCAGACAGTCACTGCGCACACAAGTGCACTTATATAATTATCGACACACACATCGACACACAAAATGTACAGTTGACGGCATTAACTGCTTGTCTGAAAACCACATGTCAATGAAGAGAGATGTTTTTTTCTCAAGCTGAGCAGAAATTTGACCTCTTGGTGCGGATAAAATTGTACCAGTAAGGTAAAACAGTGTGGTCGATGTGTCTTTTCTTTGTTTGTTTGTTTGTTTGTTTGTTTCTTTCTCTCTTAAATTTACCACCTCACAGTCATGGACTACTTTATTTAGGTTGATCACATAAAAGCTCAATAAAATTCACTCTTTTTGTTTTTTGCAACAAAAAAATAAAATATGTTCAAGATAATTTCTCCGTTGGATTTATGTCTGAAGTTTGACTGGGACATTCAAAAAAACATTCAATTGTTGTTAAATGGTTCCTATGTAGTTCTGGCTGTTATGCTTGTGCTAACCTTAGGAAAGCATCCTCACATCATGATTCTGTCAGTACCATGTCTTGCTGTGGTGCTTTCTATTCTGGATTGTTATTTGAGTAACTTTGAAATCAAGTGTCTTCTTACTTCCACTTCATAACTATGTAGTTGCATATGTGGGTTATACATTTCTAATCAAATACCTTTAAGTTTGTGGTTCCAATATAGCAGCAATCTGTAAAAGTTTAAGGGGTGCGTGTGCTTCTGAAGGCTGTCTATTACAATATCAGATAGAGCCAAGTGATTCCACTGCATGTCTGCTCAGCTGGTATGTAGGCCACGGTCTCCACCAGCTCTTGAGAGACTTCATCCCTCTACTGACATTTCCCAGACAGTCTGTCAGCTTTTAGCAGCTCTCCCTGGTTAGTCGCAACAGTCTTCCACCCTGCTACAAACCGCCACTTTCAGACAGTTAACAACCCTGTCAGGATTGTCTTCTTTCCCTTTCCCAGTGATTATATCGCTTCCCTGCTCTTTGCCCACCTGTGTGTTTCATGGCTGTCACCTCCATATGGTGTCCAATCTGCAGGAGGAGAAATATTTTGCTTGTTTCCAGCTTCTCCGCCTGTTTATTGATCGTGGGAGCATGGTCGCCGGTCTGCTGCTCCAACAGCGATATCGGTCTGTAGCTGTGATTAATGGGCACCCGTGTTTTAGGTTTCACAGCCTCAGGGTTCTCGTTATCAGATTGTTTCCACAGCATGGAGGTTGGAGAACAACATGCCGCCATTCCTCAATCAGCAGGTTTTTTCATTTCCTGCAAGGCTAAAGCTGTTCGGGACAAATGGTCTTGTCGTGTTCACAAACATCTATGCACCTGAATGTCATAGTTAGATGTAAATTCAGGTAAGGAGGAGACAATAAGTCACAATTTTCCAAAAAATGGAACAAAGAACATCAGACACATCAGATATAATTTCAGATATAACCACAAGATTGCCTCCAATTAAATTAACCGAAAAATCTTAACGTACTTAGATTTTATAATGTTAAAGTACTTAATAAACTTTAAAATGATTTTGGAATTCAGCAAATAATATTAATAATTGTATCATATTAACTGAGAAAAACAGGCAGCTTTGTTTGATTTTATAATTTAATTGGAGAAATAAATAATATATGTGCTTTTCTTCTTTGTATGTAAATTTTGTGGTTTCACATTTTCACATTTTGTGCAAAATAGATACCAAACAATCTTGTCAGTACCAGTACCAATAAAGGCAGTCCCATAACCAACAGTGTTATTTTTATGACAGATGGCAAATAATAGCTTTGGACTTTTGGATAGACTCTAATGCCAAATCTATACAATTCAGTTTCTGCATGCAGTGTCAGCTAAGAAAAGGGAACATATTAAATAGTGATAATATTGAATGAATAATATTAAATGCAGAGCAGAATTACAACAGTGAATGGTCATATTGCCCTCATTTGTATGTCATTCACAGCTGTCAAGTGGATTTTATCAGGATATTTAACATAAATATTTCCAGCGTATTTTTTTTAAGGCCTTAATATTGTAAATCTTAATTGGTTTTCTAATTAGCATTGTGCTAATTACCATTAGTTAAATGAGGCTTCAGGCTGAGTTGAAACAACTAGGTAAGAAGCTGATACTAAGACACCTAAAACAGGCCTTTAGTGTTTCCTAGTTGCTATCTTTATGTACAAAACTTTCTGAAATTATAGCAAATTAGCCTTTAGTACTTATAGTAAACCAATGTTTACTTGCACCTCCTTTACACTAGTCTTTCAATTTGTGTAGCACAGCTCGATTTGAAACAGATCCAAAACCAGGCTCTGCACAGGATTCCCAGCAGCTGGCACAAATAAACCTAATGAGTTTTTCAGTACTGTAACATTGCTCAGAGCCCCTTTGAATTATAGAGATCTGTGGTAGTGGAGCAAGGCTGCCCTGTGTCCACCCGAGGGAAGTTGCACCAGGATATATTCACCAGCATCAATCACCTCGGCATGGAAGATGAAGAGGGATTAGAAAAGTGATGTCATAAATCCAATTTCTCCCCAGAAAGTTTGTCAGTGGTGGGAATTCTTTCTGCCAGAGGTTTTGAAAGGATGGAATGGATTTGAGTAAATAAGTTGAAGGTGGAAATTCTTTGTTGTAGGAATTTGAAATGGTAGCTAATGATTTTCAGGCTTTAAAGTAATATCCTGGTGCCTAAATGCACAAATCTTCCCAGATATACTGCACAAAAAAAAAAAAAAAAAGAATAAAAATGTGTCTAAGAAAGCTGACGGGCCTTTGCTGTGATGCCAAAACTTTGTACTGTGCTTCCTTTGATTTGGGGACAAACAGCATGACAAATTATGTAACTAATGACTAGCACTTTCTCTTTTCATATGTAGTGAATGAGTTTGGGATAAATTGTTTCTGTTAAGTTGCAAAATAAATATAAAATTAAGGGCTCTTCAAGTACTTAAGGCATGTATGCATACTTCATGGTGTTTGTTAAAGGGATAGTTAAGCAGTTTTGGTCTTGTTTTGTGAAAGGTTATGAACAGGTAATTACTCATGTGCAGTAGACAATGCTCATGTATCATCATTTAGCATAAATCTACTTGGTGGGAAGTGGAAGCTAAAGGCTGGTCTTACACGGGCCAAGACTAATGTGGACTTTACAGTTTTAACAATCTCAACCTCTTTTTTTTTGTTGCTTACTGTATTTTAAACTGTTGTCACATTAGAGTTGGGTAATTTTTTACACAGCAGTCCTGATTATTTACACATGAAACTGATGAGCTTCCTGTGTAATGTACTGAGGGCAGAACATGTGAAGAGTTTCTGGTTACAATACTGGAATTGAAAATTGTAGGTGATGTCTAACTGATGGTCCCTCTCTATGAAACACGGACTGTGGAGGGAAAATGTAAAAGGCTTTTGGTCTGAGTAACAAAGTATAAAAGAGCTATTTACTGTAAAAAGGCTATAGAAAAGCCTTTCTGTAAACTGATATAATGTGCTAGTTGCATTCTCAGTATGTGTTTCACTCAGGATGATTATTTGAAGTGCACGACTTCTTTTGTGCATATACTGTGCATATAGCAACTGAGAATATTTTTACTATTATTATTATTTTATTATTATTTTTATTTTATTTCTTTTAAATTTAAAGCTGATTTTATTGTTTCATTTTCTGATCTTTTTTCCTATGTAAAGCACTTTGAATTGTCTTGTACACGAAAATGTGCTATACAAATAAACTTGCCTTCCCTTGCCTTTGACCTTTTTCAGTGTCAATAATTATCAGCTTCTGAGTGAATAACCACTTATTAAAAATGTGATGAAGCTTTAAATAAATCGTAAAATTGCACTTGCTGAAATATTGTGATGTTTTTGGGTTTGGAGTGGTTTTAAAACACTAAAGTCAACGGTGGTGTTGCACCTTCCTATAGTAGCTGTAAGCTTAATGTTCCATGAGTACCCCCAAAAAAATCTAGATTCATAGTAAACAAAGATGCCAAGGCACTTAAAATTTCGTTGAAGAATCCTTTAATGTAATGTTTGTTGCAAAACCACATTTCACAATGTAAACTGTGTACATCTACATCCTTATTCTGATTGTGTCTACCATCAGACTGCTGGAGACATCTAAGCATTGTCTAAAATGTACCATTTCTGGACATACTTAAAGTAACAAATTTTCTTGGAAAAGGTAATTTTATTTAGTCGCCAGATTGTAACAATGCAGCACAAGCATAACAGCTTTATTTTAACAGCTGTCTGGTGAAGCATAAAAAGCTTAATTACTCAAGGTAGAGAAGGTTTTAGTTGTTTACGTGTGAGTCATTTTTTCTCATATACTAAACCTCCTTCTCTCCTCTTCCCCGTCCTCTATCTTTCTCTGTTGAAATGCCCTACGGAGCTCATCAAGAATGACCACCCTGAAGATAAGGCACTGGAAATCCCAAAGATTGTGTATCTGTGTGTGTATATCTGCGTAAGCACCTGTAATGAGCACCACATGTGTGTGCTGAAACCCAGTGCGTTATTTATTTTCTTGCGGCTGTGTTACTCTGCCTATCACTGCACCTGTGTATATAGTATATACATATATATATATATATATATACATATATATATATATATATATATATATATATATATATATATATATATATATATATATATATATATATATATATATATATATATATATATATATATAACACAAACACATGTGCTTCAATGCACATGCATGCACCATCTGTCAGTAATGACCGTTTTCTTTCGTACTGCATAGCGCTAAAGTCCCTTGAGTGGTCATTAGGCGAGAAAAGCGACTGAGGGAAAGAGACCTGTGCTTCAGTGTAGATTTTCAAGCCAGATTTTGCTTTTAGAGAGTGGAGTTGGGGGCTTCACAAAAAGGCTTCTGACTAAATACTCACAGTCTTAAAAAAGTCTAAACTTCAAAATACAAACTTCTACTACTGATTTTGATAAACATACACAAATGAATTAGCTGTTACGGCAATGGATACATTAAACATCTTTTCAAATCCGTTTTCTGAAAATATCTTCCCCTCTTTTCAGTGATGGTTTGTGTATAGCTAGGAGGTTGCTCAATCATTTTCAAAGCACTTAGGTTGGAGGTCTTGCAGCTCCACTTAAATCCCCTATATTGGGTCCTACTAATCCCTAGCAATTGTATGACATAGTGGATAGAAATTAGTATTGAATGTTGAGGTTGTGTTTGTGACAGTGTGTTTCTCTCCTTTTAATATAACTGTCTATTGTTTCCCGGTTGAGATACAGATGACGTTGACTTCCTTTTACCTTTATCTTTAAGAGTAAGCCAACAGTTAATGGTATATTTGACATTACATTTCACAAAAAACATCAAGTTACTTGGTTTATATTGTAGTCTTAGTCAGAGATGGTGAAACATAAGCCCTCAACCACAAAAACTTAAATTTCAGTTCTTATATATAATGCTGTTTTTATGACTGAAACAATTCATATACATGTTTACAGTGTGGGAATTTTTTTTATAATTGAAAGCAGGTATTAACTAAGTTCTTTTAGAAGTCCAACAAATTTTCTGAAAAGTTAATAATGGCAAAGTTTCAAGGATTAAAAGATTTTATTGTCATTCACACACATATTGTGATTTGGACATGACTTGGACTTTTGTGCTTAAGAACTTGAAACATGACTTGTACTTGTCCCTCAGAAAATGTGGCCTTTTCAAAGGTTTTCCGCTCAAGAATTTGCAGCTTGACTTGGACATTCTCAATATACTGAAATTTGTACTTATCATTAACATGGTTGGTGCTTTAATAATTTGTTCCTCAAAGACTTCAGATTTTACTTAAAAAATTCTCTTTAGAGACCCAGGAAAGGATTTAGGCTTGGATAAACTGACTTATGGACATCTGTACCAGTTACAGATTATTACTGAAAGCTAAGCACACTTCCTACATATGTGTAATGTGAAGTAAGATTTTGCATTGTGTATCAAACGTCAAACATCCTCCATGCAGCAGTGTGTTCCTTTAGTCACCAGGAAAAGTAAGTCCAGTCAGAGAGAAAACATAAATTATTAATCAATGTTTGCGTGTTTCTCTTTGCAGTGAGCTGAACGGAAACAACCTCACACGCATCACCAAGAGTGACTTCGCTGGCCTGAAGTACCTCAGAGTTCTGTAAGCAATTACCTTTGTGTTCATGTTTGATGATGAGATGTTTAACCGCGTGTCACTGTTTCTATTCATGCGTACCTGAGCCGTATGTAAGCCTGCAGCTTGCGGTTTGTCAGACTTTCTGCTCAGATTAGCATAAACCCAGTGAAGTGGCAATGCTTTCGTCAAGAGTCCCACTCAGAAGTACATTAAGCTACGGAGTGACTCCAACAAGCAATGTAATGGACTTCTCGGTAACTTTAGCGTGCTTATTTTAGCTCTACCTATTGTACACACTGACTTACCCCAACACAAGCACTGCACCTAAATAGGCTCTCAGCACATTTAACACATTGGGGTGAAGTCATTGACTTTCTCTGTGGTATAATTACAAAGCACTTATGATATCATGTAATAAAGTAACTATAAAAGTGCCTGCATGAGTACATGGTGTGCAACAACTTGGTAGTAATGCCTAAGGTGTTAAAAACATGCCTTAAAGGAAGCTGTGTAGATCCCAACTTGTTTTAAATGTAATGTGAGCTGAACATAATTCCTACTGCCTCCCGTGTGTATCCTCTTGTTGTGCTTCCTTTTTGCTACCACCTTTAACAACAGGGGTGGAGGTTAAATGCCTCGATGTTGCCAACTTGTCACCAGCAACTTAGGAGGAACCAGCTAGAATACCAACTTCCCTGAGCTCTGGTTCAGTCACTATTCGGTTACAATGCATGCAGTACACAATGAGCATGTAGTGAGCCGTGCATGTGTGAATATCAGCGATGTTTCTGTAGGACAGCATAAAAAGCCCCTACAGCGTATTGACCTTGGATTGCGTTGACCCTGGGCAGCATTCTTAAGGGGGAAACAATACAAATACAAAGATTTATCTTTTCAGTCAGCTGCCATCTAGTTTGTTATGCTAAAATCAACAAAACAAATGTATAGCCCATTATTTGACACTGGATGTTTGGCTGGTCTAAATGAGCAAAATCTCGTGTGAGAGAAACCAGAACAATGGAAGCAAAAAAGTTGCCCTCCAGCTATCCTCTTAAAAAGTTTTCTCAGCACAAAAGTACTCACCAGTTGTTGTTTTTTTTTCCACAGTTCCATTTAAATTCATGAGAAAGAGATATGAGGTGAACTGCACTTTTCTCTCCATGTTTATGGAGTGTGAACAGTGATTAGCATTTATATTCGATTGGGAGGAAGCCTGGACTGCTGAGTTACAGTGCGCTGTGGGCTCACAGCAGTGCTCGCCTTGAACAGAGCCGTTGTATATGTAATGAAGGGAAGGTGTTTTTGCTCTTAAGTGTCCTACTGGACAACTTTCTCTCCTTCCTGACAGCGTGTTATTGTAACACTTCAAAAACTATCCAGTCCTTTCTATTTGCATCAGCTCTGGCAACCGAAAGTGTTCCTAGTTGCAAAAGAGGTCCTTGTATGCCACTCTGGGAATACCATCTAAATGCAGTAAACAAAAATACCTGTTTTTATATACATTTGAATAAAAATAGATAATTTTACATAAAACTTTCTAAATTAACCATGTTAAAACCCATGTACTTTCAATAATCAATAGACAATTTTTGTTGTTTCATAGCAGTTTCATAATTGCTGACCAGATTTTGCATATTTCCCCTGATATTTTGAGTATTTATAATCTGGTAATGTCTTTGAGGTTTGAAGGCCTCATCATCAGTTTGATTTTAGTTCTTTTCACAGACTGTCTCTACTAGTTTCAGGTGTAGTAGTCACGAAAGGTGACATTCCCACTACTACAAATTTATTGGACTTAAGCATTTATGTTCTTAACAACTATAGTTCATGTTGTGTTTTTTCATTGAGAGGCAAGCTGGGTAATGAGCCGTACAGCCCATGTTACAAGCTAAGTTGTTAGAATTGTTCTTGCTGTTATTCATCTGTTTCTAATCTATTAGCAATAGATTGCAAGGTTTAAAACTCTAAAATAGACACACTCATCATGGTTTCCCTTATTTGGGCTACTTGTAAAAACTGTGAATCTCACCTAATGCTTTCTGACCTTCTAGACCACACTATAGCCCAGACTCACACATTTTGGCCACCTTGGAAACTTTCCTGGCTGCTATCTGTAGCACCTTAGCCAAGATTCCACTTGGTGACCTCAGTCCACACCGCTACCGTAAATGTTTGTGTCTGTGTTATAATTTTAGAAAAGTCGGATAAACTGCACTGAAATAGAGTCTAATATAAGCCTTAACTCCCCAACCCCCAAACATTTCCCCCACTCCATCCCTTTGCCTCCTTTTATCTTGTTAAAGCCTTAGTGACCAATAAAGTTGTATGTGTGCCCTTTTTCTGCAGACAGCTGATGGAGAATCAGATTACAGTGGTCGAGCGAGGGGCTTTCGATGACATGAAGGAGCTGGAGAGACTGTAAGTCCCACCTTGGGTTTTTACATAAATTAGCCTCACACATTTCTGTACTGAGTAAAAGTTTTAAATAAAAAGTCTATCTTTTTACGTAAATGTTTTGGTAATGACATTAATAGTACAAAACCCAAACCAGTTGTGTCAAAACTGAGGCACTCCCTTGTCAATCCATGGTGGTTGCATGGTGCTCAGAGGGTACAGTGTGGGTTGGGAGTGTTTTTTTATTAGCTTTGCCTGACAGGAATGCCCCCAGTGGGATATGTGGGCTTGAAAGGCCTACCGCACTGCGATCCTGTCTCATCTGGACAGCACCAGGACTACTTGATGGCTAATAAAGCTGCAGAAAAAACAAACAGGCGAACACTATCAACCACACTTCAGCCAGCTCATTAGTAAGGCTGAATTTCTAAGCACATATGAAGTTGAAAATCGGATGTCTATAAAGCAAAAGCCAGTAAACTTGTTTAAGACGTACAGTTTAAAGTAAAGTAAGCAACATCAGAATATCAATGTGTATCGTTCACAAACTCTGTATATCACTGGCCGCATGGTTTTTTTCCCCAGTGTATACTGTAGGAGGTACAAGTCCCAACATCTGTCTGAATTTGTCTGAAGGCACAGCAGCAGCCTGCCTTTCACATTTGCAGTCTCTCAGTGCCAATAAATTCAAGCCTGTGTGCTTCCAGAGGGCCTTTTAGAGAGCAGGGAGCAAAGCGCTGTGGTTTCCAAAAGATTCGAAACACTCTGTTTCTCATTGACTTAATTGTTGTATTTGCATACAGGCTGCCAGTCTTGGATGTTAGTTGTTTCACAAAGACTTTGTTGTTGGCTGCCATAGAATGTAAGTGCTTTAACTCGCTCATCCCTTCTCTTATTTGGACAGATTGCTCCAGATAAAAATGTGTTCATGTAAAAAAAAACAAAAAACTGTCAATTTAAATCAGGTTTTCTGTGTCTCTCTGAAAACCAGTGAAGTCCTGAATACAACACGGAGCACCAGTGCACAATTTATGGGACCTTTTTTTTCTGTTTAATTCCCCTGAACTTTAGGTTGGCTTTTTATGTGACTTACAGAGCCCAAGTGAAACACAATAGCCTTAGGGCAAAACTGATTCCACTGCACCTAGATGAAATTGTTCACAGCCTACACACCTATGAACACTCAAGCAAATTTCACAGACTGACCGTGCGTCTTTCCTGCCGCAGGCGGCTGAACCGTAATCAACTGCAGCAGCTTCCGGAGTTGCTGTTTCAAAAGAATCCTGGGCTGTCTCGGCTGTAAGTACATCCAGACTTTATTTTCTTCGTATTCATTTTAGACGTACTTTTTCATATCTATCAGCACACCTGCCATCTCTGTTAGCCTTTTCTTTGTAATAAAAACCTCAATTGTTCTTCTGAGATGTAAACCTGCTGAATATTGGCCATGATTCGGTTTAAACACAGTTAAAGAACAATTAGGATTCGGTTACACTTGCTGGGAGGAACAGCCAGCCTCATGGAGAGTTATTAGAGTGTCAGCTCTTATTAAGACTAACTGAGCTTTTCTTTGTACATTTTTGGACCTCCACAATGAATCATTTTTTTTTTTTATGTCCTTGCTGACAGCATGAGAATTGCTGGTAACATGAAGCCGATATGATACAAACTAATGGATGAACAAAACTGTGAAAACCCCTGAATGTTTTCACAATAAGTTTCAATATAGCTAATAACTTGGCATGCATGTATACTCATCAACATCAAGAATGTCCCCCCTAAATAAAATCCTTTGCAACATGTCAGAAAAACGTTCATGATTTGTCTATATTTGTGAATAATTCAAATCGGACCTGCTAGTAGAACATTGACCCTAAATGTAGGATGACTTAGATATCAGGTTCTCCAACCCATCTCCGTGAACTTAAGCAATCTTTTTAAAGAGGAATGGATCCAGAGGCTAGATGTACAAAGGTTGTACTGTAGAAACATACCTCAAAATGCTTAGATGTATGTTTAAGATGAATAAATATACATGCCACAGTTTGCAATGTTTCATTTGCAGGAGGATAAGACTTATTTGTGTAGTTATTCGCTCTCTCTTTGTGTTTGTTAATTATATATAATCCAAATAAAACACATTGTTCACTCTACCAGTGGACTCCATCCCTATTATCTGAATAAGACCAGCAGTTTTTGGTTTGTCCCCACACACCCATGCATCATTTCACCTATTCACTCTGCAGCAGACAGTCCCGTCGTAATGCTAAACCTGCATTTCCCTCTGCAGCAAGGCACAGGGGTTTTTATTATTTCTTTGGTCTAATCTTTGTCCCTGCCCCTGGTTAATGATTGCTGCTCCAATTTCAATTCAGATTACCCGGAGCATCTGGGAATAATGAAATATCATGACTCTGAAAAATCATTTCTCGCCCCACTACCTTCATAGTTGCTCTACTAACCAATGACCCATGACTTGGCACCCATCTGTTTGTCCTTTGAGTCAATGTTTAACACCATCTTGAATCTATCTGTCACTTCCTTGCAACTAACTCTACCTTTCGCCTATCATTGTGCCAAAACCAGCTGCTTAAAATTTAGACCCGTTTTCTGCCTCTAGAAACGGCTGTCTTGAGTCTTGCACCAAGTTATCTGTTTAACAGGAATGAGAAGCTGAGCAGGCCAAAGCCCTTTCAGTCCAGTGGATGGCCTTGAAAAAGTGTGATTAGTCCATCTGGAGCACTGAACTCTGCCAGCAGCCACAGGATTGTGCTATTGCAGCTCAGCTCTTTTATGCTCATTATTATAAACTAAGGACTGCTTTTTTTTTGGACAGAAGATAGTGTTCTTAATTTAATTACTACGTTCCAGTGTTTACATGATTTATTTATCTAAATATATGCAGTGAAACATGACGCTTTTCTGGTGTCATGTGTTCAATAAACTAAACAAATGTGAAAGCAGGAGCCATGAAATTGACAGTAATTCAGTTTTGATTATTTGTGTGAAAAATGGGCAAGTAAGTTAGACCTTGAAAAGACTAGCAGTATGTTAAAAATATTAGTTTTGTGGTCTTAGAAGTAGATCAGGATTATTGTATTAATTCCCGGGTAGTGTGCCTGAGTTGAACGTCGGCTTCTGTTTATCTTGATGTGGTCGGTTGGATCCCAGAACTGCAAATGCCTCTTGCACCATTCAAGGCCAGCCGATGGGCACAACTGTGATCAAAGTTTGCATCAGGTTACAGTGTTTTCTCTCTTCACTCACAAAAGGAACTGATCGGTGAAGTGATTAAAGATATACAGGGAAGAGAAAGATTTTAACTCTTATAGGCTATGATTCTGTTAATTATCATCTAGATTTGAAGCATATGTTGGAACATTCTTCAATCATTTAATCTGCGCTTTGAATTTTTAATGAGCAATAGTATTTAGTTACATTTGAAAACGATATATCTAATAACAAAAATCGTTTGGAACAAAAGGCAGATGAAATTTTCCTTCTGTGTAATCACTGAATTTTTGTAAAGCAAGCGACAAAGTACCGGTAAATAGCTTTTCCTCTTTTTATTCCTTCTTTACCTAAATTTTCAACAGGTTTCGGTAAATGGTAGCTTTTTGAATTTTTTTGTTTGTTTTTTCAACACCTCTGGACGGACAAAATGTGCTGCTGGTTGTTCCATTCATGACTAACATAAATAAAAGTTAATATGTTTGTTCCTTCCTCTGCTAAAAGCATATCGAATGTATTTTTTATTTGATGTAAACTGTGTCAGCACAGCACAGCATTTAAAAAAGTAAATTAGAAGGACAAGCAAACTTAGATTTGTACACTTTTATCACCTGCAAATAACTTTGTGAATGTTGCTAAATGCATACATTTCTCTGTCTTTGCGTTTGTTCAAAGAGTTAGGATTTTATGATCCAGACAATTTGGGCTAATTTGAAAGCTCAATGCCCTCAGGTGGAGGACTAACCCAAATGTTTTATTTTCCTTAAGACAGGATCAATTGCTTCTCATCTCTTTTTTTTAAATTCTATTCTTTAAAACTGACTGACTGCTTCTACACGGATTATCTTTTCTGTGCATTCATTTTAGAAAGAAAATATAGCTTTGGTATAAATAAGTAGTGCCACAAACTAGTTGTTTGTTGTAGTTATCTCAGTAAGAACGCAAACAAAAGCACAGGCAGTGGGGACAAATGAACTGTAGGTGGCAGATAATGAGAATGTTTATCCCAATAAAGTTTTAACAACAAGCTGCTAGGTTAATAATAGAAATTTGGTTAAATTAGCAGTGGGTTGTTCAAATACTTCCAGATACAAGGACAAACTGGAGAAGGATTTAGAAAAATAGAATACAAAACTATTTTTGTGAAGCTTTGGGTAGCAGGAAACTCTTTTCTCAAAAGTTTTGTGCAATGTGTTTTGAGTCCTCTATATTTACAACTCTGCTTGTCTACGTCTTCTAATATCTGAGAGATACAGAGACTCTGATGCATGAGGGTCAGAGGAAAGATAATTGGAATTGATAAGAGATGATTGGATAGTTAGTTTGTTAAAGCCGCTTGTGATGGATGGCACCAACAGGAAGGCATCGCAAAGGTGGTGCGGAGGCGAGAGGCTGCGAGAACAATAACAGTGAAAATAGAGTTACATTCATCACTGTTAACAACCTGTTGCCCCCTGACTGAATCTCATCCCACTTCCACTTCTCTTCAGATCTGTAATCTGTTCATCTAGGGTTGTAATTAGTGTCTCTTCGCTGTGGGAGAGCGAGCGGAAGGAGAGACCAGGGGATGGAGGGAAAGAGACACATAGGTGAGCAGACTTAGAGGAATGGGGAGCAGTTAGCCTGATAGCTGGCCCCAGGGAATAGCATTTGTTTGCTGCTCAGGATGTAAGCATGGAGGAGGAGACAAGGACTACTTTGTGGTTTTTAAATACTCTGTTACTTCTCGTTTCCACAAACAAATACAGGCAACAGTTGGTTTATTTGAGGTGTTACTCCTTTCATTGATGATCAAAACAACGTCAGGTGGAGAATTGGGAGAGGATTTCCCTTACATTTCTCTCCCAGGAGGTATTTAAGGAGTAGCAGGAGGGCGGGGATGGTGAGGATGTACCCACACTGTAGGGTAGCTAAGGAAATTTTGGCAAACGATTGCAAGGGGAGGTGTTTCTCATTCTTCTTTTAGACCCTTAATTTTTCACATTCAAGGTAATGCCTGGCAACAGGTTTCCTAATGTACACAAACCCCAAACACACCTGCTCAAATATGGGTTGAGACACTTAAAACTGTGTAAGAGAGAGTGTAAAATGTAAAAAACAATAATTAAATTCAAACACAGTCAGAATAAGGCCTAATTATATCTCTGTGCGCTAATGTACGGATGGTTTGCACGCACGATGGATAACACTATTTATATAACTTTGAGTATAGATTAAAGCTGCTTCGAAGTGTTGATGCAAGCTGCTTCCTCTGTGTTTGTGTAGCAGTGATGCAGTGTTTGGTGTTTGTTGATCACTTGATGCTTAGGAAACGGTAGCCCAGTGTGAGGAGAAAAAAAACACTCAGCAAAAGGAAGTCTTGTATAAATAATGTAAGCTATCATTAGGCCTATAATTCATCTCTCTGCCTCAGAGGCCTATTGAAACTTGTTTTTGACTCTAATGTCATAGAGTAAACAGATTTCCACTTTTTTTCCCCTCTTCGATTAATCTGAACTGAAAACTCACTGTGGTAGACCAAGACTTTCTGTGTCACAAAGCTGGAAAGTTGTCATATTTGTGTGCAACTGCATGAAAACAATGTTGAATGCTTTTCATCTTTAAATTCACAACTGCTGTTGGGTAATATTTATTGGTAAAATGTGGGTATTTATTCATTTTAATGTGTGTGAATGCCAAGCGGTTAAAGCTTGTCATTTCCCTCTCTTTGTCTCCACTGATTAATGACCTTCTTCGGCACGCTCAGTCTCTTGCGTTTTTCCCCCCACCTCAATCCCACCCACCCTTTTCTCCCAAAAATGAATGTTTGGGGGCCCACTTAGCCACCATCTCCATGGCGACCCATCCTAATCAGGAGGTGTCTGTGCAATCAGCATCAGACATCCTGATTTCCTGACTGATTTGTCTGGCACCAAGTACAGCAATGTGAACAAAGTATTTCCCTTACCATGGATTGTGTTTGATTTAAATAATAAATCAAATTATTATTGGACAGATGTCTAAATTATTAGATTATTATTTAATGTGTAGTATTTTACTAACATTAAACCCATTGTTTTGGTGTAATTTTTCTAGTTACACCAAGCCTGATTACTACTTTTCAGAATATAGAAATCAAATGTGTCAATATGAAATTTGGTAAAGGGTCTGAAAAGCATGCTTAGACGGACAAAACTTTAAGAACTAATGAGAAACAAAATAATTGCCATAAATCAATAAAACAATGCTTACAAAAATGGTTCTAAAGCCTTTTGAGTGAGAACTATTATCCAATAAACTGATTATTAATGGAAAGTTATGAACCGCCCAAAGAGTGATCAGCCGACCAAATTTACTTCAGGAACATAACAGTGGCTCATCCAGGAGGCCACAAAAGGACGCAAAACAATGTCTAAAAAAAACTTAAGGTTTCATTTGCCTCAGTTGAGGTCAGAGTTTTTTATTCGGCAACAAGAAAGAGACTTGGAACAAATACCATCCATGGGGGAGCTCTGCGGCTCAAAGACCCATCTGCGGAAAATATTTAGTGACATCTTGAAGCAGAATCTCTGGTCACCAGATTGTGACTTTTAGATGAAATCTGTAGGCAAATGTCTTATGGCATTTGTAACCATCAAGTGCAGGACAAGCAGTTTTTTTTTACATATAGGAGTGAATTACTTCTTCCACAATGGCCCTTGGGCATGATATCTTTTAAAGATTTAAAGATTTAAATGTGATAAATCAATAGCATAAAAAACATATAATTTAGAAAATACATATATATGTATAAATTTAAACTAGAATGATCCTTCTCTAATGCTGTACAGGCATCATTACATTTTCTATAAACCACTTAAGTCAAAGTATATTTCACCTTCTTTTGCAAACCTTAAAAGAATTGAGGTTAGTTAATGGGTTTGGCATAGCAGCTAACCAGAAAAATACCTGGCAACTCTTTGCCCCATGCCCCCGTCCTGCCTGTGTCCTTGTCAGCTGGTAAAAGTGGCTTTTACAGCTTGTCACTGTTTTCTTTACGAGTCGAATCCGGTGTGTGAGAGAGACGCAGACCAAACCATGTGAGGAGAGCGGAAGCCAAAAGGGGCTAATTTAAAAACCACTCTGCCATCTGAAATATTCACAACCGCAGCACAATGGAAGTGGGAAAGAAAGAAAGGGAGAAAGAGACAAAGAGGAATGGGGCAACAATAAAGTTATACAAGATGAAGAGATGTTTGGTGGTAGAAGAGATGGGAAAAGACATAGTAAAAGCAGAGAGGAAGCAGCCGTGTTTATATTTCCTAATGATTTTGTGTCCTTCGTGATGAATAATAGAACAGATAAAACTGTTAAATATTCACACTAAAGCGCTGGGACGTTAGTGGTCTGTGTGGATGTCCAGCATCTGGAACATGCTGCTCTACATTTACACTCCAAGGCGGATGCTCTAAATATTCATAAAAGCAACACACACACAAATACAAAGGCTTCAGCGATGACCGTCTCAATCATAGACGGCACATCTAAGCGTGTGCGCGCGAACCTCGTCGCAACGCGGATCCATCTGGTCATTATGAATTGATACAGCATGAATAAGACATCACAGTGTGGTCTAGATCCGTCATGAGTATAAACACACAGGGAATTCACTTTCAGAGCTGCTGAAGAAGGCCTCCTCCTCCTCCTCGGGTCCCTCCTCTCTGTGTGACTTCTGACAGTTCTTTTCCATGACACCCGGCTCCAGATTAGAACTGACACAAACGGGATAAAAGGCAATCCTCGTGTCTTCACATGGAAACGCAAGGACACCAACGCATGCACTTAACTCATTGAAATCTAAAGGCTGGGTTTGAGGAATCCCGCATCCCTGTTCCTCTAATAACAGCCATTGTGGTGACTATTTGGGAATGAATGAACAGTGTCTGACAAATGATTTCATAACCCTAAACTTTTCTTATATTTCCTCACATTAAAAATCCACACTTGAATGTATTTCATTGGTAGTTTAGTTTTCTCTGTTACATCTAAATAAAATCCAGCGCAATCACGATCCTTTAGATGTCAGCTAAATGCTAGAGTCTAGTATTAATCCAACATAACAGGGAAGGCCTCTGAAGTTTAAAAAAAAATAAATTAAACAAATAGCATTATTAAGTTTAATGGATACGGCAGAAAGATCAGGGACAAAGTTAGCGAGATAATTAAAGCAAAATTAAGTTATAAAACAATATTGCAAGGTCTTAAAGGATGATACTCAATTCATCATGATAATAGATGATAGATTACTGCACAACTTAAACCAAGATGTGATTGCCCACTTAAATTAACATGTTGTCAAATACTAAGTGGAGCAGTCAAGATTGTTTACTTTGGAGGAGCTGCACAGATCCTTGACATGGTGAAAAAAATATTAATCAACAGGGCAACTATTAGTCATCTACAAGCCATGGTTTTAAAGAGTGGCACAGTCATGTGTTAGAATTGCCCCTTTAAGTTAAAAACTAAGCAAAAAAATTTGAATGTCAAGATCCTAAGGTGGCGGTTCATAGAATCTCTTTATGCAATCTGACTTTTAGTCTTCAAAATGAGAAAAGGTAATATGGACGTACAATAAAAGGGTTGCAGATGTGCGTGTGTGTGTGTGTGTGTGTGGAGGGCGTACACCGAAAGAAAATAAGTCAAATTTATCAATTTTGTTCTACTTTAGAAATATTCACTATATTTTGTTAGTCTGTCACCTAACATCACATGGTGAGGCATTTTGTTTGTGGCTGTAATGTAACAAAATCTGAAAAAGTTCATACAGTATTGATGTTTTAAGGCTTTTGTGAAGACTACACTCCAAAAGTTTTAACTGTTGATTTAGAAAGGAGCATTTAAATTCAAGGTGATTTAGCGTAGGTGTATCAGACTTTTTTTCCTCACTATGATCTATTTTAAAATCTGCAATTTTGATCTGTTCATCCTGCACTTATTCATCACATGGAGGGGACATGTGTAAGGTCCTGAGCAGGAAGAATATTGTATTTGTGTGATCTGTTGTTACAAGCTGTTAGGGTATGGACTTTAGACTCTAGAGCTCAGCTCTGGAGGTAGCCAAAGCAGACCAAGGCACAGCCCCTCATCTCATGGGTGTAAAGGAGGGGGGTGGTGGGGGGTGTTAGAAAATCCTTCAACATCCTGAAAAGCAGGAAGACACACAAACCTACCCACAGCTCAAACCCCCCACATGTACAGTGAATGATCAAATCTGCAGCCAAAGGCTCAGTGTCTGATAGAAGTTTGCCAAAAAAGTACATAAATTATGCCATCACATACATGTATGTGTGTTAGTGTGTATGCAAGCAGAGAAACAGATGCCACTGCAGAAATACCTTTCCCCCTCCTGATGGTTTGCGGCAGCAACAGCCAGGGCTTTAAGGGGCTCAGACCCGGGCTGTTTACCGTTTCTTAGCATGCGGAAAGCGAGCAGAGGAAGATTTAGGAGTTGAAATAGTTCAAAAAGCATCTTTTATTTCCTGAATGAAATTTCATCCCATTGCTTGGTAAAATGTGGTGTAATGGATGGAAAGAGACTTTTGGATTTTTAGTTTTGTGTGTGTGTGTATGTGTGTGTCTGTGTATGTGTGTGTGTGTGTGTGTGTGTGTGTGTGTGTGTGTGTGTGTGTGTGTGTGTGTGTGTGTGTGTGTGTGTGTGTGTGTGTGTGTGTGTGTGTGTGTGTGTGTGTGTGTGTGTAATTACAGGCTTTGAATGCATCCCTTTATCCTCTGGAAGGAGAAACCTGGGTGAACTCCTTCCTCTTCCCTGTTGCTACATTTCTGTGTGTTTGTGCATACGTATGTGTGTCTCCTCTCTGTCTGTGGCTGAGCAGATTCATTCTTAGTGTTTTCATACTCTGCACACCTCGGGGGCTTTTGTTCTTGAGACTCCGTGAGCTACAGAGCTCCTTCCACATAAAAATGCTGTTTAATGTGCCTAGAGGTTATATCTATTGATAATTGTTCAATAATTGTAAAAAAGACGTTTCGTCAAAACTATATTGACTTTATTATCAACAAGCATTTTCTAAAGTGAAGGTACATTGCTTTACATTTTGCTCTAATTTGTACATCTATCTGTTTGTCCTTGCATGCTACTTTCTTCTTAAGAGTCCCGCACATAATAAGATTCCCATTAATATAAATGACTGGAAACCAAACTATATAAAGGATGTAACAACACACTCAGTTAATAAGTTGAGGTTATACATAACATTGGGTCACCCAACTCTGCAGAGAAACCATGCATTGGATCCATATGTGTTTAACCTGGGTGAAATGTAAAACATACAGGAAAGTTGAAGTGGGAGACTTACATTGGACACTCCTGTTGCAATGTTTTACAAATCACAAACTGTGTTTTAACTTGTCTGTGTTGGTGCTGAATAACTCAGTCCAGATATGTATAGATACAGCAAAGGTTTTATGCTTGTCTGATTCAAAAATGGGCATCATGAATTTTTTATTTTAGGAAAAGAAAATACAAGTTTAATACAAACCCTCCTCCTGTTATCACTGCATTTATTTTATATCTTATTACCCTGAGAGTCTCTGCTTCTATGTGTTGCCTTCAGTGAGCAACAGCATGTTGGTCTGTGTAGGGGAGCCTATTTCCTTCCTTGCTTTGTTAAGTTTAAGAAAGAACTATGACAGGATAGAATTGGACATACACACACCTGCCCAACTAAAACACATCTTCCTGAACCCTGTGTTACAATCTGAAATAATACCAAACGTATATGTGTGTTTACCTGTCATACCAGTTCAACACCGCAAAGGAAGCAAAGATTAGTGAAGCTCAGACTATTGATGGACAAGGAGGATAGCACAGCATGAGAGAAAAAAAGGATAAAGGAACCCAGCAGTGAAGGACAAATCAAAGTGGGACCAGAAATGAATACAAAGTATCTTTTGTAGTTTCTCACCTTCTGGAGTTTTTCTCGATTTTGGACGGATGGTTTAATCCAGTTTTGATATTCAGTTCAGGAAATGTGCTGCTAATCTAGGTAATGGAAGGAAATGAATGGTGTGCGGAAAGATTAAATGGAGTTGGCAGAAAGCAAAATGAACAGAGAATGATATTGGTCTCATTTTAGACTTTTAAGTGATCTCTATATCGTCTCATCTCTGTGGCTGCACTGGCCGACAGAAAGGCAAAGGGAGTCGGGGCACCTGCAGGAGAGCATTAGCCAAAAACCCCATTATCACTTCAAAGCTGGACTCTGCTGGAGGAGAAGTGTGTAGATAGAAGCTGACCTCTTCTGTCTGTTACATTTCCCAATTTGTCTCCTTTCTTTTCTGCCCCTCATGTCTTTACCTTTCTCTACCTTGTCCTATTTTTCATATCAATTTCCATTAGACTTTTGCTCTCTTTTGGACAATGTTTAATTTCATACTGTTTGGGAAGAAAGCTCTCTATTAAGTCACCTTCCTCCTAGTTTAATTTCTTCAGATTTTATAGCATATAAAATGCCTTGGGACTGGAGGACCAGATGAGCCCCAGGCTGTCATTCTGAGCTTGCAGAACCTTTTCATATGGAGATGTACCATGGGATAGCTGGAGGGGTCTTCTCTGGACTCTTCTAAGAGAGTTAGATTTAGTCCTGTACACAATTGTGGCTAGTAGAATAGAGCTCAGGTCTAAGCTTGAGGATGCACACTGTTCCCAAGAACTCCAGACACTCTGGGAACCAGACACAGAGGCCCATATCTTTCAGGATGTAACTTATAGCATTCCTCTGTCTAATACATTATACTAGAGACCTTTACTGATATTTGCAGTCTGTAGAAGGCCGGATACTTTAAACGTGACAACACTATAGGCCAGTAATATATAAGGGGCTCGCGAAGTCATCAGAATTTTTTTCCATAGCTACACGTCTTGGTTGAGTGTCAGTGTCAACACATTTTAACTATCCCATCTGAATAAGTTGAAGTAGGAAAATGTGTGACCAAGGGATGTTTAGACAGAGCCTGAAGCTCTTTGATTTAAGCAACATTATCACTCCTTAAATCTGTCTAGCTCAGCCCCCTTAAATCTTTCAGACCAACTTTGTGGGTGTGTGAGGACGCATCCATGAGCCGAGCTACAGATCTTTATTACTCACTCCCTTTGACATCTTCGTTAAATCCTTGGACTGAAATTACATCTGTTGTGCAGCTTAGACCACATTTCAGTCAATAATATAACCTGGCCGTTGTTTTCGAGTTGCTACTGTTATTTGCATCAAACTTGAAGGATGTCAACAAATGAAAAATCCAGTATATTTTGACACGTGTTGTACGTCTAACTATTTCTTATGAATGTCAGCAAAACTGCTCATAGAAAATTAGTCAGAAACTGTATTTTTGTTAAGTTGCACTTTTAAGTAGAAGGTTTTACACCTCTTGAAACAAATCTAAAAAAATATTTTGGTGACAGAATAATCTAATGAACAGTGATTGGATTTAGCACACCAGACAATAACTACCTTTTTATTTTTAGAAGCTTCTTACCTGAATCTACAATACCAGACCATTTAAGACTGAGTTATAAAGAGCAGCAAAAACCTTTTTTAATATGTGCTTTGCTGAAATGGAACTGAGGGAAGTGCTTATTGTTTGTTGTGTTGCTATTTACAATGTAACCCTATAACAAGTTATTAGTTGACAGAAGTTAAGCTACTGTGTTATCTTTGATTTTCTAAGTTTAAATTCCAACATTGTTGTTTATCAAAATAAGAAATAAAACCACTGAAGAATTTGCTGTTATACAAAAGATGTTGAGAGAGATCTCAGCTCAAATTATTTTTGCCATTTAACTCATTCAACTTACTTGAAAAAATAATTCACTTCCATATGATTCACTTCATAAAACTGTTTATAAAACATAAAAACAGGCCACTGATGGACAATTTTTGCTCTTTTTTCTCCCATTCTTCTCTCTCTGTATCTTTTAATTATTTATTAAAAATGGCCTGTTTATTTTTAATAAATAATTTTCTCATGACAAAGACCCAGTATAAAAGTTTCACTAATCAAAACTCAGGCTGAAAAATGAGATAGTTGAACATTGATATAAGTCTGAACTGTTTGAAGGAGTCGTGTGTATAGGTTTATCGGTCTAATTTGCTTTCTATTTATCAAACAGCTCCTAATAGTTTCTATGGAGACTGAATAGGAAGATTGGTGCTGAGCGTGGCTGCTCTCTTAACTCACTCTCATTCACCTTCCAACCTGCATTTCCACATATAGAAAGTTGATAGATGTTCACGTAATGTGTTAACACCATTAATCACCATAAGACAAATCTGACAAGAGAGGAGGAATCAAGATTCAGGTTTTTTGTTCCCGTTTCTGTCCTTCTGTATTTCCTATTGGTTAATGTGGGCAGAAAAAGAAGTAGAAGTTAAATTTCCTTTTTTTTTCCTTCTTTGTTTTTTGCCGTAACTTTAAAAGTAAAGTGAGCCAAGTGGAAAAGAGGTAAATGTAGACGACCTGCAGGGTTAGAGAAGCACTGCCTTGTTTCCCAGGCAAGCACCTTCTTTGTGACATGGTTAAAGATGTGTCCTAACACCATTCCCATCACCCTCTGTCGCCTCCTCTCCCCAACTTGGCTTCCATCTCTCCATCACTCTCTCCATCCCTGGAGAATAGCCTGCTCTTTGCTCAATCCATTCCGTCTCCTCGGAGCTCATTGTTCCCCTGGTTGCTAGGTGATAGCTGGAGGCCTCATTTGGTGTGTATGTGTGTTTTGTGTGTGTGTGGGGGGAGTATTCGGTACAGGGTCAGGGCTCACAGAGGTGATGTGAAGGTGGATGTGTAGATCTACGTGTGACACCGCACAAGCTTGTGTGTATTTGTGTGTATGGGTGCATTTATATGTGTTTGGTTAAGGGTCAGGCGTGACAGCGCTGGTACAATAGTGTGGGGTGTGACCAACCCCTCCTTCACTATTTATTAGCCCAGTCAATCACCCACTTCCCTGCTCCACACTGAGTCGGGCTGGGCCTGGAGGCAGAGGAGGCTGTCAGTCAACATCAAGGGGTAGGGAGTTCTAAGAAAACATAATTAATGTGTAACACAAGAGCTACAGTAAATGCTCTATAGGGCAAATTAAGGAAACAAACACCCAGCATCGCCACATCTTGAAGGACTAAATAGAGCACTTTCGTAGAAATTAATCTACGGTTACAGGCACTAACACCTGCTCTGTCTTTCATTTTCTCCTCTACTTTCCATCTTTTTCTTTCACACAAACAGTGTCATCTTTGGTCTACAAAACACAGAAGGAGAGAGACTCTCTTGGAGAAGTTCTCAGAACCTCCAATCAACAAACCCTGACACACATGGACAAATCAATGCTGTTATGGCAAAAACAGGCTTAAGTTCTCATCAAGAGTGTAAAAGTGGCGAAATAAACAAAATGGAGAAGAATTATCCATTCTATTCTCTAATCCTCTGCAGCATCCACATTTTAGAGGATGTGACCTCAGTTTAGGCTGTGCTTTGCTACATTTCCTTAGTTGTGCTTTTGATCTTTTGGTCCCAAAAGGCAAATACATCCAGTGGTATTTTATCCCTTAAATTAGGCTTTAATAAAGTTGAGTCACTGTCACATAGTGTAATGTGTCTGTGAGTCATCAGTCTAGTTTATTTGCTGTTTTAGTTTTATAGGTGACCTTTACCTTCTCTTCCTGTCCCTATCCTTTAATCACCCTTTCCATCCTTGTACAAAATGCGCATACACAAACAATTCCACCCCCCATGTAGATTCTGCAGTGCAGTACATAAAAGCTCTGCAGTCACAGTGTGCTGGATGAAAAAAAGTAATTCCCTTGGGAATTTGTTTTTCCCTCCTGCAGCTCTTCCATGTGTGTGTTCCGAAAGCAGCCGTCGTCACAAATTGCTCGCCAAATCACTGCCTCGTGTGTTGAACCTTGTGAATGAGTCAGAAGGAATGTAATGTCCTCACCTGTGCTGTAACCAATAGCAGATATGAAGCGAACTTAACATGTTTGTGCAGAAAGAGGGCGAAAAATGACTGGCACTTTGGAGGGCATACCTGTCCAGGGTGTGTCTGATCTTTAAGGGTTCACTGCTTGGTAAATAAACCACAAGGGTGTTGTAGTAGAACAAAGAAGAAGCTGCAGTTATTAAAATTTTTCAAATTAGTAAATAATAACCCATTTAATAATCAAACTGGCAAATTCATATGAATTGAAAGTGTTTCATTGAACAAAACCAAAGGATTTTAGTTGTGAGTTCATATGAATCAAACCATTTGGTGTTGACCCCGTACCACAGCTTCTACTCCTGTCAGCAAAGCGGTGTGGCTCATGCAATAACCTTTCTTTGTGCCTATGTTTGGACTCGTAACCTTGCTTAGAGTTCCTGTGTGTATCAGGGTGTAGTGTGACTCTCTTTCACCATAAATCACTGTCAGATTCTGGCAGTACCAAACAAAGCCCTTGTCTGAAGCTTGTATAATGGGTTGTTGGTGTGCGTTAGCACACGTGTATTATTGTGTGTGAAGCATGATGTCCTTCGTTTACCAATCAGCGCCTCATGGAGTTTATGAAAATTTAGTGTGAGATTATTATTATTTTTTGTTTCTCTCCCTCCTTGAAAACGAATATTGTATGAAACACAGCTTTGGGTGACAAAACACTCCATTGATTTTTAGGGAAGGAAGGAAGGACAGAGGGGCTAGATAGAAGGGGGAGGCAAGGGAATGAGGTTGATCGCTGGTGCGTGATGGAATAAAATGCAGAATTTCTGTCACCACATGTGTTTGTGTCTGCGGGTGCGTCTCACACACAGGGGTGTAATAAATAAATAATGTTTGAAATGAGAGCAGCTCTCTCTAGACCATCTCCAATTCATCTCCACACACTCAAACAAGTGCACACACACACACACACATGCACACTTGAGTGTTGCGTTGATTTTGCCTAAAGTCACAAAAACTGACATGAACTAAATGTGTTCCTTTCCAGGAAATTCTCTGTCCTGTAAGCCTCAAAATGTATGCATCTCCCTCTTACTCTCGGACCTCCTTGCACTGCGTCCACACTGACAGCAAGGGTTTGGAAAGCATGGCAGGGCAGCCCAAAACAAACACTCTCACACATGCATATAAACACCTGCCTTGTGAGAAAAGCTGGAGCGCATTAGTGAGCTCAGCAGATCAAACACGCCGATAAAGGTGGGATTTGGGCAAGTTTTAATGGGAGGAAGCAGCATGATATTCAGCGCCGCTGTCCCTCGCAGGCCCGGGCATGACAGACGCCCCCTCGTTTTGTAGCCAAACAGTGTATGGCGCTGAAGTACAGTTCCTGTGTTTGCACTGCGGACCTTTCTGACATATCATTACTCCTCTAAAGTAAGGGGATCATTTCTTCAACAGAGCTGGCTAAGTTTGTCCTCTTGGAAAAAACCCAAAACTTAAACTTTTGTTTTTTACTGGTAAATAAACCCCCAACAGTTGTCACACAGAGGTTTCCCACAGTTTTGTTGTTTGGGCAAGATCTGCACAAATCCTATATCTAGGCAACAAAAGAAAAGGTCAACATGGAGGAAGGAAGACTAACAGACGAGGAGCCAGAGGAGGAGAGATTGGGTGGTGGTATGCGATACGACTCTGAAATGCTGTAGTGGTTTTAATTACAGGCAGAGGAATAGGCTTTTTAAATATTTAGAGTTCAGATGATCTCTCTGCCTGTAGATGTTTGTGTGAACGAGGCTTTGTGTTTGTGTGTGTGTGTTTGTGTGTGTGTGTGTGTGTGTGTGTGTGTGTGTGTGTGTGTGTGTGTGTGTGTGTGTGTGTGTGTGTGTGTGTGTGTGTGTGTGTGTGTGTGTGTGTGTGTGTTTATGTTGATGTGTGGGATGATAAAATGTATAAGTAGAGGTACCTATAAAGCAATTTTATGTAAATACTGAGAATGTGTGAGCAAGGAACAATATTAGAGCATAGTATACTTTTGGTAAGCTTTTTATTTAAAAAATGAGAAGAGGACAGGAAAAGTTTCAGATCAGACTTTAATGCCGCATAGCTTATATTTCCTGTTATTTGAAATGTGGCCGGATTCAAACAGTGACCCCAAAATGCCCCAAGAAGTTCTGGCCTTGCAGTTTGTTTTTCTGTACTGTATTGGGTTTATAACATAAAGAGATAGATGCTTAGATACTACATTATTTACTGATAGGGTAGGCAGATATCAAGTCTAATTTAGAACTTGTCTACACTAATTAAGAAAAATAAACTCTACCCTTTTCCCCACCAGAAAAATCCCATTTATTGTCATTTTGTTAATCCTTTCATTATTTTATATATGACTATAGGATTATTGTACTTCTTGAAAAATCCTAACTAAATACATAGAGGTTGGAAGTTTTAAAGTTACAAAATACATACAAAGAGTAAGAGAGAGTTAGAGTTCTGCAAGTCAATGCATATAAAGAACACCATAATGATTTTTCCCTTCTATAAATATTAACTTTAAATACTGATGCAAAAAAAAATGCAAAAATAGGAAAAAATCAGCTATAAAAATTTCACAGTCTGATATAAAATCATTTTAAGATGAAAAAGGTAATGTCTCTGAAGCACCCCAAAGGAGACAAGCTTGACATACAATGTTGATCATGTTCTAAAAAAGGCTGATACATGTTCAGGAATGTTTACCATTTACATGTTTACTATTTTCTTGGGAGACATTAAGGTGCCCAACATCCAGAGGCTAAGATGTTGTATTCGATTAAACTGTGGCCTACAGGGTGTAAAAAGATTTGACAGCTGTGTCTCAGCACCAAGCCACAGGAAGCTGGGATGTGCATGAAGTTAAGCAGAGCCACATCTTTCCTGCTTTTCCTTTTAACTGGGTGCCATCATGAGTGTAGTTCCTGTCTGTCGCAGAATTATGTGTTTATACGGGGGGAAGCCGAGGCTCGTCTGGCATTCAGCAGGCTCACATTGATCTGTCATTGATAAAGTTAATGAGCATGGACACGAGGCAAGGTGCCTCACCACAAAGACATCAAAGTGCTGCTGCAAAGACTGGCCTGCTGTGAGACTGGCCTTTAGGCAGACACCCAGGCTGCCCTAGCCTCCGACACCCCATGAGACGAGAGGGCCTTGGGGAGGTTATAGAGGTTTTTAAAGAGGATCTTGGCACCATATGGATTAAATGTTAATGTCTCCATCCCTTTCTCATTGTCTCTTCTCCCTCTCCCTTGTGAAAGCTGACTTTTCCCGTTTAAGTCAAGCCTTGTAGTTCAAAGGACGTCTAACCTCAAGAACCTTTGAGTGGTAAATCAGATTCTCACATGTGATACTTTTTGCCAGTGCTCACCACCTGCTGCTTGGAAACCTGTCAACTCCACTCACATACTTAGGCATTTAAGCCCAAACGTCTGGATACTAGGTAACCTTCTGGCTATCCTCCTTTTTGTTCCTCTCTGTCAACAAGGGAAAAGCTAAATCTAACAGCAAATATTAGCTATCGGAGACAAAAGCATTCCCCAAAAAGGTTTTCACTCTGATTTGCTCATCCCTAAAGGCCCCTCTTTTCCCCATCGCCTTTGTATAAACACAAACTCCTTCTCCTTCCTTCATTTCCAGCCAAGGTCTTCTTTTTAAGCTTGAAGCAACAAATCACTACTATTATTGAAGCTTTCAAATCTTTCCTTACTCATTACGCCAGAGTGTTAATTAGAATTTCGGCAAGTATTTCGAAGATCGCCTTAGCTGCCATTCAGTATAACATGATTTCACTAAAGGCAACATTTGAATATGACCTGGAATTTATCCATTTAATCTATATTCTTGTCTTTGTTTTTAAATAAAATAAATTATGTCTTAAGTTCAGAGCAGTGTAATACTGACTGCTGTCTCTCATCGCCTATGGTCCTAACTTAAACAATTCCGTAGGAATGCAGTTATACATTCCTTCAAAGTTACAGTAAGTTAAATAATGATTTAACTACATAGCATATTAAACTAAATCACAGGCTGTCTTACCTATTAGTCAGGAAAAGCAGTTTTTATCGCAAATGACTCTTAGAGAAAACAAAGTTGAATATCCTTTGATTTGGTGCTCTCTTGCGTTTTTTGGTATGCAAAAAAAAAAAGTAGCTTGCTATAATATGTCTTGTTCTATTGTAAATGAGATACACAGTAAATCTTGTTATTTACAGTTTTGGTTTGATACATCTGTTAACCTCAATTTTATGATAGGTGTGCATTTGCAAATAAAATTTGTTGATTTTAACTGTTGAAGAGGGAAGTAGCTTGTTTTACAATTCTGATAACATTTTGTATTCTTACTGGAAGTAGAAACAATAATATTCTTTGATTGTAAATTGGTGTCAGTATTTCTGATTGGTGCATGTGTAGCCAAAGCACAGAATATCATAAAACCATGCTGCCTTTTGTGACATTGTGGTTTAGATGTATGTGGTGCATCATATATTCTGAAAATCATGGATCATGTTGCAGTCTTTTAAATACTAAATATTAGCATTCAAGCTTAATTTGAAGATAAAGTAGGAATTGAACTGATTGATAAATAAAGCTTTACAGCAGCATATTTTTCCTTATGTTTTCTTATTAGCCCTATTTGCGTTCCATCCCTCCCTTGCCTCCAGGGGTTCAGATGTCACCCTCATCCCTGTCAGAGCGGTCTAATGGATTGTCATGCTCACGGCTCTCTCAGCCTGATTCATAGAGTTAAGGTGAAAGGTCAGTGCTGGAGTGAGACAGAAATTGCCTGACGAGGACGTCTGGGTGCCTATTTCCAGCCATGTGTCTGACTGCGTTGCAGCATTACTTCTGTGTATTATTTTCTCAGTAAACATCTTTGTACCATAAACTGGATCGCTGAATGATTGGTTTGCACTAAGAGGAAGAATGTAGCAGGAAAAATAAATATCCTACAGGATGAAGCATTGTTAGGTGAGCATACATATGTTATGTGCGCTCACACATTTGTTGTTTCTGGCAAATCCATCATAGCCACTCAGGGCTTCCTGCTTGGTCCTCAGGTCAGAGTTGAAAACTGTATGCAAGACGTCTGCATACACATATAATGTGTGTGTGCAACCTCTGTGCTGATTAGCTCTAAACCAGTGGAGTGATATACTGCCATTACAAGAAACAGAAACCAAATGTATGTCTGGCAACAAGGCAAGTCAACACATATGTTGATATATGGCTTTAAGTTCTGAGGGTCAGCAGCTCTTTTTTTCCCCAAAACTTGACAGGCTTTCTTGTGGTTTTTCTATAGTTTGAGAAGTGCTTTTCCAGATCTTTTTTTTCCTGCCACAGATATTGCAGGCATCATTGATGCAGAGCACATTTCCATCCAGCAGTTTTCTTTTGTTTCATTCTTTGACCAGGTTGATTTTATATTGCCTTTTGCATCCTGTTTGCCTCTTTATTATCCTTTGTTTCTCCTTCACCATGCCTCTTTTACTTCCTTTTTTTCTACACCACCTCTGCTCTATGACTTATTCTGTCCCTTCCCTCCTGGATGATGACTTTTAATTTCATGCCCCCTGCTTTGGCAGCTGGTCCTTCTGCGAGTGCCGGGCTCACTTTGAGACACAAAGACTCTGACAGTTTCTTCAAACACACAATGGGCTGCATGTTCCCAGCCCCAAGCTAAACATCAGCCTCCATGCAGAACGTGTAGCAATGAAGTTGCTTGCAGGAATGCACAAAGACGCATGCTACTAGACAAGATTACACATGCAGGAACAGACACATGTTGGTTTAGCTTGATTTAATGTTTACATGGAGCACAAAGGTTCTTCATTTCCGTTTCTTCAAAACAGTTATTGTTGTTTTATCATTAAATCTAAAGGTGTTGGTCGCATCTGGTCAGCGACAGTATGCTAACTGTGTTGGCATGCACCCATCATCAGCAAACGATCAACAGCCCTGGGTGGTGGTGGGGGGCGACGTTATGCTAATGTATGAGAATAAAGATGGATGTGCAGCAAAGTGGGTTGTTGTGAACTCTGCCAGAAAAAATAAATATCTCCTTTTTTTTGGGTGTGTGGGTGTGTGTTGGATCACTACGGGGCCAGATTCATGCCTACGGCTGAACCTCTGCAAGGCTTCATTAATCCTGAAAGCATAGTCTGGCCTCATCTCTGGAGTATTGCAGACCACATCTGCTGCTGGAGGCTGGTCACTCATTAGTGGCTCAATCTCAAGGCCATATGCAATGTTATGCTTCAAAATTACTTTAAGAAATACCAGACTAAATACCTAATGAATTAAAGAGATCGTTAAAGTTTACACTGTAGTTGAGATAGAAAGTTCAACCAGCTTGCAAAGAGGTGTTAAAGTATAAACTCCACAATATTTGTGTTGCCAGAAATGTTCAAGGAAGATTTTGTTTTAAAAAAACATAAAGTGGTGTGAATTTTACAGAGACTTCACTCTCTTTTTTTTCTTCTTTAGGAAGCTTATAAAAATCTAAGCGTAACAAATTTCAATTGAAACAACCTTTACAAGTTAAATGCAAAAACTGGCCACATTACCATGGCGCTGATTTTTGTAAATATTCTGACATTACAAGCAGAGACTCTTTCCGTGTATTTTAGTCAGTGGTGGTCGCATAGTCTCCATCACTCAATTGCTTGTCCATGCTGTATGTGGGCTGTCAGTGTGGGAGGATAAGGGTATTCAGCAGCAGCAGTAGAACAGAGTAAACATCCCAAACAGGCACTGATGTCCATTGTTAGGCATTTTTTCTCAGGACGAATCCCACCCACTACAACACAGCTGGGATCGTCTCTATTGTCCGCTGCCAGTCTCAGCCATCTCCTGACAAACAAAACATGTGAATCCATGCAAATGCATGGACACACACACATTCTACTGCTTACTATGCCAGTTTACTTTTTTGTGTTCTTGAGACCTGTGATTTCTGTATCTTTTCTGTTGAGCTTAAAAGACATTCATACTAAACTACTGCAAATTCCCACTTGCTAGTACATTCAGTAAAATTTAATCAAAAATTTTGAAATTATACATTTTAGTGTTGAATTTCTGTTTAACATAAAAAGAACATATATTGAAGAACTGATACATTAAATAACTTTTAATATCTTTAAAAGTTGGCCACCAAAATTGACAAAAACTGGAACTTCTTTAGTGTTGCTTTAATGGAATGCTTCATTCTTGTGTTTAAAAGTACTCTAATGTGAAATTAATAATCAGATTTTTTTCCATGTCATAATGAGAGACGTTTGTCCCTTAGGACAGACTTCACTTTAACTAAGAATATTTCTTGCTGTTGATAATTTCCTGTTGGGTGATTTTGTATCAGCTTTTCATAGATAAGACTTCCAGCTTTAGAGACTTTGTTCTCTTCAGTAGTGAAATTAAAGCTTTGCTATAACATTCTGGTGTGTTAGTTTTAAAGAATATGTCAGGACCATGAAACTACAATTTTTTTGCTTTTTATATAAAAACATAGCTGAAATATTGAACTTCTTTTGCAAACAGTTACATTTTTTTTTTTATATTTTTGCCATGTCTGATCCAACCTGGTAGTTTTTATGATGTTGTACATGTAATCCCTCTAACTGAAGAGGATGCCAAGTTTTTTTATACAGGGGTTCTTTTGATTTAAAACTGGAGGCGTATTTTTTTTTCCTAAGTAGGTTATGTACAAACAAAAACCTTTGTATAAGAACCCTGAAAAAAGTCAGTATGAGATATATGTAGCATAATGATAGAATATGGAATAACTTGCACTTTTTTATTTATATTCTTGAACACCCTGACTTGAACACACACATGCCTACCACATGAAAGAAGTGCTGCCTCAAAATTTATGTTCATATACCCACACAAAGGCAGTGTAACCAGAAGGTAAACTTCTTTACTGTCGTAAAACTATCCGGAAAAGCGGTGTACAAAGACTTTCAAGGTTTAAAAACTGTAAAGTTCACAGAAGAAGTCCAACTATCAATTTTAGTTATTTTTTTGTACACTATTGTTTTTTCACTTCCAGATTTAGAAAATGTCTGTTCTCTAATGCACATCATAGGGGAGAAAACCTGGATGCCTCTTTTTATAATGTCTATTAGAAGACAGTCTAAAATGATACATTGGAAAGAAAGTTATATGTTTTTAATGACTTTAGATGTAAAATAAAAAATAAACAGATGAAGATTTTAATATCTAAGTTCAAAACTTTTGCATCACCACAAACACAATGCAATTATGTCAGTTTAAAAAGAAAATCCTTAAGCATGTTCACCTGACCACAAGTAAATAAGATAAGATAATCCTTTATTAGTCCCACAGTTAAAGGATTATCTTATCTCTTCTTCCTATTTACTTGTGGTCAGGTGAACATGTTTAAGGATTTTCTTTTTAAACGTACATAACTGCATTGTGTTAATAGCATCATTTATTTGGTAAAGTTAAATATAAATAATATGAATTTAATATTCTTGATCACATTACACATGCACTTTATAAATGTGTGTACCAAGACAGGAATTAATATACTTCAAGGGTTTGAGAGGCATCTTTTCAACAAAATCTGATTTTCCCCCACCCCACCACCCCATGCATAGACGTGTGACACATTTCAAATGCCAACATATACAGCAAGGTATAAAACAGTGTGGCAGAAGCTTTTTTTATTACCTGTGTTACTTTGTTTAGACTTGATGTCCTTGACTTACTTCAGGCATGTAGCTAAAGGCCCGTTTTGCCCTTAACTTTTTTAAAGGGATTCAGAAGGAGAGTGAACACAAAGGTTAACGCTTTGCTCACCTTCCCTCTGGCTTAGTCTTCTCCTTCTTTTCTTCTTTCCTCTCAACCCCCTGATACTTCCCATCTGTGGTGGTGACGGCAGATATTTAAAGCAGTAACTGGCTTCACTCTCAGTTTCAGTCACTCTGAAGGGTTGAGCAGGTTTTGACTCTTAGAAGAAGGAGATAGTGCAAGCTGCAGTTCATTTTGCTGTGCAGTCATCAAATATAATTTTTGTGTCTTTTTTTAGATTGAGGTAAATTTCTTAAGTGGTTTGTGCTTTGTGTTGATTGACAAAGCGTCTAAACGTTTGCCTTTCTGTTATTTGTCTGATTTCCTATCAGCTGCCTGTGGTTAGGTGTGGTAGATCTGTCATCACAGCAGCTCGATAACACTGACCTCAGACTAGCGCTTCCAGGAAAAGCTGTTATCCGATCTTTGGGATAGGTTTTCCACTTTTTAGGTAGACAACCGTTCACAAAAAGGCATCTTTTACTAGTTTAGCAAGACCACACAAGAGATGGAAAATTACCAAACGGCTTTACATTGTTGTCTTTCAAAATGGCTCACTCCTTTCCTTTTTACTCCTGTTCTGACTCTGTTCAAAACATTAGCGCAATCTAACAAAAATAATTTCCAGGCTACTCTCAGAGATGAGGATCTTTTTTCTGGACAGAAGGCACCCCCCTGGCTAATGTAGGGAGAGGTAATGGCAGTTATAATGGACCTGTTGAGAGGCCTGATATCTCCTTTCCTAATAAGGTTTTCTAATATGTCCATTAATGTCCAGAAAGTAAATAAAATGATGGATGGAGAGGCCTTAGCTGGGCCGAATTGTTTCACTAGTCAGTGTTTATCCCAATCAATGCTGCTCAGTCAGGCCTTATCATTGAGTTTGGCTATGAGCAAGTCTCCTGGACAGACTCAAAAATCAAAGTACATATAATACTAGGAGGAAATCAGGGTGAATCATGTCTTCCCTGCCAGGTAGTAAACAAAAGTATGTGCTTATGTTGGATTTTTAAGGCCTACAAAGATGCACATACATCATGAATCATTTTAGTGAAAGAGGAGATGTTGGCAGTGGTTAAACCAGCCTGTCTTGAGTCTCAGTATATTAGTGTATGTGTGTGTCTGTCAGCCTTCATGTGGACTCAAGTTCCACTGACACCATGTTTTCTCTTGGTGGGCGGTGAGTGTTCCCGTCTGTGAGCGATGTGTGCTTCTCATGGACTTGAGACTGTAGATGATTAGAGTGCAGTCCATCCATTAAATCCCCTTTAGGTCCCATCAAAAAAGAGTGAGTTTGTTGGTTTGGTCATGTACGATGGGAGTGATGAGAAAACGAGAGACAAAGAGTGTTATTTTGGCTTTTTTTTTCATCGTCAAACTCAATCACCAGTTTCCTCGCGATATTTCCATGCTGACTCTTATTTTCCATTTTGGCATGTGTAGAAATCCTGGACATTGATGAGTTGAATATGTTAGTGGGAACTATAGCATAGTTGCATGTAAGGTCTGCTGGAATTTGATAACAGCTTGATGACATACACTACTGTGCAATTCCTTCTTTTTTGGCTTCCATGGAGCCAAAATGTTTTTATAATCGTTTCAAGAGGTCCTAAGAGTAGAGGTTTAGGCTGTCGAAAGGTTTTTCTTTGGTTACTGGTTGTTCCTGTGTGTGGTTTTCCCTGGACAAAGACGCTACAAATACTGGGTAAAATAAAATGTTTTAAACTTCAGGCTACAGCAACAAAATCCACCGGGCATTTAAGAGGTTTTAAAGGTCTGTGGTCATGTCATTCATAAGTTTGAAGACCCTCAATTTCGATGCAAGACAGTATCCTAGTCTAAGTAAGGTTTTCTGCTGCTGTATGCAATGCAGCTCCTTTCTAACATGTTTCTATTTCAAAAAATGCAGTACAGTGTTTACTAAATGGTAGATGACCTCAGCAAATGAGTAAGTGAACTTGTCCGATAAACAAAATTAGGTGAGAGTAAATAATATATAGTGCATTTAGTCCTCGATAACATAGGTAATAAATTAAGAGAATATCACAATATTATCAATTATGATTGACTCACACTTTTTTTATACTATCACACAATCTTCGGATTACCATTCATGTTCCCAGTGCACATACCAAAATAAAATGTAGGTAGAATGCATGAGCCTCAAAATGTAATATCCCACCAAATGTTGTTTCAAGCACTCTTTTGTATTTGCAACATTTTAAAGATGTTTTTGTCCATTACATAAACAACTGACTGTATGCTGGCTTTTCTGATATATCACACTTAGTTTTACTGTGTCTAATAAATACGTGTTAATGTCCAAAAAAGGAATTTCAAAAAGAATAATGATATGTGCAACTTGAAAATTACTGCTTACTTTACTGAGTGTTTGTTCTGTAAAATCTAATTCGTTCTTTGTTCAAAAAGTACGAAGGCAACATGTTAGTTTTATTGATCACACGTGTAATAATCAGTATCTTCTATTGCTGATTTCTGATGTGAAACTAGTACAGCTATGCATTTTTTCTTATTGATTGACAGTTTGTGCAGTTTGGTTGACAAAAGTTGGCATTCGATTACAAAAGAAAATTAAAAAGCCACAAAGACGATCATGTGCTATCCAGTTTTGCTGCATTTTGTAGAGAACTTTTTTTCTTTATATAATGGTTTATTGTAGAGTCTGCACGCAGTCCAAAGCAAGATTTTCTGTTCTGTGTTTCTATGCCTGGGCTTTCCTAAAACAAACTGTCTGTTCTTTCCTTTATAAAAACGACACAAATGGCCGTGCCTTCCCAGGATAATTTGTGTGAACACGAATTACTGTTTTGAGACTTTAATACTTTGTTTGACCTGTGGCGGATGCTGGTGATCATGGTGATCATAATGGTTGTGTCTGGTCCTCCTGTTGGGATTATGAAGGTGTAAAACATCTGCTGTACCAGAAGAGAACAAGTGAAGAAAAATGTGGCTGAAAGGACTGCCTATCATGTATTTTAAGGCGAGTTTGAGATAAATGTGAAGGTGTGGAGAGAAATTTGTTTTTTTTGGGGGGGGGGGGGGGGGGGGGTGGACATCATGAGGGTTAGAGGGAAAGCACGGATACTTCTGGCCCCACACAAAAAACAATCAGTCACTCTCTGCGGGCCACACAAATACAAACACATGCAAGGCCATGCTTTGGCAAGAGCCCAAAAGCCCTACAGCATCAATCCATGCTTCTTCTCACCTCACTCTTTTTCTACCCCACCCCCACTCTTTACACTTTCTCTTTTTCCAATCGGGCCAAACATTATACCTCTTTGTATTTTTAACTTTATCCATTTGAAGAAATAATTGCAGCAATTTTTCCTCATTTGTTTCCTCTGTTTAGCTTTTTTTTTTTAAACAAGGATTTGGTACATGCACTTTGCAGCACAACAAACATGTTAAGACAGAGGCCCAGCTCATGACTTTAACTCTTTTCACTTTCTTCCTTTGCTGCTTTTCCTTTTGCATTACGCTCTTTGCTAAGTGGGTTGCATAAGCTGCAGCATCTCAACTGACAGGAAGGCACCACATTTCACCGTGTCTCCTCACCCATATGAAGAAACTTTTACTTCTCTGTGCACTCCTACCACCTGGTCTGACATCACTTTACTCTTTGCAGTCCATGCTTTTACTTTTTTATGTTGACATCTTAACAGAGATAACCGATGTTTGTGTTTGATTTGGGTACAATTTGACAAACCTGCCATATTTGCTATCCCTCATATCCAGTGAGTGTGTGGAAAGGAATAAAAATGTTTTAGCCAGAAGGAATTTCTTGCAGAAAAAGGCTTGTTATGCGTGTCCATCTATGCCTAAACAAGGAAATATTAAAAAAATCAATTTTGGGGGATTGGATCATTATTTTGGAGAGACAATGCACTTTTGTCAAATAGGAAAACGGATTTATTGGTGTTGTGTTTTATTATGATAACACAATTTCAAAACATAACACATCCCAAATAATTTTAATTTTAATTTATATTTGAGGATTGTTTAAATATCTAGCTATGTTCAATTTTAGTTTGCAGAAATAAATTGTTCTTTTCTTATAAATATTACCTTATTAACTTGAAATGTTGTGTACTTTTATTTGTCTGGAATTTAAGCAAACCATTTTAGATTGTACGGCACCACGGATACACATTTTCTTCTGAAGCTGTAGAAAGATTTGATTTGTTTACTTGCACGTTCTGTTGTTACGTTCCTCAGTTGATTCTGAGATGTTAGTTTGGATCATTTCCAGCCCAGGCAGCTACTCTCTAAAGGCAGACACTTTGTAAATATGGTTGTTTATGTGTGTAACTACTTGTGAGCTTTTACCGTGCAGAGAGGAAGAAGGTAGTTAGCGTTGAGTGGCAGCATACTGCCATTTCTTTAACAACTTTCACAGACCTCATTGACTCCCCTAATGAGTAAGTAATCAAACACATTCAGCCTCTTTTCCCTCCCTCCTTTAAGAAGGAAGAATTAAATTAAGAAATATTAAAAGCATTTGGCTAAAACAAACATTTTCTTATCATGCGATCAAAACAAATGGGGAAAACAAACACTTTTCAATCTTGCAGTCATATACAAATAGGGTTAAGGTTTTACTGAGTATAGTTCGTTGTGTCCTTAAATCAGGTTTAAATGGTGTCAATGTTGGCCTGTCTGGACCTTCAAGTGCCAAGTTTGACAGGGTGACGAAATGAAGGTGAAATGCTTCGAAGTAGCTCAAGGAAACTGGGATATGTGTTAACATGGATGGGACTTTTATTTAGCACTGGTTTTCCCCTTATTTTAAATCAAATTGCATGTGTTCATGGAAACAAAGTGAAAACATTTCTAAAATAGATTTGTTTACTGACTCAAAACAAACAACTTAAAGAGGGCATTTTGGTTTGCATTTCACATTTTGAAATGTTGAAAAATTCTGAGTTTATTATTTTCAGGGATTTATTTGGAAAAGCATATTAACTGCTCAGTTGGTAAATGGGGGAAAAAAATGGTTGTTAGAGAACACTGATGAAAAAAACAACAACAATGAGACTAAAGAACATAAAGATTTGCATAAGATTAAAGTAGAAAAATTAAGAACACTTCAAGGGGTATCGGTTCTTTTTAAGGGCACTGCATATGAAAAGGAAAATTGTTGCTGTTAATATGCCGGCATGTGTGACGGTACATAGCTGTAGTTTAGGGACTTCACTTTACAGAACTTGATAGATATGAGGAAATAGAAACACACCTACTAGAACTAATAATAATCTAAACATAACCATACAATTAGATTTTTGGTTTTACATGAATATCATTATGTCATCATCTGCCTTTTGTGAAATACTTTCTGCTTATTCAGACAGAAATTAGAACTTAATGATGGGAATCAGACAGGAACCAGACATTACCTTCAGTGTGCAGCTAATCACCAGGCCAGGCGCCTTGAGCTATGTCTGATAACATTTCTAATTGTTCCAAATCTTTGTAAGGTTGGGTGTAAACAGTAGCTCACTTTATTGTTAAAAGACTTTACACTAATGAAATTATACAATTTTTTTAAGTTTCGGTCTTGAAAATGAAACTTTTTTTTTAGCTCTGTGCTTCATTCACCTAAAAACATGTGTGATACAACACTATTAGGGTAACAATGAGAATGAACTGTGAGCAAAAAAACAAAAAAACAAAAAGAAACAAGCTACATAATGAATTACTTGGGCAGGTTCAAGGTATGTTGTGCTGCAAGGCAAATTCATATCAATCCGGTCAAAAGGTTGACGTAACTGAACTCAGTTCTTCTAGTTAACACGCTTGTATTTACAAACGGCTCACAAGTCTGCAAGGTACAGGATACCATTACTCACTCGGCATGGAAGGCCTGGAGTGGGACTCATTGCTTGGTAATGAGTATACGCAGAGTATGAGGAAGGCTTTGCAAGGTGCTGATGGTTTCTGTGAGACTTTTTAACCCGAACAGAGCTTTGTGAGCACTATGACATCTGGAGGTGATGACGTTTGCTCCTGCTTCTGATGCCTAACTCCTGCTCTATTTCACAAACCTGTTGCCCTAAGGTTAGCTAATCTGATGCAGTATGCAGACTCAAGTCTTGAGAAGGTCTACACTAGCCAGAAATGTAACAACAGGAAAATAAAAAAATATTATATATATGTATATATATAATTAAACGTATTAGTGTAGACTTTTTTGTATTTTCCAACTTAGCTGTAAGTATGAGCTGTTGTGTTTTCCCCTAAAAGATAGTAATATTTGCTTGAAATTCAGATTTTAGGTTCAGAGACCATAGTAGTCTATACTGTATGCCCGTTTGTGGTTTGTGCTTTCATTTGGTTGTGTCTGATTTTGAAGGGATAAGTGCTTCACTCAAAATCTGCTTTTTAACTAATCCATAATGTCAGAAATGTTGCAGCTGACACACTGCTGGGGCTTTGCTTAGAAAATAACAGCTAAAAGAAACCACAGAGTATGTAAAATACAGCACGATGGTTTTCCACAGAAATGTTGTGTTTGCCATTTTAAGAATGTGTAAATGCAGAAACTTTATTTTGCTAGATTTAATTTTGTCTTGGCTCTGTAGGAGGAGAAGCTGTAATAAATTCTTCAGAGATGCAGAACTGACTGCAGGATCTAAACCAAGACCGCAGTGATTCTTCTGTTAGATGTGAAATTAAATACTAGAGAAAACAACACAGAGGCAGATTTTCTGGCATGAAACGTACCGACATTTAGAGTAATCATGGTTACATCCTTTTTTTTTCTGTTCAGACTTACATTCTTAAAGTGACCTCCCAAGACCTGAGCTCCAAATCCAATCAAATATAACCATAAATGGGAGTGTATAGATCACTCGAGCCAATTGTATTAGACTGTGCTAACAGGATTACGGGGTTTTAATGAGGGGATTCCAACCAACAGCTTTTTTTTTTACTACTTACACACATACCATTGTATTCATACCCTCAGAGCTTTCCTGTCCTGAATGTATCGCAGTGTCTCATTCTTGTCTTGTCTTCTCTCTCAGGTTTTTTGCACGTGCCTACCATATATTCAGCCAGTACTGTCCTTATTCAACATTTTGTCAAAAAGTATTATTTTTTATTATTAAATAAACAGATATGTTCATACAAATAAGAAATATAGATAGATAATATTATTCTTCCTAAACTAAAAAACATGAGCACTAACAGTTGGTTGAGAAAAGGGAGAGCAATTTAATCCGTATTAATTATAGCAGAGTTTAAAAGCAGACAGATTCTAAGCTTTCAAATTGCTTTGTTAGGCAATGTTATTCAAACAATAGAACCAGAATAATACAATTTTCATAATTGCTTTTAGGCTGCCTTGGTAAAACATGACAGAACAAATCAGCAAAGAAGACACAAGTGAGCAATATTAATGCTTTCCGCTAAATAAGATTAAAAAAGTCTTAAATGTTCGTGTTTAAGCAGGAAAAGAATGAAGGAATGCTTTATAAAATGTCAGTTATTGTGATATTACTAAACATGTGCTTATTAAAATCTTAGCTATGTCTATAGCTGCAGTTATAATGTGTCATACCACCAACGCTTGTATGTATTGTCTTGTAATGACTTATTTTAGTGTATAGGTGCTTTTCAAATGAAGGCCATTTATTATTTTGCTTGAAAAATGTTAACTCTGACATTTTCAAAAGACTTTCCCAAAACGTTTATTGTACACAGTTCGGCCTTCCTGTTTTTCTTTAAAAGATCTTGTTACGTCTTGCTTTCTTGCCTGAATGAACAGCAGACATAATAAAGGTTTCGAAATGTCTGTACTGCCTCTGACTTAACTATTAAAAACATAAATTGTACTAAAAACATAACTTTTCTAACTTTTGTACTAAAGACATAACTTTTATTTGTGTTTACTTAGTATCAGCATTTACACGGAAGAGGGTTTTAAGCACAGTTTATGAGTAACTTAAAAGTCTAATTTGAAAAGCTCAATTTAAGGATATGAGCTAATTTCAGAACTCAATTTCCAGTGTTTATTTTCATTTTCTTTACTATAACTTGTTCGACTAATTTTTATTTATCCCTTTTAAAAGCCAAAGGTTTACGCACACAGAATAAAATGAAACATAAACCCTTTTTTCTTCTCACTGTTTAAAGTTAAATCAGACCAAATTTATCTCATTTTATGTCAGAAATACCTAACTAAATTTGAAATGTATTTAATAATGTCTGAAATGAAATTTCTGAAGTTCACAAATCTGAGGATGTACGGTATTTTAGCTTCCTCACTCCTGTAACAAACAGCTTTCTTCAAAGTCAAACAAAATCAGCCAAGATATCAGGAACATAATTGTGGGGCTGAACAAATCTGGTTCATCCTTGGAAATACTTTCCAGATGCTTGAAGGTGCAGAGTTCCTCTGTTCAAACAATTATTCTTAAGTATAAACATGAAGGGAATTTCCAGCTATCGTACCGCTCAGAATGAAAAGCCAACGACCTTGTGAACATCCAGGTTGAAGCTGGTAAGACAGACAACTTCTACAGTGAAAGGTATCCTGTTCCTACATGGGTTGAAAGGTCACTCAATTTAGAAGGAATGCATAAAAAAAATAAAGAATATAAACACCGGGATAAAAACCTTTATTGTTGGAGATTTATCAGCAAGATGTCATGATGATAATCAATACATATGAAAAAAAGAGGAACTCTTCAGCTGAGTAGTACGCACTGACAACATCATGTTTGCGGCTTTTCTGTTGCCTCATTAACTTATTCACTTCATAAAACAGATGGCATCATAAAGAGTTATGTGAAAATACTGAAGCAACATCTAAACACATGAATAAAAAAGAAACGGATCTTCCAAATGCACAGTTACCCCTAAACATAATCTGTTACAATGTAGCTTAAGAATAACAAGGTAAATGTATTTTACTTTTTACATTTGAAAACCTTGATTTCAGTCCTGCATTGGCGGTTGTATTTGTGGGTGTTAGTGAGACACCCATCATATCTGACTCAGTTGCACCGGTTCTGGCCAGAACACCAGCAAACTATTGCGATAAGCTTGTGGAAGGAAACCCAAACGGTGACGCGTCATATAGTTAAAAAATTATTCTAAAACGAGACAAGTCAGGTCTAAATTAACTTCATAGACTCTTTTTGTCTGCGTATGTAAACTTAAGGTTTTACCTATAGATATTTTTGCATTCCAACTACGCTGCTGTGGTAAATTTTAACTCCCTGTTCTGTTCTGAGTCCTACAAAAATAATGCTTGACTTGCAGACCTTGGGGGTAAAATCTTAATGTGTCTTAACATTGGATCCTGTGGTGCCTATGAACGTTTAGTTAGTGGGAATTATAAAAGTTATTTTTATAGTGATGGTTTGGTGTGGCCACACATAATTGGAGTTGTGTTTTAGTTTCCCGTGAGGGTGAACAGAAGTGCTGCTTTGGATCGGTGGGAGAGCTTTTGTCAAGGAAAGAGCCTTTCCGGCAGCATTGAAACTTATGCCTGCTTGGAATTGCATTGTTCTTTCTGGCTGCTTTTCCTTACCTTTTCTTTTTCACAGTACCCATAATTCTTTTGGAATCATTATTTCTGCATGAACTATGTTGAATAAATTGTTTGCTCAATGTCCCAAAGAGTCCGTTCTACCCCCCACATGCTGCTACCCTGTTGTCTCTGTTTAGTCTGTGTGCAGGCAGACATTAAGCCCCAAACTACAAACAGGACAAACACATCGTAGCATGGAAGAACACTGAAAAAAACAACTACCATGAAATAACCCCTCCAGTCTGAGCAGAGATCTGCATGCAGGGACCAGAACTCAGGGTAGTGTGGGAGAAAATGTAGCAATTACCTTTCAGTACCGCACTGATGAGTTAGTAAAAGGCTGGAATAAAACTATTTATGGAGTGAATATAGTTTGTTAAAGGCACAACAGGAACGTTGTAAAAACATTGTAGTCTCACTTTGTAAGACCTCAGGAACCACATGAAGCGGTCATTTAAATGTAGGTGTTAAATATATCTTGTTTTTCTTTGCAGCGATCTCAGTGAGAACTTCATTCACTCTATTCCTCGAAAAGCCTTTAGAGGAGCAACAGACATCAAAAACCTGTGAGTACCAAGTGATGCAAAGACGTTTGTTTGATTTTAAAATAATAATGACTTTCATGAATTCAGCATGCACCTTGAGTATTCACATTGATTATTGTACAACCAAATATTTATTCCCCCAAATATAATATTACATTTTAATACATAAAAAACAATACAGTAAATTTCGACTGAGTAAAATTAGGCTTGTCTATGTGCTCAAACATGCATGACTATTTTATGTTAGGTTTGTTAACTTAGGGACCGAAGTGTCTCAATGTTTTGGATATTTAGAATTTACAAATTATTTGTGTAATCCTAACTGACCCAAAAGCAGTCAAATTTAACATGATTTTATGGTATGTATGTAAATCTTTGGTCTTAACAATATGTAAAGAAATATTTTAAAATTAGCTGGAATTAGGACTTTAATGATTAATTGCCTTGGTTGCTCTGATAATTGGATGGTCTTGATATCAGTAATGGTAAAGTACCAAATAGCACCAAAAAAATCCTTACTAGTAAGTAATCTGCATATGTGCTCCCTGTTTATAAATCACTCAGTTTAATTGCATTATGTTAGTATTTTATCTTGTCAGTCTAATTGCCTTTCAAGTAAAACATTGCCTAGTTACTGGTGTGTGTGTGTGTGTGTGTACATATTCAGTGAACCAGGTCTGAGTGATTGAGTTCACTAACTGCCTCCAGAAACGTGACTCACGCAGAATGGGATTTGCATCTTCGAAGGGGTTTATGTACAATCACTCGTGCTCTCAGGGATTTATGACTTGCATCGATGTAGATCGCTAACGTCCATGTATGCTTCTCTGGGGGATTGTATAAGCTGAGATGACTAAAGCTATATTGATTAACTATAGGGCATTAGAGCACAACTTACTGTATCGGTGACTACAAGTACTCTATGGGGAGATGGAAAGATTGTGTGTCTCTTCTATGTTTCTCCACCCCAGACAGTTGGATAAAAACCACATCAGCTGCATCGAGGATGGAGCCTTCAGAGCTTTGAGAGGCCTGGAAGTACTGTAAGTGTCTGATCTGATGCTATGTGCCTATCTTAACTCTGCCTCATCCTAATAAAGCACTTAGATGAACTAAGACATTTTTGTGTCTTGGTAATTACTGCGATACATATGGGACAGGCCTTGCATAATATTCCAAAATACCCCCTGCAGGTTTTTATAAAGGGGGTTTTGCAGCATAAAGCTACATTAAGTCACAGCTGACAGCAGGGTTCCACTCCATCACATTAACACCCAGTAACCCACCCGCTACCCCACTGACACGCCATCCAGCCCTGGGCAAACCATCTGAATTGGGGGTCTCTTCCAATGAGTATGTTCAAAAATCCGTTAATCGAATGTGTTTTTAACAAAAATTAAAGCAATGTGCATAAACACTCCAAGGAGGGGGACAATGAAGCTTTGGCAGATTTTTTCTTCTGATATTGAAAGAAGAACATGAAATAGAAAGAACTGCTTGCATGCATTAATTAAAGTATTGATAGTGCTCTGATGATGGTGTAAAAAGGTCAGAGAGGGTTTTATAGATGAATTTGGGTAGGGAGGAGGAGAACAGCGGGTGTCGACAGGGGTAGGAGGTTGAAAAATGGTAAAGGGTTATTAGGTAGATTGAAATGACCTGATTCTCACTCTGCAGCTGATGCCCCAGGTTCTGTGGAGATGTGTGTGTGTGCATGTTACCTTTTATAGTGCTTGTGATCAGGCTTGTAAGACTGTGTGCATATTTGCATGCATGGGTGAATGCGTGCGTGGGAGGTGTAAGGGCTTCCCATCTGTGTGAAATGAGGTGGTATATTCCCACTGGGCCACAGAAAGACAAAAAAAGGAAAGACATAGATCTAATGAGATGTAAAATAGAAAGCTAGTCTTAACAACTCTACTTGCAATTGAAATGTTTTGCTCCCTTCTTTTCACAGAACACTGAACAACAACAACATCAGCAGCATTCCTGTCTCCAGCTTCAACCACATGCCCAAACTCCGAACTTTGTAAGTCACAAATGTCCCACTTGAATTATCTCTTTCTTTTTTTAGGAATTATTTAAGCTATAATTATAATCTACACGTGTACATGCAGACAAAGAGGAGGAAATCTGAATGTAATCTCTGTGGGGGTTGACAGCTCTGTCATTCCAAGTTGTCCTTTCAGCCAAAAACCACGAACAGCATGGAATAATGAGTTTAGCAAAGCCAAGAGCTATTATGTGATCCACGTCAAGGCAAAAAAAGGGGCCTGGATGGACACAAATAGTTTATTGTTTACTGTGATTACCAAATCTGGAATTATGCTTAAATTAAAACAATTATTCCTTCTAACGCTGAGTCCTGACTCTGCTGCCCTTGTGGTGACTTTGTGGTCTGCTTCACTCCCAGTGGGGCAACATTTTTCGGTTTTCTGTTTCTCTGCACACCATGTCTCTGCGCACGTGGGTTCCCAAGTTACACCACCTCGTAGTGGCGATGGTTCTTTGTGGAGAGACGCTGCTTTGCAAGAATGCGGTGTTCGGAGCACTGGATTTAGAAAAGCCGTCCTTTTTTTAGAACGGGCCATTTATAATTGTCCACGTAGCATATCATTTAGCATGTTTATCCCACAGGGATTGGAAGTGATGGCTTTTGGGGGGGGGGGGGGGGGGAGCAGATGTATTTCATGCTATTGTAATCTTTTTCCAGCAGTTTTAAATGTTAACGGATAGTAACTGTTTCTCTTTTGTTTTTGTTTTTTTGTTTGTTTAACAGCCGTCTTCACTCCAACAACCTAAACTGTGATTGTCACCTGGCCTGGCTGTCCCAGTGGCTCAGACAGAGGCCCACGATTGGTCTGTTCACCCAGTGTGTTTCTCCCCCAGAGCTCAGAGGACTCAATGTTGCAGAGGTCCAGAAACATGAATTCACTTGCTCAGGTAAGAAATTGCATCGCTTTTGGTTCAGCCATCCTATAACCAAAACACTTTTATTAGGGGAGTGCTAAAAACCATTGTTAAAGATTCAATTTATGATTAACATGTAACAGACAGAAAATAGATGAAGGAAGGTTCTCCGGTTGGATGAGAAGCACAGAGATGGGGAAGTTATTCAGAACTGATGTGGTTATGGATGCAGGTAAATACTGGGCAACCCTGCCACACAACTTGAAGCTGCCAGGCAAAAAAATATTTGTGACTGAGGTGGAGCTTCACTCGTCAGAAACCCAATGACCGTAAACATACAGCTATTGGCAAAATGTTGTGTTTCACTGAGTGTCAGAAAGGTCCAGATCATTATCTAATGTTTAATTTGTAGCACACCATGGACATGGCTGTTAACAAACGCTTGTCTACCCAGTCTTACTTTAATTTCACATATTGTTGGGCACCATGTGTATTTTTTCTGTCTTTACGGTCTTTACAGCTGGTGCATTACGTAAAAAGAATTTTTGTCTAAATATAAATTTGATGTTGTGAAGTGACAAAAAGCTATGATAAAAATACTTTCACTGGATGTTTATTTATTTAATAATTGCGAGATAAGGTACGTTTCTCAGCCTCTCGTGCGACGCACAGGTTCTTCAGATTATTCATGACAAAACAGTATCTAAAAATAGTATCTCCTCTCTGTTTACCTGCTTTATCCTGTGTTTCTATGCCAGTGTGTATTCACCTGGCAGCCACCTGACAACTGCTCTGCACCGGGACGCCCTCACAGCTCTCTGCTAGTCAAGGCGTATGCATCCCACCTAGCTGGCAGCATTACTTGGAAAACGCCCTGGACTCCAGGCTGCCCACACTCACAGCAGGAAACCCCTCTGTGGGTCTAATTTTTTTTCTGGCCACTAGTGAAAAGAAGAAAGAGATCATGTGCATGTAGGAACTCTGTGATAAGCTTTTGCTTCATCATATCTGGGCAATGGCAAATCACCATGAGAACTTCCACTCCCTACAAGGCTGTCTGGTTTGTAACACCAGCTGCCAGGGGTGTTCATGGGTTTGTGTTTGTGGGGGAGTTTGCCTCTGTGTGTGTGTGTGTGTGTTCCTGTCTCTCCATGGGTTGTGATTTTTACACAGCCATACAGCGTGACAACACAGATCATTAACTATTCATTGTCCAGGGAAAGAGACTCTGGGAGTGTAACCATTTCAGATACAAAAGTTGGAGCGAAGAAATTTTGGTCTATAGTGGGATAAAAATACAAAAACTCAGGTTACACATAATACACAACTGCACTTGACGTACATGCATACAGGTGATAGATCCCCCAATAAGGGCAGGTTTTCTATGAGCTTTAGGTGCAAAAAATATACAAGCAAATCAGTGTAACCTTATCCTTGTTTGCAAATAAATACTCAACCAAACACACGCTTTCATTCATATTTTTCTTTACATCTTATGACCAGAAGTTGAACTCCCAACTCATTAGAGATAAATTCAATGGCAGCCCCTTTGTCTTTTTTGTCAGTATATGTTTTTGCATCTCTGTCAAGTTGGAAGTTTTGACCAGTTAAAACCACCTGTGGGGGATTCGGGGCAGTAAAAAAGGAAAAGAGGAAAGTGGGGAGAAGAGAGACAATAATGCTGGGTGGAGATAAAATGGGGGAACCCTTCTTCATTCAGTGATACAAAGACGTGTGATTGCTTACCGTTCTTTATATGGTGCACCCTGCCTCTCACACAAAGACCGCTAAAGATAGGCAACATGTTGCTATAGTCTTAGCAACATTATCCACTCAACCTAAGAAATTCTCATTGGTAGTAATGACTAATGTATCATTTCATCGTTTAAAGAAATATCTTAGACATGATGAATGAAAATCTGTATTCTTTATAACCTTTTATGCTAAACTTTTTTGAATAAAAGTTGAAATTGAATGTAAAAAAATACATACATGATCTTTAACATTATAATACTTGTAACGGGTGTGGGAGCAGATTTTCAATGTACTAAAGGGTGAGAAATGTGCAAAAAAAGTGTCTTTGAGGTAGACTTACAGGAGCTCAAAAACTCTGTGGGGACCAAAGCAGTTACTCTCCTGACAACATTGTTATTGTTTAATTAGAGATGTATAAATCAGAAATACATTGTGTTCACTTTTATATAAATATTGACTAACTCATACAACTCTTACTTGATTGCAGTTCCTTATGAGAACCCAAATATTTAAGAAGCATTGATCAAAGTGAGACGTTATTATTTACAGTAATTATCACATTCATAATTTTCCTTTTGTCTATTTGATCTTTTTGACATGGTGCATTTTCCTGTTGGAGGCAGCCATCAGGAGATTCTACTTCCTCATGAGCTCCTGATGGTCAAGATGGAGCCCTACTTTTATTTTGTTTGTGCCCTGTTCTCCATCTACCAACTAAATGTTCTTATCTGACTGTAGCGGCAACTGGTGCGGTCTTCTGCTGCTGTAGTCTAACTGAATCAAAGTTTGATGTGTTGTGTGTCCAGTGATGGTATTGTGCAACTTGTGGTTTTCACAAGTGGTTATTTGAGCCACTTGCTCAATCAAATGAACGTGGCATTTTAGTTCTCAATCACCGCTTGCTGGATATTTTCTGTTTTTTTGGACCAGAGAGAGAAAAGTGTGTAGAAAACCCAGCAGATGAACAGTTTGTCAAATAATCAGACCAGCCTCTCTGGGAGCGGTATAGGTTCATGATTTTATTCCACCACATTTGTGCAAAAGCTGTCTCTGTTACAAAAAAGTTTTTATGTTATTTAAAATAAGTAACCAGAAATGAAAAGCTTCTCATGTTCACTTGAGGCTGTACGAGAGAAAATGAAATGTTGTTGCTTCAGGGTAATAATAACAGAAATACAAATATTATGTTTGAATTGAACATGTGTTAATAAATCACTCAAAGGCTCTTTTAAATGAAAATGGAGAAGAAATGACCTGCTAAACAAGCATGAAGTGAAACAGATGGTAAGAAGCAAGTGAAAATGAGGCAGAGTAGGTTAAATGAACAGACCTGTGTGCAAATGGATAGAAGGTGAAAAGGTGCTCTAACACATTGATGGGAAATTGGGGTGCTAAACGGAGTTAAGGGGGGAAAGGGTGAAATTGTAACCCTGATTGAAAACAACCAAATAAAAAAAATAGGACATGGATGGGGAGGAAAGAATAAAATAACGTGGAGGGAGGAGCGAACATGAAAGCCTCAGCTTCAGTATACCTGTCAGTGAGCTGTCATTGTTGCGGCCGCTCCAACTGTGCTCTGCACTCTCCCTGTTCCCAGGCCTGTCAGATATGCCATGTTAGATAAGAAAGACGTTTTTTCTCTTCTTGACACCCGATCCCAGATCTGTCAAACCTTTGCCATCACGTATCCTTAGATCACATCTTCCGGTGTTGATTCAAACTCTAAAGATGCTCTTTTCTACCTGATTCATTTGTTTGAGATTACTTAGGAAATACCTGATGGACGATACGTTATCATAAATTTGATTATTAACTATGTGGTTAAGTGTCTAGATTAAGCACATTTATGGTATTCTATGGTGCTTGTTTCTGTTTTTGGAGAGCAGAGTTTTGACCTTCTCCCTTTTTCCTAACAAATTTATGGTATAATTCTAATTTTATTCTCTCTATATCTAAAATTCCCTCCAAAAATCACCATTCCCTTTTGCTCTCTCTAAAATTTTCAACACAAGTTGAATGATACATTTGAAGCTAATTAAAAATTAATGGTCTGAAACTAAGATTAGCAATGCTGTATAAATGAGGCTATTTAAAAGTCTTTTTTATTTATTTTAACTGGGTTAGGCTTTCATACTTTCAGTGCACTCAGAGCAAAAAAATAAATAAATCACCGGCAATGCAAACGGCAGATCTTCACCACAGCGCTGACATTGCCATAGTTTTTTGAACAGGTATCTGGAGACAGCATGATGAGCTTTGTGTTCTGTATGCAAATAAAAAAGTTGAAGTGTTTTTGAACAAATGGAAGTTCGTGGGGGTTGTGGAAAAGCTGAATGTGCAGAATAGCATCAGTTCTTTCTAGACAAGACAGACACTAGAGAAATATTTTGAGAAGAGATCAATGGATATTATTGGGAAGCCTTCACTTGTAACTTTAACTTTGCAAATCTTTGATTTGTAACCTAGTTTCTTTCCCATTGAGCCAGCACGACATTACCTCATTTTAATGAAGTAAAATATCAAATATTTCCTTTACTTTTGTCCATGTCAGGCAAGATTGTAAATGTTCATTTGGATATTTGCATTTTACCCTGAAGAGCACAAAAAATTAGGACAATAAAATATGGCAAGGTTGGAAAAAACCTTGAAGTTAAAACCGTTCATATTGTGATAATGATGCATTTCTCGAGCTCAGATAAATGTGAAATCTATTTCTGTCACAAACACCTTCCCTTTAGCTTTGATTAGTGACATAGAATAGAATAGAATATAATAGAATTACTTTATTCATCCCCGCAGGGAAATTACTTTGCAGTTGCAGCATACAGACAAGGTGTAGTAATCTAAATAAAAATTAGACGAAAAAAAAATGCTGTAAAATGTAAAAATGCTTTAAATTATATGTACAAAGCAAATGGGCAACAGATGCAGTTGTGCAAGTTTAACTGATAAAATAGTACCAAACAATAAATTATGTTTTATTGTACAGTGAGATGTGGCAGGAAAGATTTCCTGTATCTGTCCCTTTGACAGCGGAGCTGAAGCAGTCTATGTGAAAAGGTGCTCCGCTGTCTGTCCACTGTGTGGTGGAGAGGGTGCTCCTTGTTCTCCATGATATACAACAGCTTCTTCTGTGAATGAAATGAGACATAGCACAGTAATGTTTGTGTGATATATCAACAAAAAAACATAATCTTACTGTGAAAGGAAATAAATAAATAGTTTTACAAGTGTTGATATGTGTGGCATGTGTTTGTATTCTGCTTCCCTGGAAGAACATTTAATAGAACCCGCTTTGTTCGCATTGCAGCTAGCTTTCTGTCTGTCTACCAACTTTTGCTCTTTTTTCTCTAAAAAAATTAGGCAAAAAAAAAAATAAATCTACACATAAAGAACAAAAAGTTAAAAACTGTTTACTCTTTCTATTGATTTACAATTGGTTTATGTTGTTCAGATGGTGAACTTCGATAACCAGATTTCGCAGCCTCTAATATGTCTTTTTTGCAGGATTGCTTTTTTAAATTTAGCCCCATCCATCTAATACTGCCTCCACCATATTTTGTTTTAAGATATAGTAGCTATATCCGGCTAACTGAGACTGACCATGGACTTGAGACAGATTTTCCTGAATGCCCCTTTATTCCTGTGAAATTGTTCATTAGGCGGATGAAGAAAACTCTTTTAGAAATTCATTATGTTAAATTATGTAATAAGTGAGATGATAGAATCTAAAAAACAGATTAGTTGAGCCTGGTGGAGCTTCCATCATGCTGAGGTGCCATTTTTTTCCCTTGTACACCAACAAAGTTGTTTTTGATATAAGTAATACAAATGTTACAAAACAATATATATATATTTTATTACATTTTAAATGGTGTTCCTTTTCACCAAATTTTTATTATTTTTTCGTTTTCTGCAGGTCATCAGGACTCTTCCAGCTTGCAGCCGTGCAGCACCGGTGGAGGCTCATGCCCCGCCATGTGCACCTGCAGTAACAACATTGTGGACTGCAGGGGAAAAGGTCTAACTGCTATTCCAGCCAATCTACCAGACAGCATGTCAGAAATGTGAGCAAAATGGCTGTTTTTGTCTATATCTTCTAAGGTCACCACAAACTATAAGGTCTGTTGTAAAGAAATGCTCTGTCTAGTTAATTACATAACATAGAATAAACACATGCATAATATACTTTGCTTAAACAAAATATACCAAAGTAAAGAAAATTCAGTACTCATAATAATCTAAAGTGGGATATATACCTCTTTCGTTTTTCAGCATGTTTCACAGGACATCAGACTCATGTGAGGAGAAAGATATTCACTAAGAAACTCAAGGCTGAGACCACATGCTCTTATCAGTGTAGAATGCTGTGAACCACATGCAGACCCTTTGTTAACGTCCCTCCCTTGGTTTATCAGTCTTTCAACATCTGTCTGGGCATCAACTGTTCACGGCCCACATGCTGTAGAGTAATTCCCAGGAATGCATGACTAAACTTTTCAAATAAGTAATTTTAGTCCCTTTATCAGAGATTTCATGCCACTGGCACTGTGGCAGTCTCCCACAACATTGTGATTTATGTCCGGTTTTAAAAAAATGAAGTATTCGGACGAATCTAGCCAGCATGTTGCATGTTGATTTGAGAAGCAGTTTCTAGGTCTCCTCTTCCCCATGAGGGTATGTTTATAAATACTCAGCAAGTGTGATAGACCCATGTTCACCAACAACCCTGACCCATTTCTCCTTGTGTGCTGAATTTGATCATTTATGTTTACTAGCCTGTTGGTTCATATGATAGAATGACTACCCATGCCATGCTGGTACATTTGACAATTTATAAAGGTATTCCCATAGTCTCTTTGTTTATTGTCAGAATCTTATTGTGTAGGCCAAACAAATGGGCGTCAGGCTACATGATGGATCACAAGCCATACAAAAATTTCCATGTTTTTGGTATCAAGTGGGATAAAACATTTTGGTGTTCAATATGCCTTTGACATTTTCACATTTAGTCATGTTAAAACCCAAACATTTATTTATTTTAAAAGATTCTTATGTTATAGAACAAAAATCCTGAGAGAAAGTTAAAGACAAACTTTGAACACTTTTTTTTTTGTTTAAAAAAAGGAAAACATATTAAAAACATCCTTTTACTTCACAGGCCCATCATTTTAATGCTTTTGCAAGACACTGTATATCTGTGCTTTCTATGAACATAGCGACCAGAGGGCATCACTAATGGGAGGACAGTTAAAAGATGGATTTAACATACAAGCATTTTATAGACAATGGAGAGCGTCCATGCACTGGGATTTTAAAACTTTCCCTAGCCTTCATATGTAATTGGTGCTTAAATCTGCCTCGCCAATAAATCTTACAGTATGCTGATTTATGTTTTACAAGACAAGGGCTCACATCATTCACATTCCTTTTGTCCTGCTTGTCAGAACCTTTACCTTAGAGCCTAAATTCCCAAGATGCGTTTTTTTGCTCTTTCCTGTATCATTTTCCTACCCCTTTGTGCTTATTTCTATCTTTTCAGTTTTTTCCCCATTATATCAATTCACTATGGATAATCTTAGAGAGTTGCATTCAAAATGAAAATTAATTAAAATGGAAAGCATAAGGGTGGGCGGGGGGTCGGTTCGGAAACTTAATGCAGAAGGTTTGATCTGTGCTTGCAGTTCATTAAAAAATCAGCTTCAGTTACAGCTTGGCAGGTTTCTGCACATTGAGGCTGGCCTAATGCCTCGTTAATGAGCCTCTCACAAAATCGCATACACACAAAAGACGCGTGCATGCTGCTTTCATTATGTATAAATCTAAGAAATACCCCACCCCCACCCCACACCTCCACCATAATGAGTGCAGCGTTTATGGCTCTGAGGTTTTGAGCTGCTTTCTGTATTCTTTTCCTTGTGAAACGAGATCTGGTTAGCCTAAACACCACCACAGCGGATTATTATGCATCATAGTCTCTGTTTGCACTGAGAAGCCCTGCAATAAAAAACGTTCCCCCTGCCTTTTATCTGCACTGCTGTGTTCATGCATTCATTTCTGACTCCTGCACACACTAGTTGAATACCCAGAGGCGTAATGTGTTTCCCTATAATGAAAACGCTGCTCTGTTCCTGATGAAAAGAATGAAGAGTATTGATTGGATTGATACAAACACGCACTCATAGGCAGACACACACATGATCGAACTGACAAATTGGACAGAGAACCATTGATTTTTGTTCTGCAGGCAACTTTTGAAAGATTGTTCCCTTTTTCCCTTTTATTAAGTGAAAAACGTCACCTCTTTGTCAATTGCAAGTAGCCACTTTCTAACAGAAATCTGCAACAATGGGGAAAACCATTGACTTTGGGTGTCCAATTCAAATGGATTCAGTCTTCTCCATGTTACACACCCAAAATACAGAGGCATGTAGAGACATACGTAGACCGACACTTAAAGGCGTTTGTGCAAAATGCCAGACTGGTTTGGACCAGTTAGACAGACTGGTTGATGAGAGAAGGCGCTAAAGCCACTTGGCCCAGCACTCTGTTGCATGGTGAGGGCAGGGGAACCACGCTGCTGTCACTCCTCTCATACTGGGACAGCCAGACAAAAACAGAATGGGGGATCGTATCCACCGCAGGAATCTATGGTCTAGAGTCGCCGTTATCCGAGGAATGCCAATTGCTCTCCCATATTGCTGCATAGCCGAGGGATGGTCTTTAGAAGGGGGAAAAGAGACCAGTCCAAATGTTGGTTGCCCAAAACTGCTAAATGACTGTGGCCAGAGACTAAGAAAACATTAAACCCACCCCCTACCCCCTGAGTAGGCATGAACAAAACACAATCCAAAAGCCCTGAAAGGCATGTAGTTAAATTCAAACTGACTAATTAAATCATGAGTAAATGCTTCTTTTCCAATACGTTAAAAACTAAAGAAGCTGGTGGTTAAATCTGTTTCCAAACTTACTGAAGGTTTAAGGATATTTCCCATTTTTCTGTGGTGACAAATAGCAGCCTAATGATGTTTAGATGCCTTCACGGCCATGGGGCCACCGCAGCTCACACAGGCTCATATGCTTCTGGTCTACTGCCAGTCCCCCCTACAGGAAGGCCCAGTGCAAGAACAAGCCACACAGGCCTACAGCTGGCTTCCTATGGGCCCTTCTAAGCCCTGGTAAGGACGATTTTAAAAGCTGTGAACTGACCTGCAGATAAACAGCCCTCTGCCAGCTACAGCAGGGATTTGTTATGGGGGCTGAGCTGGGTCCTGAGTAGCAGCCCGAAACAACACATGCATGCCCACGCTAATGGGGTTTAGGGGATTCTGTTTCTGTGGGACCATCTGACGCTGATTAGAGCCTTTTACCACTCTGTTGTAGATGGCTGAGTGTATGTTTGTCTCTGTATTAATTTTAAGCTTTGACAGGTGTTTTTATGGTGAGCTTTGTCAAATTCTGTCAGTGTCAACTTCTCCTGGGCTCGCAGGAAAAAAGTAAACTTAAAGAGGTAATATTTTATCTCACTGCAAAGCTTTCAGCGGACACTTTGCAAACACTAGGGGATAATAGCGCAGTTCACATGAACAACTGAGATCATTATTGATTTTATGAGCTCATACCCGCCATAAACTGTAAATGTTAAATCAGGAAGAAATACTTCTTATCGCTGAAGGCCTTAACACCCTCACGAAAACCATTTCCCCCTCCAGTCCTTTTCCACATCACTTTAGTATTCAGAATGTTTATTGGTTCTGTGGATGTTATGACTTCAGTGTGCCTGGACCTATTACAACTGCGAAATAGATCTCTGCTAATATAATCAGCCCAATCACCAAGGGTCAGAGGTGATTACTCAGCGCTGTTGCCATGGAAAATGCTATTGTTTGGTTAACTAATTGTGTCACCTCTTTGATTCTCTCCCTTCCAGACGTCTGGAGCAGAACGGGATTAAGTCCGTTCCTCCCGGAGCCTTCTCTCCCTACAAGAAACTGCGCAGGATGTAAGTACTGCAGAACCTTACTCTCAGGGTTACATAATGCAGAACAGAACAAATCTATAGAGACTGGAAAAAACAAAAAGCGACAATTGGCAGTTCCCTCTTCCCATTTCCAAGGACCATGGACTATATTGGTTGTCTGAGACTTAAGTACATGGCCCATTCTCAGGTTTGGGGTGGCATTGAAAGCTAGCTGTTTACATTTTTTATTGATGCCTGCTGGTATTCCCCTGGCGAAAAATGAGTCCACCCTGTCTGTTCCTGGCTGGAAGGATGATGAGGGGATGGAGGGAAAGCTGGAATGAGGGCTGAAACCTCTTACTCTCTCTGGGAGTGAATACTGACAAGTTGGTGGTTGGGCCAGCTGTCCGGTCACCTTGCCAGCAAACACCAGCCAGCCAAACCTCCAACTCCGCGAGGTCTGACTTATATACCAGCAGAGACATGGAGGAAGTGAAAGGTCGGGGAGTTTTTTCTGCATTTTTTAAAAAGATTCTTCGTGATTTTATTGCTCAACTCCAGGGACAGAGACAGGATGAGATCAGGTGAATAAAGTCCAGGAGACAGTCAGCAGTGACTCAAATTTTATTGTAAGTGCAAGAAAATATCAAAGGAAAGATTTCGCATTTCAAACGGAAATGGGATTATGGTGAATGTTTCCACTGATAATAGTTTAAGTAAGCCCTAAAGAAGACAAACCCAAATATTCTTTAGAGTTTATGTTGAAAAAGTATTCATATTTCTTTAACATTTTCAAGTTTTGGCAGCTTAGCTCCTTTATTTAATCCTAAATTAAAAACTAAAAAAACTTGCCATGACTGTCCATCCTAATGGACAGGCTTTTAGCCGTTTTGTTTTTTTTAGCTACTAGCTAGGACAGAAAATATACAACAGATTTTCATGTATAACTGCAAGATATAGTGGTTCTGCATCATTTTTGATTGAGAGCTAAATACTTCTGCACATCAGACCATGTAACCTCCTCCTTTCATGTCACAATTGCACACTATATTGTGTTGGTATACAATGTGAATGTTTTAATAAGGTCCGTTAAGTTTGTGGCTGTAAGAAGATGACAAGTAAAATAAATGTTGGATTTTTTAGGGTTCCTCTTTGCTTCTTTGCAGATAGATGTCACTCTATCCATCACACTGGAAGGGTTGTGTCACACTAACAAAAACACTAACATGTTATAAGAAACTAGAAACTATAAAAAAAAATATTTCCTCTGAGATTACGGTTTCCTAAAACTAGAAATATTTGACAAAACGTAACTTATACGTACCAAAAAATCTTCTCAAAGGGTTAGAAGTAAAAACGTACATTGATTTTATATGTAGCGAAACCTTAGCCAGAGTTTATCAGTGTTATCTAGCCTTTCTCTTAAACAAACCCGCTTCCTCTGTTAGAGCTGTCGGTTCTTTGTTTTACATGTATGTCTACATGTCTGCATTGATTCAGCTGACTATGTACTTACTGTGTCCAGCTCCCTCAGTAAACAGTGTGAGGGAAACCGTATTTCATGATAAATATAACCCTTATTCCCCATATGCTCATCAGAAGGATAATATATTCAGTGAAATTTTTTTTAGAATTTAAGATATAACTTAGGACATACCAAAACATACCAAAGGATTCTTTAGTATGTTTTCAATTTTTAGTTTCACACCAGACCTTTTACACCAGTAAAGCCACGGAGACATGTTTCCTTTTACATTGCCTCAGTTTTGAATTACCTACACGTGAAACACTTCTTTAGACAGGGATGCTAAAACAGCCGTCACACACTGACGTATACACAAACACTACAGTGTCTGAGTTTACAGACGGTTGCACATGCTGGCCCACAATCTTCGATTTCATTTCCAGGAAACCTCAGCACTTGCAAGAAGACAAATGGCTCCTTATTTAACTGTTACCCTCATATAAGAAAATATCCCTCCTTCTCACCACATGATGATTTTCCTTCAAAGGTTTAGAGTCTACTAGAGTTAAATCTACATACTCCATCAAGTCTTTTTCTCCAAATGTCTTTCTTTCTCTCTCTCTCTCTCTGTCCCACTGTTCTTCATTTACTTTTGCATTTACTCAGGCAGACACACACATCAGCTGATGGGCACAGAGGCTTAGTGGTTATCCTGTGTGGACAGGCCTGTGTATCCTATTAAAATTTGTGATGTTCCGAGACAGCCTACTGTATCTTCCCTTGAAAATTCAACATTACAATTTTCACATTTGAAGGTTGATAGTTAAGCCCCAAATACTGCAAGTAAATAATAATACTGGCTGCAAGGTTTAATGTAAGTGGTGCCATAAAGTTGACTAGCATCATGTTCATTCAGTTTGCACTTTAGGATCTTGCAAACCTCTTGAGAGGGTAAATGTTTTGCCAATCATTACTTAGTTCTATGACTGATACTCTGTTGTTCTTCTGTGCAGAGACCTGAGCAACAACCAGATCTCAGAGATAGCTCCAGATGCCTTCCAAGGCCTGCGGTCTCTCAACTCCCTGTAAGTTGTCCAAAACTGGGTTGGAGCAGAACAAGCTGCTTGATTGTAGTTTTCTATGTCTAAAACACATGCCATGAACCCTCAGTGTGCTGTATGGAAACAAGATCACCGACCTGCCGAAGGGTGTATTTGACGGCCTCTACTCTTTGCAACTGCTGTAAGTGGAACTGTTACATACTTTGCTGATACTCACCAGACATACTAAATACCAGGAGTGACTTTCAAATGAACTTTGTTTGGGTTTCTCCAGGTATATTCTGAAATATTATGACAAGCTGTCTCCTTCCCTTTTTCCCCTATCCGTCGTCCTTTTTTTTAGGCTGCTGAATGCCAATAAGATTCACTGCGTTCGTGCCAGTGCCTTCCAGGATCTGCAAAATCTCTCCCTGCTATCACTGTATGATAACAAGATCCAAACCCTTGCCAAGGGCACCTTCACTTCCCTGCGAGCTATACAAACTCTGTGAGTCAAAGAGAAAAAGATTTATTCACTCTGACACATGCTCAGCCCTTCTCTATAAAACATGAGCCAATAAAGGAGTCGATTACTTACTGGTGCGTGTAACTACGCATAAATGGTTTCACGAAATGGAAAATGAGAATTATTTATCTTTGTTTATGCTGAAGGCTGGAAATCAGCAACCTATTACATCTTGCCTTTTAACTCAGCTTGAACCTTTTGTTTGTTTTGACATTACAACCACAACCTTAGACGTGTTTTGTTGGGTTTTTACGCAATTGATCAATGAAAGGAGAAAATAATTGTGAAGAGTAGGGACAAACTGTTGTGGTTTTTTACAAACACTTTTTAAAATGTGCATTTTTTTTCTGCTTCTCTGAGGTAATACTTTATAGAGCCGCTTTTTTGGTGATACATTTCCTAGTTTTTTAAAGATTATTTTACCAATTCATCTTTACAAAGTAGCTAAAGCTCATCTTTGGTCAGATTAGGTCTGTACTTTGACTAGACAAATTTACCACATGACTGTGAATAAGTCTAAACATTTTCAGTGTCAGCTGATTATTTAGAGCTGTAGACCTGGTGGAAGGTGAACATCTGCCCCAGTTCCACATCTTTCACTGCTTCTATAGGTTTTGGCTTCAGGTATGTCTGTATCAAAACTCTAACCACCTTCTGCGTCCCTTTTGAAACTGTGCTGTGCACTGTGATGTTGCCGTCTCTGACCCTATTTTAGACTTTTTAACTTACTTTATCTTTGACTATGCTGTTGTGTTTGTTGGTTTTCATGACTGTTTGTTAATGTTCTCTACTAAACATATGAAAATTTTACAGAACAGCTTCATTTAAGATGATATTAAATCAAACACTGGCAGGATATACACTGTTTATGTGACTTCAAAATCTAACCTCTTGAATTGGATTTTATTTATCATCAGTTAAGTGAATGTCAAACTAATGTGTAGATAGATTAGCTGCAATTTATTTTAATAACTTTAATGCATAATACACAGTTTTTATATGCTCTCTATTATAAATCCCTCTTTCATTCTGGACTCCTGTGTTGTTCAGTTTTAAAGGGAAATAAATAAAAAATGTGTACAAAGTGTGGAAGCAATTCCACTTGGACTATGTGGTTCAGAATAAAAGCACAATAATAAGCTAAATATCAAAAGATATGGAGATTTATAAAAAGTGTGAATAATTGTATTTTACATGGAAACAAGAAAAAACCCTTCCTCTAAAGGAAGAACAATATTTAGGAAGTAAACATTGTTATTCAAGTCGTAAGAGAAGAGAATGAAACTTGCAGGGTTTGTCACAACTTGCAACCAATTCAAGTCCACAAACACTATATTTTTGACCTTCTGACTTTGTTGAACAGGGTTTTACTGAAAGTAGGATGAACATGTCTAAAGGGAACTAAGTCTGTATGTACAGGTAATGGAAAGTGTACAATGTGGTCAATCAATCAAAGATTCAAATGAGGCACAAAATGCTACATGTTTGAAAGGGCTTTGTTCATAGTTATTTGAGTGTGTTCTACTAAACAATGAAATACTAAAATTATTTACAAAATGGTGGTCTAAATATTTTTTTTAAATAATCTTTTAGTTTTCTGACACAGTCACCGATTGTTCCCCTGATTCCCTGCAAAGCATGAACTAAATCACTGTGTGATTTCAGTTGAATACATTTTTTTTTGCACATTTATCTTTCTCCAGTCACCTGGCACAGAATCCTTTTATTTGTGACTGCAATCTGAAGTGGCTTGCAGACTACCTGCGCTCCAACCCAATTGAGACCAGTGGTGCCCGCTGTGCCAGCCCACGCCGCCTTGCAAACAAACGAATTGGACAAATCAAGAGCAAGAAGTTCCGCTGCTCCGGTAGGCTCATGGCTAGGTCTCTGAAAATGTCCTCCTTCTTTCCTTCTGTGGTTGTCTACCTTTTAAACTGGTTTTGTTGGCTTTTATGTGTTTCACTTGCCTCTCTGGGCTTACCTTCACTTCGCTGGGACTACAGTAATTTGAATCTCTGTTGTTTCCTTTGTGATTTTGGTATCAGTGGTTGTTGCTTGTAAAATTGTTGGTTAGAGCTATCAAGGCTAGTGCTGGTACTCCAAATGCAGTGCCCTCCTCCAGACTGACCTACAGTAATGCTGACAAGATTGTGAGCATTTTCTCTCCACTATGTCTATACCAGCTGGTGGTTTACCTGCTAAAGAAACTTTACCTGCCCATCATCTAGAATTTCTTTCTTAGTATGAGTTTTCCTTAGTTGTTTGCTGAAATTCCTGTCACCAGGCTCGGGCTTATTTAAATTTGCCTCCATCTTTGCCCCCACCTTGTGCCCACTATTGTGTTTATGCACTGTACTGTGCTGTCTGGCACCATGCACCACTGAGATTTAACACTTCTTTATAGCCTTGTTTGTTTAACTAGACTTGATGAAAAAGGGATTCCATATTGCATATGCTCCAGTCCTCCACACCCCTTCCTTTTGAATGTGTCCTGTCTTTCTTGCGCCTTTCTTTCTCACTGTCCTCCTTTTTTCCCCTTTGTGTCCCTCATCCTTAGCAACAGCAAAATATTTACAACTATTGTACTTGTCACTAGTTTCTCCATATTCCCATGAACAGACACAGACACTGGCTGCTCTGTTTGATCATGTGCCGTCATATATAAAATCTATATATGACTTTTTGGATGCATAGCAGTGACACAGCTATGCAGAATCGACCTACCTCACTGACCTCCGTCCCTCTGTTTTCCCTCCATCACAGCCAAAGAGCAGTACGTCATCCCAGGTGAGTGGCTTGTAAATTTTCATACCTATCATTATTGTCGACTGTGAATCTTTTGCCTTTTTTGTGACATCATCATGTAGTTTTTCCGTTTCAGCTTGTGTTGTTTAGCGATGATTCTTTTAGCACTGGAACTGCCAGAACTTAGCAATGATAGGAATAAAATTTAAAGAGGTGGGACTTGGTTTTTGGCTTCTGACTCATGTTTTTGTACTGTGCTTTGCAAAAGTGTTTCAATGGGATATTTATGTGTAAGTACATCACAAAGAAATGCATAACAGTGAATTGGAAGACATAATATGCCTGTTTTTCAGTCTTTTTCTACAAAACACTGTTTGGCACAATCTTTGTGTAAATGTATTCAACCCCTTTTAGTTCCGATGTTCCTAAATAAAATATAATTTAACAAATTAATAAAAATAAAAAAACACCCAATATGCGAATACAGTTAGAGATTTTCAGGCATTGTAGATAAAGATATGAATTTATTTTTCCACCTGACATTAAATAAGATCAAACATTCATTTTAACTCAATTAACCCACAGTATTAAAGTTATTTCCATTATTGGGACACAAGGTGGCTCAGTGGATGAGCAAGTGCATAATTTACAAAGGCCACAGCAGTTTCAAGATTGATTCCCAACTCTGAGTTATTGCATGTTTACCCCTTTTCTCTCTATCCTTCTTTCTTTTATGCTGCTAATAAATAAAGGCCACTAGTGCCCAATAAACCTTTTCATTTTTTTACATCAGTCAATGCAATGCCCTACAAATCCACATTTTGGTCCTATTCCCAAAACCAAATTAAGACACTTTGTTAAGAAATATGCTATAATATTGTGTTAATATCCACAATATTAGACTAGGTCACTCAGGAAGGACTTCTTAATTTTTTTACCCCTCTTCCTCTCTTGTAAATGTAAAATTACTGTGTTTGTAATGAACATTTTTTAATTTGTAGGAGGATGTTTACAAGTCTGACCACTCTCTCACAAATGTGAAGTGCAGGGTTGGCAGCATTACACTGTGGTTTTTGGGGGGGGGTTGCCACAGGAGGGACTTGTGTACTTTATAAGACATATGGCCTTATGAGGAAAGAACAAAATGTGGAATATCAAAAGCATGAGCCAAGGTTGGGCCCAAGCTTTAACTTCCAAATGAATAATGAACCCCAGATTATCAAGTTAGTTACAAAGTGTTGGAAACTCAACAAAGTCAATGCTTTAAAGCAACCATCACAAAACCCTGATCTAAGTCTCATAGAAAATTTTAGGGTTTAGATAAAAAAAATGTCTGAGCAAGGAGGATAACAAACTGGACTCTGTTACACCAGTTCTCTCAAAAGCCATGGGGATGCTAGATTTATTTATTTCAAACAGCTAAAAGCCTATTTTTATGCAGTCTATGTAAATATCTGTTCTCAATTGTGCATAATCATTGCTATGATTGATATAAGCCGCTTCATAAGTTTAATCTAGGCTCTGTTTTCCTAACATTTTCAGCAGCTTGGGTGAAAAGTAAGTGCGTCTATGTTTTGGCTTTAGGACAGCCACCAAGAGGGAAAGTTGAGTAGAGGCAACAGGGAAAAGAGGGGAAGAAAGTGTGTCCTATGTATAAGCAAAGCTAAAAACATATAAAGCCCACCACAGGACCAAGATTATTATCAGGGGATGTTTACGGAACCTTTAACAAGAACACTTTCAAGAAAATAACTTGGAGGAGCAGTGGTGTGTGTCAAAGTCTGTGTTTGTCTGAGCTAATCCTACCGTGCTTGCTCATGTGATTCATTGTCAATACCAGTACAACTCTCTCTATGTAAATTAATGTGCATTTGTACGCAAAGTTAAGATAAAACTCTGAGCTGACCTTGTGCACAAATGGGATTACTTTGTAAGCACTGGAGAGATCAAAGTGGTGTGCAATTAATGAGAATTTTATCCTCAGTCATTGATTACCAAAGCCCATCATTTGTACATTGATGCACTTAACAGTCTCTGACTGCTGCACACATTGCTAATAACCAACCAGGCTACTGGGAATTAAGGGAACTTCTATGCATCCAACGATGAGTCATTTTGCATCTCTACCAGGGGAAAAACTTTATCCACTGCTCTCTGTTTTTTGCACTTTTGCGCAAATCTGCTGACAGTAAAAGTGTCACCGCCACGCACTTGACGATGACTCAGACTCACAAAATCTCCCCTGGCTCCTCCACATCCTCAAGATCAAAGGCCTTTCCTTGTTCTTTCATTGCTTCCTCTGAAGAAGGAAATGCCTTTTCCTGTTGTCTGGTTAAACAAGAGAAAGTTGCTTAATGACCAGTGTTCCTGGATTTGTTTGCACTCTCCACTGAGCCAGTCAGAGAATTGATGATGTTTTAGAAAAAAAAAAATCCTTATACAGGGAAGATTTGTAGTTTGTTTCACTATATGCAGTTTTGTCTCCCAGAGTCATCGAATAAGGTTTAGGATTAAGCTGTGGTTTTTAATCCTGCTACTTTAATTTTTTTTTGTTGTTATTGTAACTCAACCATATTATTTTGTTCTGGTTATTTATGGTTTTCCAGTCTGTGAATGTGGTTTGGGCTCCCCACAATGTCTCACTTACGTCACCTTCAAACTTTGTATATTTCTGCTCCAGTGGAGAACAGAGTTTCATTTCAAGCAATATACTAACAGAAAATCCTGGGCTGTACCCTCTAAATTGAGTATTTGCACTGAGACACAATGCAGAGTTGCAGGGACACAGATACATTGTTCTAAGTAACTCCCAGTGCTGATCCATTATTAAGAAGCCATGATGTAACTGGCAGCACACTTTTTGGCACGTAACATCTATTCATAGACAGAGGAGGTTCGGCAGTGCCTCACACACTTCCTTTGGAGCTTGACTCTTACTCTTTCTCTTCTTCCATAGAGTCTCTTTAAAAAATCACTCTTTATTTGTCTTTAATTTCCCCATCTTTCCTGTATTTTATTGCCCTCATTCAAGTATGCATCCTTTGCTTTGTTGGCTTTAACCCCTCTCTGTCTTTTCTTGTACCTTTTCCCAACCATCCACTCTTTTGAGCACTCTGAGTCACTTTGAGCACCCATATCTACTTTCTTTTTACCCCACTGCTCCCACTATATATATATTTTTTTATGATACAATGTAATACCCCACCTTCATCCACGTATCTGTTTCCATCCTGGAAAAGATTACATACAGCAGGATGTCCTTAAAGGCTCCTGGGGTTGAGGAGACCTCATTTTAGGTCACAACAGGATGAAGTAAGTGAGCTTGTGACCTATCGTTTAAGAAGAAAGGCACCTTTGTTTATATAAGGTTCAATATTTTATACTTATAGGTATCACATCACAAATAATTGGATTAAGATCTTGTGATCTTATAGACAGCAGCAGAACAGTTATGAAAAAACAAATAAGAATAACTTTAAACTTTGTGACATGGCGCATTGGTGTTCTGGAAGAAGCAATTGCTTGATGTCTTAAAATGATTAACATGGTCAGCAAAAATACTCAGGTTAGCTGTGGCCTTTTGAATTATTTTCAGTTTGTACTAAGGGGGGGCTCGATAATTGCATCCCAAGTATTGTACCATCATCAGTCTGAACTGTTGAAATCTATCCACGCTTCCACGTAATGTTCGGGCCTCATTCCTAAAATGGCAACACTAATAATTACAACTTGGAGCAACAAGATTTTTCCATTTTGTTATTGTACAATTATGTCAGCCCTGGTTATCCCAGGGCTGACATAATTGTCAATTACCTTTTTTGTTGATTGCTAACAGAGGGGGTTACCTAGTTTGGTCCTATGCTCCTGCTGACACCTATTTGATGTGTTGTGTGTGCAGAAAATGTATTCAGCAGAAGGAACTGTTTCCTTACCAAGCAGATCTGCTGGTCCAGAGCCCTAACTGGATTTATTTGCTGTCATGGGCAATTCGACATTTCTTTGAAGAAACTATTTAAAAAGCATAACCACTGAGTTGTCAGATGAATATAATGGTATGTTCTTAATTTATTTCCTTTAGGTGCAGAAGACAGCCGTTTAAATAATGCCTGCAATACAGATCCTGTGTGTCCACCCAAGTGTCGCTGTGAGTCTAACGTGGTGGACTGCTCCAATCTGAAACTCACCAAGATCCCTGAGCACATCCCTGGATCCACAGTTGAACTGTAAGAAAATTTTTGCTACACTGCTTGCTCTAAACTGCAAAAAAAGAGGGGGTTCTCTAATTTGTGACTTTTTTAAATGCTCTATCTTCTGCTCATTAGCCGCCTCAACAATAATGAAATAACCACCCTTGAGGCAACTGGTGTCTTTAAGAGCCTTTCTCAATTGAAGAAAATGTGAGTCAAACACATGCAGTTCATCATCCTGTAAATAAGGCATGTAATGGTGATACAGACTTTTTTTTAACAACAGTAACCTGAGTAATAATAAGATCACAGAGGTCGAGGATGGGGCTTTTGAAGGTGCATCCTCCGTCATTGAGCTTCACCTCACAGCCAATCAAATCGACTCAGTTCGTAGCGGGATGTTCAGAGGCCTCGATGGACTGCGCATGATGTGAGTGATGCATCACCATGTAAAATCAAATAATTTAAAGTCAACGAAAACGGTTTACATCTTCATGCTATCGTTCTATTTGCAGGATGTTGAGGAACAACAAAATCAGCTGTGTCCACAACGATAGCTTCACAGGGCTTCATAATGTCCGTTTGCTTTCTCTGTATGACAACCATCTCACCACAATTAGTCCTGGAGCCTTTGACACGCTGCAGACTCTCTCTACCCTGTAAGACTCTGTGGTATACACATCTGTATTTTGTATTTCTGATTTTATTGTTTTGAAACCCTTTTTGACATAACTTTCCACTAGAAACCTCTTGGCCAATGCCTTCAACTGTGACTGTCGGTTGGCGTGGCTCGGTGATTGGCTGAGGAGTAGAAAGATTGTGACAGGTAACCCTCGCTGCCAGCGTCCGGCCTTCTTGAAGGAGATACCCCTACAGGATGTGGCACTGCCAGATTTTCGCTGTGAGGAAGGTGGGTACCAATCCTTAAGTTAACTTATTTTTCTCTAAGTCATTATTTGAATTGCAGCAACATCTTCTTTTCTCTAAATGAAGTTTTTTATCCTCTTGAAAGGACAGACGTGTTGTCAATACCATTGATAACCTTCCCTATGTGTGTAACTAACTTCTAGGTTTGAATCCTTTCCACAATCAATCTGAACAAAACCTGCCGAAGGTATCTGAGATCATACTGAAAAATGCCTGCTATTGTGCAACTCTTTTGTTTGCTGAATAGATTGCTGTTCGCCAGTTCCTAAGCTGTGGGTCGATGAAGGGGCTGAGTGCAGTTATAGTATTGAGGAGTTTGTCTTATTGACGACTGAGCATATTTGCACCTGAATGACTGTTAGGCTTGTCTGTGAGCCTCAGGCACCTTCCATTCTTTGCTCCTGATGGTCGATATGTTATCGAGTCCTCCATCGCCTGTTTTACTTTTCTATTTTTTACTTTCTCCTAAAGCTTTACCGGCTTTGTCTGTGATATTAGTTCTGTTGGGGTTTCTCAGCTACAGTGCTATCCAGTTGAATGGTTCCTCTGGCACATAAGTTTAGAAATGCTTGAGATAAATTAAACTTTATACATGGCAGAAGCATAATTGCACACAGAAAGGTTTTGTGAACTCCTACTTGTATTGTGAGTAGTTATTATTTACACAACTTAGAATCTTGTTAAAACTAATTGTTTTTAGCAAAATCCCTGAAAAAGAAAATATTTACACTCCAATAAATCTTATGTCCAAAGACTTTTGAAGATTTTTGACCATTTTTATTTTAATAATCCCTTTAGATCATAGGTCCTTGCTTCTCCTCTTCAGCATATCCATAGCCTTTCTGAAGAATTTTAGTTTGAAGATGGCAATAAAAAAAAGTTTATTTGGTCTCTAGCAAACTTTTTATTTTATTTTGCCATGAGTTTAGAGTGTTTTGGCAGAGGCTGCCAGAATTTTATTTAAAATGTTAGGTTTTTTGTAGCCACGTATTATAAAATTATAATTTTACATGATATATTGAATAAAAAATAATTCACAATATTTAACAGATTCCATCAGGTGCTTTTTCACTTTTTTATTTCATTTCCATCATATCTGGTATGTTTATTAGTGTTATTTCAATAACAGATTATTTTATAGTGTTTTTTCCTGCTTTAATAACATCCTTACCACAAATAGGGGCAAGATAAATGTTGTCCCTGTTGTAGTCTAGCAGCTAGTTATCAAAAGATAAGGGATTCTGTGTGAGGGATTATGAACCTCTAAACTGAGAACTGAGATTTCTTGAATTTGATAAAAGATTAGTATATTTCAAGGCTATTTTTACACATATTTTACAGGGATTTGAAATGAGACTGCAAATTAATAAAATATTTGGGCCTTGTCTAATATTAGTCTAGCAATTTGTTAGCTGAATGGCTACAAACAATCCAAGTGTCTGCATCTTGTTTGAGATAGAAATGTTTCTTTCACTGAAGTGCAGTTGCAATTTTTTGGCATGTCCTCATGATTACTAACTTCCCTTAACTTCATGTTTTTACCAGGTCAAGAGGAGTCAAGCTGTGTTCCTCGGCCCCAGTGTCCCAGTGATTGTAGTTGCCTAGAAACTGTAGTGCGCTGCAGCAACAAGCATCTCCACACACTACCTAAAGGCATCCCCAGGAATGTGACTGAACTGTAAGTGTCTTTGCATTGATTCCTCTATGTCGCCTTGACTTACAGCATTCTTCTGTTGTTTTTGACTCAACCTGAGGGGGTTCATGTGAAGATTTGAGACTTAAAGGATGAGTGAAAGGTAAAAAAATATCTCATCACTTGGAGAAGAGGAAAAGAGTCACTAAACCCTGCAGTTATTCTCCCACACATTCCTTTTTTCTTTCTGTTTTCTTTGTTGCCCTCAGGGCACTGATGTCACTCTCACAGTCAGAGCCAAAGATGTGTGAGAGTGAGTTTGTGTGTGCATAATTTTGATATGGCCAGAAGCCTGTCCATGGGTGCAACGGGGAGCAACAGGACATTTTAATGAGCAGTTTACAATGGAAAGGGGAGGGTATGGAATAAGTCTGGAACTTTCCAATACTGCTTCATTTGGTTCTTGTA
>JAVLVB010000824.1:639791-670610 GCA_032876305.1 Orestias chungarensis
CCCACCCCTCTACTCCAGCCACTGCCCTTCCCACTTTCTGTGCAGTCAACATCTATAGCGGGAGCTGGTGTTCTGCTCAGTGGGGGCTGGCCTCAAATGAGCCATTTATCAACATGACAATCTACTTGTAAGACTTTGTGTTAGCAGGCACAGGGCTGATTGCCTTCCTGCAGGCATAATGTTGACTTTGGTGGCCTAAACTGCTATCACATGCTCATTCTTTGTGTTGCAGTCACTTTTACAAGTGCTAGGAGTCAGTGACTGTTTCACTGTTAATTTACTTTCCCAGTTCAAACCTAAAGAAATACACCTCCTATATTAAACATGTGAAGGTGCATACAGAGTGCAATATTTTGCTTCTTATTGTCCAACATGGGAATAAATGACTACCACAACCCATGGAGGTGAGGTGATTCTGATTTCACCAGTGATAAATAGTCCTTAGTAAACACTTTTCTGCATCAGACAAACCTAACCAGTATATATACCAGCACAACCTTTTTTGCCATTTATAATATTGATATAAGTAAAAATGTGCTTTTCAAAGTGATGCACCAAATAGACCATAAAGAGTGCACATTTTACAGACTTTGCCTGGCAAATATGACTTTGTTTGGAATCAACTCTTCTTCGTTGCAACTGGTATGTTTGGCAGGAGGGATTGCTGCACAGTAAATGCAATCAGCCACATTTTCCCAGATGTGAAGAATATTTGTAGTAAGACGCATAACAAACTGAATTTTACTCCACTGTTTCTTGACCAAATTTGAATGTATGTTATTGAAGATAGATCTTAACGTTTATTTCATTATTCAAATTGGATCTGTTTGCTATTGTAAGCTGAAATAATTAGACAACAGCTGTTGTGAAAAAATACTGGATCCCACTAAACTGAAAACTCTTGTGTCTCCTTGTTTAGGTACCTTGATGGCAACCAATTCAGTGTTGTTCCTAAAGAGCTTTCTTCTTTCAAATACCTACAGCTGGTGTAAGCTTTTTCTGCCTACCTCTTCTTTAAAAGCTCCATCCACCATTAAAGTAAACATATGTTTAATTTTTCTGAACTTTCCTTTAAGTGACCTGAGCAACAACAAAATCAATTCCCTGACCAACTCATCCTTTGCAAACATGAGCCAGCTGACGACTCTGTAAGTCCTGACAAGCCTGAACAAAGAGCTGTTGTTTAATTTTGATTATAAATTTTAAAAAGTGAAAGTTTTTATCGAAATAATTATGTACAATTATTTTTCATTCTGCAGAATCCTGAGCTACAACTCCCTGCGCTGTATACCCAAAATGGCTTTCAGTGGACTTCACTCACTGAGACTACTGTGAGTTTATTTATAGATGATTATAAATACTTTACCTGCATTGTCTTATATTCTATTTATGGATGACACACTGACTTGTCTGCACACCGTCTTACAAGTATCCAGACCAGTTGACATTTTTTCCATGTAGTTACTTTAGAACCCTAAGCCTTAAAATATGGCATTGAGATTAAGGTAATACTCCAAGTGCAATAAAATCCTCAAGTCTTACCAACTTCTTTGAACCTGCTGAGGAGAAGTATCACCAAAGCATGATGCTGTAGCCGCCATATTTTAGGATGAGACACCATGTTGATGGTTGTGTGGGCTTTTTTTGGCCTCACACACAGTTTTCGTATGCATGGCAAAAAGATTAATTTAGGTTACATCTTAACTAGAGCACCATTCCTTAGTCAACATTATGCTGTTAGTTCAGAACAAATTTGTTTACATTGAGTTATAAAAATAAAGTCTATTACCAATTGATTGTCCTTTGAGGACAATTGGTTGCGATGGCTTTCATTTAAAATTTATCAAAAAAGGAGAGCGGATTAGAAATAAACGTCTCAGTTTAGTTTGTGTTGCTGTGTCACAAAAGATTCGGACAAAATAAATTGAAGTTAACGATTTAAAACAATAAAATATGTAAAAGGTCAAGTTGTATGAAACCTTGTACTGCATTCATTTTTTTTATCTTTTCAATTTTATTTTGATTGCATCTTTACTTCATGTTTTCATGAAGAAATGTTTGATATCTTTGGCATCACATATTTTTTTTTTGTAAACATATAATCATAAGCATCATTGTAAACAACTGTCTAAGTAGAAAAAAAGATATCCGACTTTTAAACCAGACAAGAAAGACTTTTAGGTCAAAGAAGTCATTAACAAGAATATTTTTAAAGCGCCTGCTAACTTCAGCAATGCTTGCTGCAGAGGCAGAGAATCTTTGATTGACTCCCGAGATCTGAATCTGTCTAAACAGTTGTGAAACCTTTTGAAATCACTCACACCCACACTCTCTCACACACTCTGACCTATTTTCTCAGTTTAAATGGCAGCAATGGGGGTAGCAGCCAGGATCTTGCTCTGAATTTTACTCCCAGTCATGCCTACTTCTTGAGACATCTTTCCCAGTCTGCCTTTTTGCATCCTACCATCCCAAGTTCATTAATACCTCACCATAAGGGCAAAGCATGAGCCCCCACTGTACAAAATCACTCTGACATTGATTACAGGAGAATTTTTTGGCCTGGTAACTGTAATGCATCCAACTCTGTCTCAGGAGGTTTATGAAGTCACAAGGTCTTTGTGCACTCTCAATGACCATGGACTGCTGAATAACTGCAGAGCAAAAATGAAAACGAGTTGGACAGAGCAATGACGAAATTAACAAACTAGTGTTTGGATGTGCTTCCAAAGGTACAGCAGCTGCATAAAGCAGTGGCCCTCTGACTCCAATCTACAGTTCAGTTCTTTGAGGACAAATTGAGACCAGGCCCTGCAGCCTTCTTATTAAAATTGCATTTGGATTTGTGTGCATATGTTTATGTCTGCTTAAATACTCCTCATGCTTGTGATCTGTAGCCTTAGAGCCTGTTAGTGTGTGTATGTGTGTATGTGGGAGTTGACTTCTTAGTCTTCTATGTGTGCCCATAACAGGCACACTTTTTTATTACTGACAACAAAGCTTCAACAAAGCTTCTTTTTAAGGCAAGATTCGAATAAAGCTCTGTATCATAATGAGCATAATGAGCCCTTTTACTGACTGAATGAGACTGATTCTCGGCCATCATTAGCTGATTCCGCCTTGCTACCCCAAGCATGCTTCTTTTGATCTCTAATGAAGCTGCTGCTGTTATTTCTGCGCTGACTAACTCATGCCACCCTCGCCCCAGAAACACTCACGGAGTGAGCGCGCGAGACGCAATGTGAGGCCCTTCCAGCCGCACATACCGTGCAGGCTCAGGAATACACACCAAGTTAGACATACACACACACTCCGTCTAGTCTATCTCAGTGTCTCAACCAGACCAGGTCCAAATGAAGCAGAAACTTTGATGTTTCAATCATGAATCTCCTATTAAATGTTCCTTGACGGTTATGTTTTCACCAAGCAAGGCTTTGGGGTAAAGCTAATGTAATAAAGTCCATTTAGTAGTTTTAATTTTAAGACCCCACAAAGGGTTCAAAGTTTACTATTGGGAGCTTCTTTGAAACCTCAATGCGACGCCAACCGTGGCCATGAGCAGTACACAGACTTGCGTTTAGTCACGCATGCTGAGGTGCCAAACCCTTCATAAAGCTACACCTTTGACTTTACACAGCAGTAAAAAGGAGAAGAATCATTAACGCTCCATTCTTCAAACAGACCCATGGTCGAAGTCTGGCATACATGTGGTGTGACTGGGGTTAGACTGATTAAAAATGCGTATGTGTGTGTGTGATGGTTGCGGTTTGAGCTGCAGATTAATAAGCTGCTAATTGGCCTGCTGGGTATTAGGTGTGAGGTGCGTGAGATGAAGCAGCACCAGGGCTTAGACATAAACGACTTGAGTGGCACAGTGATATGAAAGAGTGCGATAAGAAAAATAACAGAGCACCAATTCTGGCACGAACTGGCCCAGCGCAGGTAAAAACCATAAAGCTAAGGAGATGCACATGGTTATAAGACAGAAAGTGGGAGCAGGTAAACAAGCATATTCGATTTAGTTTAGATAATTGGAATCCAGTGTGTTGTTTGTTATACTAGTTGAGTGGAAACGAAACAGAGGCAAAAAGCAATATGATGACCATGAGGAAAAACTGCAGGGCTAAACAGAATCTCTCATGAATGTGAACATTTAAAGTGAAATGTTGAACATGTTGTAATTGTTCCTTTTTAAACCAAAGCGAAGATCATTTTTGATGTTGGGAATATGAATATTATTAAATATAAGTTTCTCATAATTTTTGCTAAATGTGAAACTCTGACACAAGACAGGATGATTCGTGCTTCTAAGGTCTTTACTAAAAAACGACATAATCTTTATTTTTTTACTTGTTTTCTATATTTATTTAACTTTGTGAAAAAGTGAAAAAATCTGCCAATGGAACTTGTATGTTTTATCAATATTCAAGAATTAATTAATGAAAACAAACTCCTGCATCTTGCTAAAAAATTACTTTTAAATTAGTTTTGTCCTTTTTCAAAGTGTAATCATGTATTTGCCTAAAACCCATACAAAAATCCTTGGAAAGATTTTTGCTTTTGCTGCGTTCATACTATTCCTACCCAACTGTCTAAACGTTGCAGTGGAAATATAATTGAATTTTAGCCCTAGTTCCCTGCCCTGAAAATGTCTGGCCACAAAAAACATTTTCAAACTGTTAATGTGCTGCCCTGTGATGGATTTGCTACAGTTGCACACACTGGTTGACCCTCTGTGCACCGTATTGGTAATATCTTTAAACCCTAGAATTAACTGATTTAGTATTTTCAAGTATTTTTTATTTGTAGTATTGGTAGTGGAACCATATATAAAAGGAGGTATGAACTGACTCTGTGACATAAAAAAGCAAAAAAATAAAACGTTGCTCAAGTTGCTTCCTGGAGTCTCACTGGCTCCTATTTCCCACTGGATTTCTCATGGTTGCCACACTGCTCGCTTCATGGCCTTAGTATCCTCTGAATACAACAAACCACCCACTCACTTTGCACTAATAAGCATTCTCTACGGCATGCAGGCTAATAAACATGTTGACTCATACTTGTTTCACCGTATATTTTCCCTCTAGTACTCTGTATATTTACACTGGCAAACTTTCCTCCAGCTCTTCCACAGCTCAGCTCCACTTGAGACATCAAACAAAGCAGGAAGTTGCAATTCGGAAACATTTCACACAACAAATCTCTTTATATACCAGTCCGGATATGTCATGTATTGTTAGTGTGGACTGATTGGTGGTAACATAAGCTTGTGGTCGACTGAGGATTTGAGGTGGTAATGACCTGTTAGATTATTGCTGTCATCAATCAGCAGGCCATTAAGCCCTGGAGGCTTGTCACTCTCAATGGTGCTCATGAACTAAAAAGAAGCTCAGCCTAAATGCAACATAGTCTGGATAAACAAACCGTAACTTTCACACATGTATTTGTTCAAGCATGTTAATACAAAATCCCCTTGTCTGTACAAATATGACTATCTTGACATTTTTAACTGTGCCTCATGTGTTGGAATGGTTACCTCCCTATTCTCAGCAATCCTTGTCAGCCAAACACACAAAGAAACTTGACACCAGGCTGGTCCAGATCTCAGAGCTCATATTTTTGCCAGCCGCACATAGCTTTGCCAGACGTATGAACCACCAGCACACCAACACATAACAGTGGAATTTCCCTGAAGGTTTTTCCTAATATTTTCTGGTTTGATTTGTTGAAAACAAAGCATAGCAGTGGCCCAGACAACAGTTGCCAAGGTTATTTGTTTTACCATTTTTGTGTGCTTTTACAAGTTTTCAAGACAGCTTGTACAGACAGACAATCCTACATACCAAATTAGTTTGAAAAGGGGACTGCTGTTTGTAAAGGGTTGAATTTTATCTTCTTTATCTACTGAAAAGCATTTTTTTTTAATATATGTTTTTTTTTTATTCTGTCTCTTTTTTTTAGGTCTCTTCATGGAAATGAAATCTCAGAGCTACCGGAGGGCATCTTTAATGATGTGACTTCCCTCTCCCATTTGTAAGTGTTTGCAGTACTGTTCTTGTCTCAAAGCAGCTTACAGTACCTATCATACAATTTGTCACAGTACAACATTTCTTAATAGACAACTATATAGAACCTTATAAATATTATATTGATTGAAAACAGAAGATAGTATCCATATTTTATGATAACTCAATATCTGAAAAACTACGCATGCATTTGCATACTTGCATCTCTTGTAAGTCAATAGTTGTACTCACCTTTTGATACATCTGCATCTCTGCAGCACCTCCAGAATTACAATGGGCATATTGGTTTATTTTCAATTTAACGCTGTCCTTGCACCATGCTGTTAGGTTAGTTCGACAGCCTTGGTTTGGTTGCAGTTGTGCCAAACTCTAAAATGTAATGTAAAATGTAAAAAAAAGTTAAAAAAAAAAAGTTTAAAGATTCTGTCTGCTTTCGCTAAACATTACTTAACATGCCAAATAATATTGCATCATACGTTTTCCTTAAAGTGCGGTCTTTGTTGTCCTCTTTGGCTTTCTCTGTGTGAGCCAATCAGACTGTAATCACTTGTGTGGTCAAAGCAACACACAGGCCCTTCTACTTTTTCCTCTCTCTATGACATCTTTCAAACACACAGTCTGTGTATTTGAACATTTGTTTATGTAGTTTGTCTGCCTTTTTCTGGTCGGTGTAGCTGCCAGAATCTCTTGAACAAAACATGTTCAACCTTTTGGCATCTTGCCTAGATATCCTCATCTTTCCTTGATTGTTAGAGATCAATAAACCAGTCAAGACCAGAGCTGAAGTGAAAAGAGGGAGGGCAGAGGCAGCCAAACAAAGACATTTTGTGGGAAGTAGTACACAAATTAAGGCTGCATGATATTTGGATTGAGGAGTAGATAGAAAGGAAGCCATTGATCTGCAGTCAGAGTCAAGTGGATTTCGTGTTAGCAGATGTCAAGTGTCAGCTATTGGCCCAGCCTGAAAGATGAGCCTGTGCTCCTCCGTAATGGAACGGCATCGATTTAGAAGTGTTTGTGCATCCAGCAGGAGGGCAGAGTGCCATTGATTCACAGCCACCACAGCAAAGGTGGTTAAAAGGCCTTTGTGCTCACACCTTTGCTTATAATTGGGCAGTCCTGCTGAAGATGATGTATTACACAATGTGGCATTAAGATGTTTTACTCATGGAGAAGATTTATTTGTATGGTTTAGCAGGTTATTTTTCATGGACATATAGAGACATCTGCTGGTAATATGTTGTACTACAGCACCATAAGAGGACTTGAATTGAATGGTGATTTTATTAAAAAAAATTCGGTGTGATATCAGGGCAATTGGTGCCAACCCTCTGCACTGTGACTGCCACCTGCGCTGGCTCTCTGACTGGGTGAAGACTGGATATAAAGAACCCGGGATTGCACGTTGTGCCGGCCCACAGGGGATGGAGAGTAAACTGCTCCTTACCACTCCTGCTAAGAAATTTGAATGTACAGGTGAGTTTTTGTTTTCAACAATGATATCTGACTTCAAACAGCTCAAAATGTGTATTAAATCTTCTTGTATCTTTGGGTTTCTACAGGTGATGTGGACACCTCAGTGCTGGCAAAGTGCAACCCTTGCCTGTCCAGTCCTTGCATGAATCACGGCATCTGTCACAATGACCCATTGGAGATCTACAGGTGCAACTGTCCTCCTGGATTCAAGGTACAAGCAGCATTATGTGCCTCCATACTAACAAATATCTGTTTGATCAACCTGAATTTGCTGCCAAAAACATCTCACACTCTATATACTCTGCTTTAGGGCAAGAACTGTGAAACAGCTCTGAATGCCTGTGTCAGTAGTCCATGTGCCAATGGAGGAACCTGTCAAGTGAATGATGAGGATGAGGGGGAGTACAGGTAAGGAGGACTTAATGTAAATCCAGAACTCCAAATACAACAAATAAGTGTCTCCTACACAGCTTGGAATGATATATGTGCACTGTATTCACAGCTGCTCCTGTCTTCTGGGCTTCGAGGGCCCAACTTGCCAAATCAATGTTGACGACTGTGAAGACAACGACTGTGAGAATGGAGGGACCTGCATTGATGGAGTCAATAACTACACTTGTTTTTGTCCCCCCTACTACACAGGTCAGTTTGTCTATAGTGTATTTCTAGATGTAATATTCTACAAAAAAAAAACTGCACCTAAAATGTATAAACTTTAGAAACTAGTTCTCTAAAACAAAGAAATATAAAAGAAAATATAAAGAAATTGTACATATGTGATATTTTTTATATGTGTTTTTAAAATTTGTATCCACTGTACAAAAAGAGTAAACTAAAGTTAAGATGCATGTTCTCTGTTCATGTGTGGGTTATCCCAGAGTCCAAAAACATGACTGTTTGGCTGATTGGGTACTCTAAATTGTCCTTAGGTGTGAGTTTGTGCATGAGTGGTTGTTCTTCCTGTGTGTCTCTGTATGTTATTGTCCGGGGTGTACCCCTGCCTCTCGCCCATTGTAAGCTGGAGATAGGCGCCAGCAGACCCCTGTGACCCCACAAGGATATGCGGGTTGGATAATGGATGGATGGACTTTACGTTAAAGATAACTTTGGAGCTTATCTGTCATGTTATACAACTACAAGCAGGAAAACCTCAATGCTAATTGTATCAGATCAATTTTGGCAAAAACTAAATAAATTTGTAAGTGAGCAATTTGCTTTTCAACAATTATTCATCAAGCATTAGAAGTACTAGAAAACCTTTCATCATGTCCCAATAGTCAATAGTCCTTGACTGAACCGATTGCTGCTTCCGCTTAAGATAAAAATATATCTTTGCAGGGGAGATGTGTGAAGAAATGGAAGATGTGTGTGCTCCAGGACGAAGCCCTTGTCAACATGAGTCTACCTGCCTCATCAGCGCCTCTGGACCCAAGTGAGAGCTTCTCGTTCATCTTTTGATGGCAAACTTATAAGTGAGCTGCTTGGGTTTGCATCGATTTACTTCTGTGCTTTTGCAGGTGTGTGTGTTCTCCTGGTTATGTTGGCGATGACTGCAGTATCAACTATGATGACTGCAGAGAGCATCACTGTCAGAACGAAGCTCAGTGTATGGATGAGTTGAATGGATATTCCTGCTTCTGCCCTGAAGGATATAGGTTAGAAGGGATTCCGTTTATTTCCCATCTTATACTTTTTTTACCTTGTTGTTTCCATGATTATAATAAAAACTGTCCTTCTCATTGACTTTATAGCGGTCAGGTGTGTGAAGTTCCTCCATCTCTTCTGTCACTGTGTGAGCTGGCAGACTGCCAGAACAATGCCCCCTGTGTGGAGCGAGGGGGCCGCGCCTTCTGCCAGTGTCCTCCAGAGTTTGGCGGCCCACGCTGCGAGAAACTTGTCAGCGTCAACTTTGTTGATAGAGACTCTTATTTACTGCTCTCTGATCTGAAGAACTGGCCACAAGCTAACATCACCCTGCAGGTAATCACTGTCGTTTTTTTGTCAGATTACAGTACCTATTTTTGACACCTGAAGAAATCAAGCGCCCAATTTAAAACTTGATTGTGTATAGGTTTCTACAGCTGAGGACAATGGTATTCTGCTGTACAATGGAGACAATGATCACATTGCAGTGGAACTTATCCAAGGCCATGTGAAAGTGAGCTATGACCCCGGCAGCCAACCAGGACATGCCATATACAGGTAGGTTAACACATGCAAAGGTACTTTTTGCATTAATTTTACTCCTATCCCTGAGACTAAATCCTGTGTTTTCCTCCTGTCAGTACCGAGACCATCAATGATGGTCAGTTCCACACAGTGGAGCTGGTGACCTTCAACCAGATGGTGAACCTGTCCATTGATGGGGGTCTCCCTACCACAATGGACAGCTTCGGGGGGGTGCGGCCCCTCAACAGAGAGGCACCACTATACGTGGGGGGTAGGGGCCCTCTCCAGAACACACCTCCCTCCTCTGCAGGCACTCTTAACTACTACACTACTGTTTAGTCACCTCCCTTCCCCCTTCGCTTTGTTGCCACCCTCCCACAAACATGCAACCCCACGCCCAGACCCAAACATTGTCCTCCATCCTCACCATCCTACATGTCATCATGTCAGTCTTGACTGTGTTTGCTAGGAGATACACCTTATTGCATTGATTAAAGAGGACATAAACAGTTTAAGTCTTTTATTCTTCCTTTGACATTACAACCAGAAATTTCAAATTATTGGCCAGCATAAAGCAGTTAATTATTCGGATTCTTTTCAAACAAATGCAAATGCTACACATTTTCGATGGGTCCTCATTACATCGTGATTCCTCAACGAAATCTAGTTCAACAATTTGCCTAATTAGTCAATGAGGGCATCCTAGCAGTGTGATCTGAAAAAGTAAACTTTTGTCCAAAATTGACATGCAGGATTTAAAATATATATTGCTCTGAGCTCACTATTCCCCTGTTGATATTGGTTGCAGTATTATGCTTTTGGGATGTTTTTTTTTTTGTTTTGTTTTGTTTTTTTATCAGGAGGAACAGAAACGTAGTCAGAGGAAATGGAAAGGTAGATTTGGAAGGTGGATATTCTTCTTCCAGCAGAACAACTGTGTGAAACATAAAAGCAGAGATACAGTAATATGTGCATAGGCTTGAAAGGGCTGGTCAAAGTCCTGACCTAATAAATACATTGAATAAATTGTAAGACTTTCAAAAAAACTTTTCGTCCAATTGGACTGAGCTTGAGCAATTTTGTAAAGATGAACAAAACGTCTGTGTTGGTCAATCACACAAAATCCAAATAAAATATACAGAATTGTATAATTGAAATAAAAAAACACGAGAAATGTCAAGTTATATGGGCGTATTTGCAAGATAATGTGTTTAAAATGAACCTCACTATATTGCAATAACACTCAGGTGAATAAATTGCACCTTCATTCTATGTGATGGTGTGAACTAGCAGACACAGACCTTTATATTTGAATGTAGTTTGACTTTCTGTATTTTTGTGCAGTTTGTTATTGTGATTTCAGAAAGGTTTTGCTTTGAACGGCTAATTTCTTATGTACATTTTGGTATGTTACAGTCTTTATTCCAACATTTTAACATAAATCTCTTTCCTTAACATTCTACACACATATACTGCACTATTACAATGTTGAAAAAGCTGGTTTGAGCAAGAAAACACATTTATGTAAGTACTTATAGCCTTTTTGATGAAGCTCAAAATTGAAAGGCCTACATTGGTCATGCTTGAGATGTTTTGGGTTAAATAGTCTACCTGTGCTAAAGTCAGTTTGACAAAATTTTGAAAGGCACACACATATTCATATTTGATACCACAGTTGCAAAGGAAGATTGTATTGATAGCAAATTATTGCTGTTGTTTTGAAAGTCCCAATGAGCACAGTGAATTCCATCATTCAAAAATGAAAGACATTTCAAATCAAAGGGACTCTTCCTAAAGTTTACCGGCCGTCTAAACTGAGGATTGGTTGATAAGAGCCTTGGTCAAGCAGTTGACCAAGAAACCAATGGTCATTCTGTCAGAGTTCCAGGGTTCCTCTGTTCAGGGAGGTGAAACATTCAGGTGGACAACCATCTTTGCAGCTAACCACCAATCACGTCTGTATCGTAGAGTGGCCAGATGACAGGCACTTTGCTTAATGAAACAAAGATTAAACTCTCAGCATGGTTGGAGGAAAGACAGGGCACCGCTTACCGGCAGACTAATAAGGATAAGAGGGAAAGATTAATACAACAATGTGCAGAGAAACTCTTTTAGAGAACCTGCACCAGTGTGCTTTTGAGCTCAGACCTTTAGCAGGACAACGACCCATAGTACACAGTCAACATCTCAAAGAATTGGCTTTAGAAAAAAACTGTAAATCTTTGAGTCCAGACTTGAATTTAATTAAATATCTCTGTAGAGATCAGAAAATGGCTATGAACAGTTATTCTCATCCAACCTAGTGGAACTTAAAAAGTACTGCAAGGAAGAATGGGCCAAGATTCCTAAAGACAGGTGTGAAAAAAACACTTGGTTTTAATAGTTGTTGAACACGGATCAACAAAGTTTTATGCAAAGGTTGTTAATACCTACTTACATGTAATTTGCCATTTCTCTATTTTTAAAATAACCATTTTCCACATTGTCATAATGGGGTATTTGTGTATAAGATTTTGAAGAAATATATTATTTAAATTAAATTTGTGATAAGGCTGTACCATAATAAAAAATAATGAAAAAGTGAAATTATATAAATACTTTCTGGATACATTGTATTTAGCCAGTTGTGACATTCTAAAACTTAAATGTGCAAATCAATCTCAATTTTAATTTTACCCTGCTATAAAAGATTGTTCAGGGTTGGCTCAAAAATGTTGGCTTTCTTTTGTATATTGTCTGTCACGCAGTTAGAAATTTTTATGTTTCTTCATATTTTTGCTATGCTCTGTTTCAAACATGTTGTATTCTGTGCTTCAAGTTTAATTCTGGATGTAAAGAGTCTGTATAGGCACCACTTGGACACACATGTTTGAAAAAGCCTCTGTTCATTACACTCATATCAGCCCTATGTGTTTTCTGTTTGTCTGACCGTAAACACACCTCTTCACACATAAAAACTTTTGTTTATCCCTCTTCACTTACAGGCATGCCTGTGGATGTCCACTCTGGAACTTTTCGTCTCTGGCAGATCCAAAACGGTTCCAGCTTCCACGGCTGCATCCAGAACCTTTACATTAACAATGAGCTCCAGGACTTCACCAAGACCCAAATGAAGCCTGGAGTGGTTCCAGGCTGCGAGCCCTGCAAGAAGCTATACTGTGTCCATGGCATCTGCCAGCCTGACGGGTTACAGGGACCAGTGTGCCACTGCCAGCCAGGCTGGAGTGGGGCCCACTGTGATCAGCCAGCTCTCAACCCTTGCCAGGGCAGCAAGTATGTTCACAAACAGGAAAGCTGAACCTAGTTTAAGTGCTGAATATACAGTTCTTTGAAATGTTTCACAATGTACATTACAGCCACAAACTTGACTGTATATTGGGATTTTATGTGATAAACTGGAAGCGGCAGTAAATGGGTAAAGGAAAAAAATGTTCATTTAGAACTTTTGTGTCAAAACATTAAAGAGCCACATTATGGCTTAATTGCAGCTTCAAGGGATTTAGGCTATGTCTCTACAAGCTTTATACATCTCGGAACTAACATATTTACCAATTTACCAGACTGGGTGGAGAACATGTGTGAAGATACATTTTTTCATGTTTTCTCAATCAGTTTTGAATGAGCAATTCTAACACATAAATATGTTTTGATCTACATAATTTTATGGTAGTCCTGGCTATGTGGTAAGGCTTAAAGTGAGCCATCACCCAAGTCTTACATGTTTTACAGTCTCTAAGGTATTAGTCCAGTATTTAGAATGCTGTCTTTCAAGCAACTCTAACTAGCTTCCTTATGTCTGCTGAATAGGTTAACGCCACAGCTTGATATGTGCTAACAGTGATGAGCATTGTCAGTTTTTCACCGGTACTTTGCATGTAGGTCAAAAAGTTTTGATTTTTTTTGTTCAGTTGACCAGATCACTGTTTGGTTTTGCTAAATTGCAAAGACACCAATTTATGGGTTTCCTAAAACAACTGCTTTCTACCTGTCCAGATTTGTTGAGTAGACAACATCAGGTTGTCTTGTTAAAATATTATCCCACCTGAGTAGAGAATCTCTGCAGCTCCTCCAGGCTCACCAGCAGGATATTGTTTTATAACCTCACCCTAGCGGTGTGTCCCTTGGCCTCCACAATCATTCTTGTTTACTAAGCTGTCCAACGAACCTCTGATTTCTTTGTTACCCCTAAAATGATACAATAAAGTTTGTTACATTAACATCCCTAAACATGGAGGCATTTAAACTGTTAGAATGCTTTTGGAAGACACTGTATGGAGCATTATTACTGTTTTCATCATTATGTCCACTGTTGACAGCTCTTGTTTATGGAACTTCAATAGTAAAAAAACAATTAATGACTGGACATACCTAACTAAACTTATATCCTCTCAGATGCGTCCATGGAAAATGTATTCCTCTTGACTCGCAATCATACCGCTGTGAGTGTGAAGAGGGGTACAGAGGTGCGCTATGTAACCAGCAAGGAGAACTGTTCAACCCCTGCCGTCGCCTAAACTGCAAACATGGTCGCTGCCAGATCTCTGACACCGGAGACGCATACTGTCACTGCGAAAGTGGCTACACAGGCGAACTCTGTGATGCAGGTTTGTTCTTAGTCTCCAAACCAAGGATGGATGAATTGGAATCACTAAAATGTTCACATAAATAAATTGTTTGTCTTTATTTTAAGAGTCTGAATGTCGAGGCGAGCCAGTGCGAGACTTCTATCAGGTGCAGCGAGGCTACGCCATCTGCCAAACAACCCGCATGGTTTCCTGGGTGGAGTGCACAGGAGCTTGTGACACCGGGAATTGCTGCATCAGCCAGAGAATGAAACGTAGAAAATACACCTTCGAGTGCAGCGACGGAGCATCCTTCACTGAAGAGGTGGAAAAGACCATCAAGTGCGGCTGCGTTGCCTGCATGTAGCACCATTCATTCACACTTACTGCCGCTCCTGCTGACCAGAAGATGGAATGCAAGGATAGATGGATGAAGGAAGCAAGAAAACTCCTGAAAGGTGGAGGAGAGAAAGCAAGCAAGAAAGAGATTATACGGAATATATATAAAACCTGTATCTATATATTATGGACAACAATGTTTGTAAAATAGGACATTTCCCCTCCCGTGTGAGGATGTGTATAGGAGTGAAAACAACTAAAATTAAGCAAATATATCTGCAACATTGTTCTAAGGGGTCCAGAGAGTTTGTAAGTGTTGCATTCAGAGTGAGGCATCATCCTATCCAAACTTCCCCTTATTAACCACCTATCTGTCAGCCCTCTGATGACTCAGCCACCGTCATCAATCTTTGGTCCATGGAGGTAAGAAAGACAGCACAGTTTGTTTTACCTCTTTAGGGATACAATTGCTGAACCTGTTTTGAGTCTTGAGTTAAGCTTGGCTCAGTTAGCTGGACAGTGTTGAATAGGGTTTGAATTTAGTTGGAAGACGGCTCCCAGTCATTTTCCACCGAGATTCTGTTGTCCATGCTTACACCTACGTGTCAAAGTGAACGTATTGGGAAAGGGAATGTAAGGTTAAAGGGGCGAAGCGTTGTGGGTTTGAGGCGAGGTAGTGAGAAATGTTTGCCATAAGCTCCCACAGCGTAGAAATCCACTGCAAATAAAGAATGCACAGACTAGCAGCACTGAAAAACCCAGCAGAACACCCCTCTGTGAAATCCACAGTCACACAAGCGTGGTACATCGATCCCTATATAGCTTGGGAGGGCTGGCGTAGCACAGCTGTTCCCGTTTGTTGGTACAGTAAAGCAGAGGCAGTGCCCCCAGCATGTATCGCCTCAGGGTGGGGATGTTTTGCATTATTCTTCTCCCGCTAAGCAAGAGGAAGAGCGTCCATGCTCCCCTTGATGCCTGTAGTATTGAACCGCCACAAACTTTTGCATGTGTGGAGAGGTTGCCAACAAATTTGTAAAACTTTTTTCATATTATTATGAAGATCAATACAAAAGGTTAAGAGTAATCTTTTGTTGTTTTTATTTTTGATCAATTTTATTTTATATTTTTTTTGTTACATTTTGTTATAATTTGTCTTATGGTGTATTCTAACTTCCTTAGCTGTCCCTGCCCAGTCCCTCCATCCTATATTGTAATGCCTAACAGATTCTAATATATATATATATATATATATATAAATATATTTGTATTTCATTTTGGTATAGTATTTTTCTATGTTAAGGAGTAAGTCTGTGTTAGGAAGCATTTAGACTGGCGAAGAGGCATTCAGTTTGTTTCTTTATTGTTTTTATTTGTTGATCTAACCTTCTCCAGCAAGTAATTATTTGAACTGATCTGAAATGCAGCAGTGGGTTGACCTTGTTGTATAAAAGGCAGTATTGGTCTAGAAAAATTGTTAAATATTGTATATGTTGTCTTCCATGTGAATATTACATCTAATTCATGAGAATCTGTGCTTGTTTTTTATTTATTTTAAGCATAAGCGTTGCAGGCATTCAGATTTAAAAAAAGAAAAATCCCCAAATTTCTGGAACGATTGTTTAAACGACCGGGGGGAAAAAAAATCCATGAGGTGTTTGCGATGTTACTACACAGTGAGTTACAACAGTATTTTGTTTCCTGGGGCTCAGATATTTCTGAACTCCACTGGGGGGTTGGAGGTCAGAGTATGTCCCACACAAAAAATCTTCCAGCTGTGTCATATTACTGTATAATGTCCTGTATTTTATCATTTCAATCTGAGAGATGTTTGCCATTGAACAAACTTCTTTCGTGTTTGTTGTTTAGTTAAGATGGGCTCAACCGATCATAAGCTGCTGACAAAGCCACAAAAAAATGGGATGAAGTTGCTTCAGTGGACAATGGTCATATTATGGTGGATCATCCTTAGACCTCTTTTTTTATGGGGAATTGTGAGAAGCGTTACATGCCAACTACTGACAGATAACAAGAAAGGCCTGGACATGTTTATTATCTGTCAGTTTTGGACAAATTATCCGGAAAAAGAAAAGAAAGAAGATGCCAATTTTTATGGAGCAGTCATCAAAACTGAATGTATAAATGTGTATAGATAAATATGAGCTATGCTTATTCATGAAGTTGTTACTTTTAGCTGTTATTTAGTTACCAGTGTGACATACAGAAAATTGCATTTAGAGAGTGTGATGGGCCACCAGAAGGCTCAGTCTGGGACTGTGTTTCTCCAAATGCCTCGTTTTGGTGTAAAAAGCTATGGTACAGTGTCTCAACAGGTTCCAATTCATTTTGCCACTCATAATAATTTTGTTTCTGATGCTGTTAATGTGATGCCAGTGGTTAAAAATAACATTACAGGAAATTTGTTGAACCATACTGATGAGCAGTCACTGTAATATTTAGGCTCTGCGCCTCATAAAAGGTCACATTTTTTAGTTAAAGGTAATTTTCTCTTCATGGCTCTTTTCATTCCTTTGCACTGATCTGTACTAGACTGGTGCGGAATGACCTTCTCATAGACATCTCGGTGGTGTTTGTGCTATATTATGATGTAATGCCATAATCTGGACATATGAACAGAAACGCAAATTTTTATCCTCCCTATGAACTATATACATAAATGTCATTGTGAACAACACACTGTCTCTGTTTTAGTAACATGGTGCAAAAGCTAAAGAAACATCCCTTGTCAAGTTCTGTTAAAGGACTTATTGAGAGATTGAACTGAAAAACTTCATCGTGCTGAATGTATGTAGTGCCACCAACAAAATGTTTACCAAACCTCCACTCTTTTCATTAATTAAACCTAAAATTTGTGTGCTTTTAAGATGGGTTGTCTTTTTTTTCTTGTGTTGCTGGTTTTTATTATTCAACAAAGTTTTTTAAGTTCCCCGGTGCCTGATTTTGTTTAAAATTGTTTAAAAGTTTAAATAAATCAAATTAAACTAGGAGACTTATTTCCATAAAAGAGAATCAAGAAGAATCAAGAATCAGTTTTTTATATAGCGCCAATTTACAACAGGTGTCGTCTCAAGGCATTTCACAGAAAATCAATTAAAATCAAAGATACATCATAACAAAAAAAATTTTGAAAACGTTTCCAATCTAAGGAACCCCAGCAGATGGCATGGAGTCATTGAATGGAACAGCCATTTTGGACCTAAATAAAGCACTCTTTTGTAATTCTTTTGAGATTGTGCTTATGCAGACAGTTAAGAAATCAATGCTGGCCCCTAATCTTTTCTCTTTTTAGAACATAATTAGCTTTTGGTAATTCATGGCATTTTAATCATTCTAATTGATATTAATCCAATTTGAAACTCCTCTTTCCTCATTAGTGCATACCATAGTCTTAACATAGTTTCTCTTAATTCAGTTTAGTTTATTCATGTAGCACCAATTTACTGCTGTCAAAAGGCTCATTGCAAGAAAACCATTATCAATCTTTCATATATGTTAAAAAAATCAGTCTAAATGTTTTTCTAATCTAAGTCATTGACTTGCATCATTCACTCCTGCTGTGTCTTTATTTGTTTGCCTTTCATTTGTTTTGCATATATTTTTACAATAATTAGAAGTGAGGTGATTAATAATATATGTGGATTTGGATTCTATTAGTAATACACTGGGGTATATAATTGATGCATGGGCAGATAGGGTAAATGTAATCATGGCTGCAGAGCTGCCTCTGCCCAACACTGAGAGGAGAGAGGCATTTGCTCATATCCTATGTAAATCTCTCAAAAGGTAAAATAAAATAACACCTTGAAGGTCATCTGAATGTTAAATATTTTTGGATTTCGCTCTAAAAGATTCCCTTTTCCACACTATGACTCTACCACCATATTTGTTTGCTGACATTAATTTTAGATTTAACTGTAAAATATTCAGTTAACTGAATATTTTTCTTATGTACTGCAATTTAAACTGCAGGCACTGCTTATGATGACCCTGCCTACCTGAGGTTTTCTCCGCCCTCTGAAACTTCATGCTGCAATCCTGCCGGCAGAGCAGCTACATAATCCTTCATATGAGAAAGCTCAAGGACTCTCCAGATCTCCTCATCGCTGAAACTGTCAAATGGATCCAAGTTCCCTCTCAGTGTTGCAGAGAACAGGACTGGATCCTGTGCTTCAGAGTAAGATTAGAAGGTTAAAAACAACACCTTCTATTTGCATTGGTTGTTTTCTTTGATGCTTACCTGTGGGATGATTGTGAGCCTGTTTCTTAGATCATGCAGTCCAATTGTGGAGATATCTAGATCATCAATGAAAATGTGTCCCTCAGCTGCTTCGGGAAGGGGAAGCAGGCAGTTTATCAGGCTTGATTTTCCAGCTCCAGTTCGACCCACTATACCAATCTGAAGACAATGAATGATGGGAAGACATAAAATCTGGTAATAATGTATGAAGGAGCTATTATAAGCCATCTGTTTGGTAGATGCAGTTTGTAGACCCATCCCCAAACATTCAAAGTTTCAATTAAAATTCAGGTTTAAACTTTAGAACACATTTTTAGGTACAACAACTGCATTGCATTGCTGTATATGCATTATATTATATGTATTGTTGCATAGGTGCCAAGTATTTTAAAAGGATTGCAGTTTCCTCTTCTTTATGTTAGACATTTATGAAGGCAGCTCTTTAAAAACAGTTGTTTATAATTGTAGTCAGTGAAAAAAGAGATTTAAGAGTCCAATAAAAACAAAAATGGTGACCAAGTCGAAGCCAGAAACAAGCAATTCTGAAACCAGAAAGGAAAACAAAAGATGAGTGCTGCTATCTACGGATATGGACAAACAGCTACAGGAGAAAAGTGGACAAGCACTGTGTATTACGCTGTTCTCCTGAAGGTGTTCACAATCCTAAAAAGGTCTGTAACAAATGCATATTTATTGCCTTTAAATATTTGGCTGAAAATTATTATTACATGCTTGCAATATTTTTGTTATATTTTCTCAGAAAAAAGATAAAAACTGTAGAACAAACCATCTTTAAAATGTTTGTTTAATCCGAGGCAAATTAAAATATTTGTAACACTACTATTTATAGACTTTGTTGGGGGAATATGGACTGATCAGAGTAATTTTGATCAGCAAAGTAATTTGGCTTTCGTTCATTTCTGTTTCCTTTTTGATATTTGTTCCAGCATGGAATAAATGTTGGTAATTATTATTTAAGTTATCACGTTGTATGTTTATTTTCTTATTTTAGAATAAAATCAAGATTTTAAAGACCAAAAGAATGTTTGATTAAATTCTGCTGAGATAATCTAATTGTTAATTGAAAAGTTTGCCTTCTGACTACATTAATTCTTCCCTACATTAGCTATACCTGCCTATCCTTACTGGCTTGATCCTAGACAGGTCACCAGTGGTTTATTTAAGCAGAACAGTAATTTTGTTGCTAGAGTACCAGGAGAGAACCCACACATAAACAGGCATGAGCATGTAAACTTCATTCAGGAAGATCCCAGGTCTGGGAATCAAACCCAGCTGCAAGGTAATGATGCACCAGTGTGTACATCTGATCATATTCACCCTTGAAAGGTATTTTGGCCAATATCCAATGAATTCTCTCTACACACACATAGAAAAGTAACAAATACTAATTGAACAAATGCATTTGCAATAGCAGGCAATAGGAGGAAAACTATATGCAAACAAAAAAACTGTTGGTTCATGATGATCTTTTTTTTAAAGGGAAAAAAATGCTGAAATTTAAAGGTTTGTTTTATAAAACCCTCAACTATTACAGACAGGACAAACCTTCTCAGTGCTAGCAATGTCACAGGTAATCCCTTTCAGGACCAGGTCCAGCTCAGGTCTGTAACGGACCTTGTAGTCTAAAAACTGCAGCCTTCCTGCTTCTGGCCAAGTATCTGAAGGTTGATGCTGAGTCACCCAGGGAGCCTGTAGAGGAACATGATGTCTGTACTGCCCCAAGTTATTGCCTAAATGTTCTTTGTAGTACAATAATGTCAATGTGTGGACTAAAAAAGTTCATTAGGAGCAAATTCTCTGTTTTAAGAGATTGGATAGGCAATTAGATGTCACTTTTATGTTGGAAAATGTTATGTGTTAAGATAACTTTTCTTCTAGGTGGGTGGAAAGAAAGATTAAACTGTCTTTTTTTTCCGGTTGCATTATGGATAATTTTTTTTAAACTGTTGGATGTATTAGCTAGACTTGAACAGATACAGCTTATTGGTAAGAACTAAATTCTTGACGAGATTAAATAAAGCTATCTGAATTATTATTTTTTTTTGACTTTGCTAAGATGGATTCATTAATTAAGTGTTATGTGCATCGGCCTCACTCAAAGTCAAATTTCATCTAACAAAGAGCAGATGTGCAAATACCATCACTGTTAACACAGGAAAACTGCATAAAAGAAAACATACCTCATTCTCAAGCTCAGAGTATTCACTTACTCTCTCCACGGCAACAATATTAGTCTCCAGCTCTGAGGTTAACCTCACCAACAGATTAAGGGTTAACGTTACCTTAAAACCACAACAGGAAACAGAAATTCCACTGAAGTGTTTAAGGTTGTTAATTATACTGTTTCTCTTTTGTTAGACATTTTGCTTTCTGATTGGGATAAAGTGACTCACACTTAGGGCATATGATATGGAGAGGCCAACGAGGCCGCTGTTAATGGAGTCTCGAGAAATTACAGCAAAAACAGCAGCAAAGAACACCACGAGGTTTCCGAGGAATTGCAGACGGGTCGCCATCCATCTGTTAAGAAAACAAACAGGCTTAATTAACAAAAAGGTTTTCTGTGTAACCAGTTGTAGACCAGCAGTTACAATGTATAATGCCATCATGTTAGGAATAATTATTTTACTTGAACAATGTAGAACCTGGTTTGCCCACAGTGGCTCCGCATGACAATTATTTTTTTTTTCTATTTCTTAAGTCAGGACAACATGATTTTTATCAGCACTAAGTTTGCATCTACTAAGTCAGGTATATCTAATAAGCAATTGAGATTTCTGTGGTAGTAAATGTATTTTCTGTCTTACAACAGGGGCCGGTGCTGGAGAGATAATACAAAATCAAAGGGTGATTTGTGTCTGCACAGACACTGGCACTAATTGGTCTCTGAGACATTTTTATTTAAGAAATAAAAAAATAAGATATTGCACTTTTAGCTTCAGCCCTTTTGAGACAGAATAGCAATCTTCATCTGTTAGATCGGGGATCAGAAACCTGCAGCTTCAGAGTTGCAAAGTGGGTATTTGGTTCACTTAACATGTTCAGCGACTAAATGTTGCCCCGTTATTTGATTTGTTTGCCTCCCTGTGGCTGAAAGACGGTATTGTCATGTTCCTGGGTTGTTTTGAGTTTGTTCTGTTTGCTTTTTCATAAGATCTTTAGTCGCTCCTGTTATAATTTTTATCAGCCTGTTTTTGTTTTTCAGAGTAGTCTTGGTTATTTCATCTCATGTTTAAGGTTTATCCCTTGTGTTTTTTACTTTATTTCTTCAGATTGATGTTCTGCCTTCTCCTCTGTTAATGTTTACTGCTTCTTCTGTGTCATTTTCCGCTTTCTTCCTCAGTCTGCCTCTCTGCTCTCCAATCAAAGCTCCAGCTTGTTTTCAATTACTACTTTTCCACTGTTACAGCATTAAGTCTCCTAGTATTTAACCCCCTGTTTTTCATTCATTCTTATCAGATTCTTCTGTTAAAGTAATTCATTCTGGTACCCTTTTGGTTTGGTTATGTGAATTATTTGATTATTTTGTCAATAAAAATCTCATCAACAACTGGGTGCCTTTTTTCTCCACACTAAATCTATTGTAATAAATATAATATTTCTTGCCTAATTCCTAAAGAGTAACTACTTTAATTATATGTTTTGTTAAAATGAGCTGTGAAATTGTTATGATATTTTTGATACCTTATCTTAAACTTGTGGGCTGCACACAGAAACCTCTCCAAGTTTCTTTAACGGTACGTTTAGGCCTTTTCTACTGTGAGAAACCAGAGAAATCCCTAAAGTAAAAAAAGCAAAGATGGAGAATGTCCTGCATAAAGTACATAGGTTGCTTTTGGATAAGCATAAAAATCACAGGCTCCATGTTTGTTCTTTATGGGTTGAGTAAGAGCTTGTTTTGTCTACTGCTCCAGATGAAGCCCCAAAAAGTCCATGTTGGGCGCAAACGCATGGATTACAGCCCAATTAGATATGAATGAGAATTATACGTGGTTTGGTTGTGTGTTGAGTTTGAGGGTGTACCTCCATACAGTTAACACAGGTTAACAGTTTATCTTTGGACTACTAGAAAACGTATATTACTTTGATCAACATCTGTTTGTCTGTATGTTCAATTTAAATGCAAAGAGAAATGCATATGTTTCAAAGTTGGTATAAAAAAAAGGGTAGGAGACTATATTGCAAGGGTAAAACGTCCTAATATTTTAGAAAACTATGTGTTCCTATTACATTTGATTCAACCAGCTTTTGCCAAAAACATAATCAGAAGGGCATTCATCATTTAGCTATAGGTTTTAAAAATAAAACTTGAATATTTCAGAAGAAAATATGAACCCCTATATTCTCTGCATGCAGATAAATAGTTCAGTGTCTTTAAAATATCCATTGTAAGAAAATAGAATGTTGTTTTTCACCTCATGGTAGAGTTTGATTTTGTGCAGAGATTCTCAACCTTCTGTAATATTGGCCAATTCTGATTTGTCGATTACTTAAAAAACATATATATCTTACAGAATGGAAGTAAATAAATACTGTCCCAAGTTAGAGGTCTTTAAACCTTCCTCCAGGGGTTTAAAAACTATCTTATTAAAAACATGATTAATGTCACAATATTTTTTTTATGTGATTTAGGTCTTAATGGCTTTCTGTTTAAAATATGAAAGCATGCACAACATTTTTTACAATTTAGAAAGGATAGAGACCATATTGTACCAATAACAATAACAACAGAGAGGTAATATTCTGCTATAGATTAATGAATAATGGAACTTGGGTAATATACAATTTAGAATAGCGTTATTATTAATAGTATTTAATTTGAGCCTAATACTAGAGCCTGTTTACAGTACATATTGAGTTAAACATCAACAACTGTGCTTGCATAATTTCTATTTTTTGATGAGAGGATAGATGGGTGTAATTTGTTCTGTTCATCAATTCCTGGGTTAACTCACTTGTACAAAGAAGTACATCACAGCCAGAGGAATGACGACGATGATGAAGAAAGGAGTCGACAGACAAAGGAATAACAGTGTCCCCAGTACGCCCAGCAGATGCATTATCCAAGAGCTGAACATTTGTGGAATGGCTTCATCAATTGTGAATATATCCTGCAGACAAAGCAAAAATAAAATTAGTATTCAACTGTTTTGTCTTTTTTTTTTTTTTTTTCTCAAAATAAAATGTAATTACCAAATCCTAGAATAAAAGAATACATTTAAAAAGCCTATACAAGACACAGTAGGAAAACATTTACAAAGTAACTGAACCTTTGCAAAGCGGTTAAGGATTCTTCCGAGTGGTGTGGTATCAAAAAAGACAATAGGTACTCGAAGGACATTGTTAAGCAGTCTTGAATGCAGACTACGAGATGCGTCTACTGCAGCATTTGCCAGGATTAACGTGCCAAGGAAAACAAAAAAACCTGGGATAAAATCAGTTTTATAACATGAAAGTGTAGTGGGACAAATTGTCATTTTGCACAAAAGATTGATTTTTGTGTAAGACATTCAAGACATTCTGTTGAAGGTCTTTAAGCTGTTTCAGAAACCAATTTATGAAAAACAACTGATATCAAGATAGTGTAATACATAATAATGCTTCCCTTGAAAGTTGTATTGAAAAAACAATTGGAGAAACATAAGAGTAAGACAATTCATTACTTAATAGCATATATCAACAGGAAAAATTAAGTATAAAACTTTTAAAATATGTATTCAGAAACTTGAAGTACCTTCCTGAGTGTAGTATTTGGTACTGCCCAGTCAGCACACAGGCCAAAAACCTGGTATGTAGGTAACATTTAACTCCTCATTAAGTTGCAAAAGTTTTTGGTTTGTGATGCTAAGATTCTGTGCTTCAAAATGACCCCAAATCAAATATGTACATTTGAATTTAAAGGATGAAAGATCAAGCTCTTGATCGTTGGAAAAATTAAGCTTAATCTACGGTGTTATAGCAATAACCCACAGTACAATATTACTAGTAAGGTGACCTTGAAGCAGAAGGGAGTTCTAGCTTACTGTGATATATAACTCAGTTTAAAACCAAATACAAGGAAGTCAAATCAAGCAGTGTTAAAATGCAATACACAAGGTTATTGTTGCTATAACAAACACGTGTTATAGACAACAATTTGTAAAAAAAATGTAAACACTCTTAAGTTACCCTGGGCAATTCCAAGAGCACCAAACACCCCCACCCTGGTGTCCCTCTTCCAAGAAGGGTATGTCTGGTTGTAGTACTCCCCTGCATCATTGGTCTAGTCGCTCAGCCACAGGTTTTGACCAATAAAAGCAACATTCTGCATTAAATAAATGAAGAGGACCCAAAGGGCATATCCCCAGCCCATGGCTGGAACGTACTGGAGGAAGACTGAAAATTTAACCTGGATGTCAAACAGAAAAGAAACACCAGGGAAATACTTTGTATTTTTCGAGTCATACAGTATAGTGCTGTGGAAATTTATTTTTTGCTTCAGATCAACAAGCTAATTGTTATATGCAACAAACATAACATGGGCAACTAATAAAAAAATCTGTTTTTAAAAGTTTTTTTTCAATTAAAAACGTTAATGAAAAAAGTTAACCCAGTATTTAAGTGTCAATATGAAAAAAATAAAAGCTTGCGCAACAACAGCCATCAAGAGTTCCTGATAACTAGTACAGAGTCCTTTATTTTGAAGTGAAATCATTTTTGGCCCAGGGTATTAAAGCCTAAAAAGGCAGTGTAAGGTCACACACAGCATTTTAATTGGATTTAAATCCAGGCTTTGACTAGGCCCTGCCAAGACCTTCATAGTAGCATTTACTTAGCCTCACAGAGTTGAGCTTCCTGAGTTGCTTTTAGTAGACAACTGAACTGATCAGTTGTGAAGGTTTCTGAAGCAGTAGGCCAGCTCCATACACTAACTCACACTAACACCCCCTTGTTTTATTTGCAGAATTTGATACAGATTTTTTTGTGCGCATTTAAGCCAGGATATTGTTTTGTTGGTTATCTCTTTCAAAGATTCCATGTTAGCCCCAATTCTTTAATTACTGGTTCTATCTCCCAAGGTAACTCTCATTGTTGGTTTGGTGTGTAGCTTATTCTTTGATCCAGTTGGAGAGGTACGAGAGGAAAAGAAGCATAGATTATGTAGCCACTGTAGTTGTTGTCATGTTAAAATAGCCTATTTCCTGGGGATGGCCAGAAAAAGATAATTCCAGTTTACTGATACAGGATAGTGAACAGGTGAGTATATACTGGCAACACAGGTGTTCTCTAGCATCAGTAGGGATTTTATTCAGTAATTCAGTGTGGAAATTACTTTATTTTTTCACCAGAAGAATGTCTTAGAACATGGCGTTTTGAGAACTGAAAAAGGATTAGGAATAAAAATCCCAGCCAGAGATAGACAACCAGGAAAGTAAAATGGGCTCATGCTGGTCCGTAAGTATATTTGATTCTTGTAAAAGTGATGCGCTTGTGAGCTCAAGGAGTTGCAAATGAGAAGATGAACTCTGTCAATAAGCCAAAGCAGCTGGCTTTATCAGGGGTTCAGACATGGTGTTGCAGATGTTAGTTAGGGCAGAAACTGAAAACCAAAAACCTGTTGGGATTATGACAGAATGAGACTGACCAAAAATGTGTACCTGTCCTGTTTCCATAGTCTCCTTCTCGATTAGCCTCTGACCTTTCCTTGTGTGTTCAGGGGGTTTTAAACTGCTGTTTTTTCTTAATCTGAAACTAAAGAAAGGACAAAGTGGAGGAAATGAGAGATGAGGGAAAAATAAACCATGAAGGCCATCAGCTGCAATAATATAGTAAAGCTTGTAACAGCAAATAGACTTTTATTTTGGAGATTGTCTTTTTTTATAGCATCGTGTGAGTCTACAACAAGTGTACCAACTATTTATTCAGCGCATATAAAAATATTCTCCTCCCCTGGATGTTTCATCCTTTTATTGCTTTTGTAAGTTGACATGATGATAAAAGAAGGTCATCTTAAATGTCAACTTAAATCATAGTTTTAGACACTAATGTGGAATCATTCAGTAAGATGAAGCAAATGAACAAATGAGTTTCCACTAATAGGTACAAACAGTGTCCCATAGTGTAAAGCGGAGAATACCTGAGTGCAGTTTATGTGTTCTTTAGTATTCTTGCCTCAGTTATTATATAAAGACAAGGGAGCACTCTAAGCAACTCAGAGAAAATATCACTGGAATATTTAAGTCAGGCGAGGATGCAAAGAGATATGAGACCAAAGAAAAAGTGGCATTTCAGACTACATGTTATGTTACATTCCACATAATGAAAACACAGCATCACAACGACTAAGCACAGCGATGGCAGAGAACAACAATGAAATCATAATATTATTTGTCAGAGAACTACAACTTAGGAGGCAACCTATTATCCAGGGAGACAACATCCCAAAGTAGCTAAAGCTACACAAAAATTCACACATTAAGATGAACGTTGGGGGTGGGGAGATCTAAGCTTGGATCTCACTACTATTACGTATTTGTATCTGAATTTAAAGAGCGTTTTTCATGCCTAATCCTGACAAAAGAATAGAAAAATCTTGCAGTTTCCTGATGTGCTAGTGTAATCAAGCATATCCACAAAGACTAAGTGCTGTAATTGCTTAAAAAAAAAGATCAATATTTGCATAGTGATCAACTGCAGGTGTTCCATTCTTTCTGAGATGTTGACTGCAATATAGCTTAACTCCAATAGATAGTCACTAGACTCTAATACCATAGGACATATTAAAGCATATAAACTACAGCGCATATGGCCATTCTTAGGTTTTGTACAATACAATTAGATCAAACCTGTATCTGTTTCTAATCTGGCTTCGACGGACACTGTTTTCCGTCTTCAGCAAAAGAGAAACTGCATCTTCCAAAGGAAAATCTGACTGAGTGTCATCTGTGTCAGGGATGAAGTTTTCTGCATCAAGATATTCATCTAAAAAAATACTGATAAAAATTAGTTGAAATAATAGTACATGAAAATTCTTTCATCTACTATTGATTATATAGTATGCCAAATCATATGATTACCATCTTCTACACTTGTCAGACTACTTGGCTCTTTGGCATATGTGTCCAAAATTTCTGAGAAAGCTCCCCTTCTGGCAAAAAGGGTCTGGTAGGATCCAACTTCTGAAACACGTCCATTCACCAAAACCACAACTTCATGTACATAGGGCAGAAAACTAACCCCATGAGTCACCAGAATACGAGTCTGCAGAGACAAAAAAAACATATAATAATATCAAACACTCTGCATAGTTAGGTCTACACACTTTAAAGACATTGCACAGTACAGACCTAAACTTTACTAAAATTCTGTGAAGTTTGCTGGATTATCCAATTCAATATTTTTGTTCACCACAGACCTTTTCTTTAAGAAGTCCATTGGGTCCAATAACTTTATTAAACAGATGCTTTCCAACATGAGAGTCCACAGCAGACAGAGGGTCATCTAATAGAAAAATATCAGCCTGACTGTAAGCTGCTCTGGCCAAGCTGACACGTTGTTTTTGACCTCCAGAGAGGTTAATACCCTAAGAATAATTTAAAAGAACATGATTGTATAAGGTTTACAGAATCTTATCCTGGTTTTATTCATATCACATTTTTGTATGGCATTTAATAAACCACCATACAAATAATACCAACATAATTTAACTTCAAAACTTTGCATGCATGACCTTACCTTTTCTCCAATCTCAGTGAGATCTCCTGCAGACAGCAGTTTAAGGTCGGGATAAAGAGCGCAAGCCTCAAGTATGTCTTGGAACCTCTTGTCTTCAGAGGGAGAACCAACCAAGATGTTATCCCGCAGAGTGGCGTTTTGGATCCAGGCTTGCTGGGGTACAAATGCAAGGCAGCCCTTGGTGGAAATAATAATTTAAAAAAAATTTGGAGTAAAGCCCAATACTCCTGTAACTGTGCTTTTATTTATGTTATTTCGGTTTGGTAAATGCAATTGTTTTTACCTTTATTGACAAGTTAAACCACACTTAGGAAAGTGTTAGAAATTAAGGCAGAAAGATGGGACGAGGCTTTACCTGAATGTTAATATAGCCTTCGATGCGGTGCATTTCTCCCAGGAGAGCTGACAAGAGCGAGGACTTCCCTGAGCCCACAGCTCCCACTATGGCCACCAGTCCGCCTTGCTTGATGTCCAGTGTCACACTGGGAAACATAGACAGAAATAAAGTAAATAATACTACAAAATACAGTAGCTTAAAAAGCTAATTTTGTGGTCACATGCTGTAAAATACACAAGAACAGCTATGTATTCGATACAACACATACTTTTTAAGAGAAGGCTTAGAGTGTGTTTCCTATGCAAAGGAACCATCATAGATTTTGACAGCAGAGTCTTTAAAAGGAACACAGATAAAAACTGATTAAAACAAATCATTCGGCCTGATTTCTGACCCTGTGATCACTCACTTAAATCAGGGTCATGATGCACATAGTTGCTATCAAGATCATCTCCTGCCAGAAAGGTCTCCAGTCTCTTCTTAGAAACTTTTGTCTTAGGTGTAAAAGAAACAGATAAGTAAGGTGTTATTACAGTTCTTGCTTTTTTTCAATTAAGTATTTCTTTACTTGCACAATGGAAGCAATTAACATAGGAAGCATGTTTAGTGGATGTTGAAGGATGTTAAACAGAGAGATTGAAGTGAAGGCTTTCTCAGCAGTTAATACATTATCTGAGTCCACAGCAACAAACACAGCAAATGTGGCCAATGAAACCTGTCCATAAACAAAGCACACAGGATTAGGATCAAGGACCATTACAGGCTTGTAATCACTTTGTGAACATCTAAGGGACTAACCATAGTGGGGGCAGAGTTTGAGATGAAGGTGGAGACAATTGTGAGATAGGCAAACTTCCTCATCACCTTCAGTTCTTCTCCTCTGATATCTTCAACTTGATTCTGGAAGGACGGCTCCAATGCAAACAGCTTCAGAATCTGGTGAGAAATGAAGGATGAAGTCTGGAACAAGGGTGCTGAAGTGGACACAGAGTCCTATTAGCTTATTTCAAAATATGCAAATATGTCAGAATGTGCTTCAACCTTGATTCCATTAAGGATTTCATTCATTATTTTTAATCTCTTGTCTTTAGACTTCATGTTTTTGGTCTGAAAGCAAATACAACACAGTTCGTTATTAAGGTCATGTGGCAAGTTCACACTAAAGGAAATATGAAATATTTTTAGATATCTTGTTCAACATTTGTAAACTCAACAAAGGCAATTACGTAAATAAACTGGATATTTTTGAAATAACATCTTTAGACTCTAGCATCCTAATGAAAATCTAGCTTTAGAAATATTTCCAGACTGATTCCAGACATTGATCTTGTTTCTTATTTGCTCTTAAATTATTAATGATTGGAGCTAAAGCTGATGCTTTTTGAGACTTGTATGTGCAATTTTTAAAATGTCTAATAAAAGTTTATCTATCTATATCTAACTATTACATTTATCTTTATCTCCAAACACAATACAACGCTTTTATATAAGATGTAACAAGAACTTTTTGAATTTTCATTCAGCTCACCTGAATTTTCTTACCCTTATTGGCTAGCAGTCCATTAACAAGCACAATTAGCACCATTACTGCAATTCCTGCTAATGTTGAAGGTCCCATCTCCAGCCACAGGAAAATGGTTGCAATAATGATTTGCAGAGGGCAGGACCACAGCAGGTGGACAAAATTGGTCACGTCATTGAACCGCTGGGCGTCTGCAGACATCAAGAATCAAGAATCAAGAATCAGTTTATTTATATAGCGCCAATTTACAACAGGTGTCGTCTCAAGGCACTTTACAAAAAATCAATTAAAATCAAGGATACATTCTAACAAATCAATTTGAAAAAGTTTCCAATCTAAGGAACCCCAGCAGATTGCATCGAGTCATTGACTTGCAGCATTCACTCCTCTGGATTCAG
>JAVLVB010000824.1:670710-700548 GCA_032876305.1 Orestias chungarensis
ACAGTGGAAATTAACACCATGCTGTCTGATGATTTTACCAATAGGGAGCATGTATATAGTAAATAGAATTGGGCCAAGTACAGAACCCTGTGGTACTCCACAAGTAACCTTACAATGCGGAGAGGATTTGTCATTTAAATGAACAAACTGGGATCTATCAGACAAATACGATTTAAACCAGCCTAGTGCTGTTCAAATTAATGAAGACATGAGGTTCACTGTTTCACCAACTGTTGACCGTTTGCAGTTATCATAAGACATCAACAACGCCTTTGAAAGAAGAAACTGAAGAACAAATAGGCAGATAGAGATAGGTTTATGAAAATACAAAACTGTTTATATAGGGTATAAAATTAGCATTACACGTAAATAAATGAACCAAAAGTCTAAGCTAACAGTTACAACTGCAGTTGAATATCAGCATGTCTATCTAGACAGAAAAAAAGACATGAACATGAAGGCAATACTTTATTGTTGAATTTAAAAGATCATTAAAAAAGCCATATAACTCTTTATGTCAACTGTAAAAAAGACATCAGTTCCATATTGTAGTGTTACTTCAACACACAGTAAACCAAATTAATGAAGCAAATAAAAAAAATACTGTTTTTGTTGTGCATGTCTTTTAAATAAATGTCCAAAGTTTTCACTAAATTAAAAGTTCAGGGTTTTCTCCTGTTACCTTTTTGTACACGGCAGCCATGAGGGCAGATCGAACCTTCATCCCCAGGACAAAGCAACGATGGAAATACTGCTGCAAGAACATTGTTTGCAGAAGAGCCGCCACCAGCAGCAGCACTGCATACAAATACCCTTCCCAGGCATAGCTGGAACTGCTCTGAGTGAAGGAGATCATGAACCTGGGCAAGAGAATAAAAGATTAATCATTTTATATGAAGATCATGTGAGACTCAAAATGTTTTTCTAAATAATCCCATGCTGTGGTGTATTTCTCTTTTACAATTTAGTTTCTTTGTTTACTTTCTTTTCCAGCCGCTCTGGTCTTATCAGTGGATATTTCAAATAATCAATGAGGAGTAAATAGTTCAAAATAAACATGTTTAGACATTCTCAAGGTCAGTTTACAGAACTGGAAAAGCTTTGAAGTGAAATTTCTCTGATCTTAAAAACTAAAAACTTGTTTTATGAGGCTTTAGATAGACTAAGTAAAATGTAAAACAGCTCTGGTAAAGTTAGACTGCATTCTAGGGATTAAAAAAAACATATTTGTTAGCAGAGGATTTAAGCTATTAAAATTAAATTAAAAAGTGTAGATTTTTTGTAGGACATCTAACTTACTTTAGAATTTGAGGACTAACAAAACACGGAAGGTCCTGCAGAAGTTTGAAGAAAGCAGATTCAATCAGAAGCCATTTAAATGTCTTGTAAAGGGTGGTAACCAGCCATGAATTCGGATAATTGGTTTCCTCCTTCTTTTTCTCCTTCTTCTTCTTCTTCTTGTCATCTCCGATCTTTCCCTTGTCCTCCTGATGCAATATATGTAAGCACATTCTTTAGGATCAAAATACATTGGCGGTCACCTGCAAGAGAATCTGTGCTGTTGCTAAGAATACAAATATTATTTGGGATTAAAAACCTGCACAGTTCTTTGGTTCATTCAAAAGTTCTTACCATCATTATTTCGTCCTGACTCACACCTTTATTCAGACCGTTGTTGTGATGAGCTTCTTTTACTAATTTGCCAGGATTTTTAAACAGTTCCTTCTTCAACTTTCTTTGGAATTGGATCCGAGCCTGACCCAACTCGTATTGGATGTGATGACTGAAACGCTGGCTGATGTAGGCGGTGTTGTCCATCTCGTTTAGATCCCACATGTCCTCCTGAACTAGGTTTTTTTTGTAGCCCTTCACCACCATACTGGATAAGCAGAATCAAGCCTTAGATTGCAGCATAAAACTAAGTCTTTAGGTAATAGTGTTAAATTTACTTGTTAAACCAGTTAAAGGTGATTCTGCTCAAGAACGCTGACAAGACTGTGGATTCTACAACCCAAACAACAAAGGATATTTAGAAGAATGGCGTTTCAGCACAAACCTGAATATTTAAAATAATAAGTAAACCTTGTTCATAATCTCTTTTGCCTCTGGAGGGACATCAGCCACAGCAGAGAGGATGAGCGCAATCACCTCCAGGCCAAAGGAAATGTAGAAAAGAGAGAAACGAGGGATATCGCTGACCTCTCCCTGGATGTAAAGATATGTTAAAGGGGGAGAGAGATGTTGGATTTATTCGTGTATCATTTAGGTCCAAAACCTGATCTGATCCGTTGTTGCTCATACCTCCCTAAGAGCTTCCCGTAGGAGGGTCTGGAAAGGGAAAATGTCACACAGAACAAGAAGAAGCCAGAATAGAAAAAGAGTATCAGAGTCTACTGCTTTTTCCTTTTGTCTCACTCCTTCCTGACACAGAACAAGGATCTGAAAAATAGAAAATGCAAAAAAAAACAAAAAACATAGAATACTTTTTACATAAATTACATAAATCTAAAGTGGAAACTTTACCCATGTCACGGCAAAGAGGGCTGGAGTAGTGTAGTATACAGCAGCATTTTTATCTGCTGATCCGTCCGGACCAAAATCTTCAACTAATGTGATGATCAAGCCTCCAATGGCCGTCAGCAACAACAGAAACACAACAAGCTGAGGAGAGGGGAGACAAAGCAGACAAAGCAGACTGATTATTAAAATGCTTCAATATCAACATCACACATAAAGTGTTTTAACTAAACAATACCTGTTTGCAGAGGTAGAGTTTGCTCCGATGTTTTGTAGTTACTTGAGATCTTCTGCATAGAGACTTGAGGTTCCATGGAGCGCAAAGCCAGAGGAACCCCAGGGGGATCCAAACCAGAACCGTCTGCTCCAGACATACTGGGAGGTCAGGGTCCTCTCTCTCAAGATAGGAAGCATTCTAGAGTACAAACACAAACATAATAAACATGTCACCAAACATTTTAACGTTCAGCTACAGGGAATGGATACATTTAACAGAGATGTTCTTGAACAAACAGATTGACTGAAAAACTAAACCAAGAAGAATGAGTACATTGTCTTATAATCAGGGTAACTGTATTTTTTCAGGTAAATATTTGTTTTCGCTAAATCAAAAATATTGAGAATATGTCATTGCAGTAATAGTATTAAAAGGGTAAATACTTACAGCTTTTTTTTGTCTTACCAAATATGGCACAACTCCTTACAAAATACACAAAACATTATATATTTGTTGAAAATATGAAATAAAGACTTCCATATGTTATGTAGACTAAACCTTGTTTCAGTCAATTAATTCTATAAGATTAGTACGATGTCTCTAGAGAAATGTACACATCAGAAATGCTTCTTAATGTTGGTGGAAATACTGAATCATGTCAGGGATGAGTTGTCACATGTTCACTATTTCCACAGAGAGTTCAAACGACTGGAAACAACTTGGAACAGACTATAGTATCGTCTATGCTTAACTAAAACTTTAAATGACTAAACGGCGTAAAGATCATTGGACAAACTTTTTTTTAAAATCTGTAATTTTTGTTTTTATCTGGTTTCGTTTGCGAAGGTTAACATTAGTTGTTGCAGACCATACATGTTTATACAATAAAACTGATAACCAGATTCATCTTAAGACAAAAAAAAATGCATAACTATACTTTTAAAGAACATCAACTCTGGTAATTAAACTCACCCAAAACACTGACCCGCAATACTCCTGCAGTAATGCAGCACACATGATGTGTTGGCTTTACTCGCAGTTGATTATTTGAGGACTGGACACCTTGTGCCCTCTGCTCCACTGCAACACGGCTACTCTCCCCTATCCAGCCATAGTGCAGAGACAATTGCAGGATGTGACTGTTAGGGACTTTGATCCAGGAGCCTTCGAAGCAGAAAACAAATTGTCTGCAACTTCCCAGTTGTAGATATAAAAAGCTTTAAAAAAATAAAATAATAATAATAAACAGCTGTGTTTAAAAAGAGTAGTGCAGTGTACCGTTGTGATATCTTCAAAGCTGTGTTTTTATATTTCTCCATAAGAAACAGTCTGGAATTAAAAAAATTTTAAACTTTAGTTAAGATTAAATCAGGTTCTTAGCAACTATAGTTGAAATGACAAATCTGCCGAGATGTCATTTAAAGCCACAGACGGTCATAAAATATCTGTCTCAAATAACATTAGTTATTTAAAGGGGGCAGGATTTTATGCATGAGCCTACTCCCTTTCCTGTTTTGTTCTTTTTTTTTTACCTTAAGCAAAAGCTGGACTTCAGACTAACAGTAGAATACGAAAATCTATTTTCTTGTCAAATTAAAACATGTGAAGTTAGAAAAAGATTAACCTAAATCATATAGGAGGAAAAGGTTTTGGAAAAACTGCAGTTTTGAAAGAATTATAAGATGCGATGGAAAGTTCAAAGCACACAGGTTTAATGACTCGGTGAAAACTGCTGCGCTACACTAAGTCTACCCACTTTCTGTTACTAGGAAGGTAACAGAAAAAAAACAGGAGGGTAACAGAAAGGTAACAGAAAGTTGGCTTCCTGTCTAGGAAGGTAACTTTCTAGGCAGGAAGGAATGACTAAACTAATACTGAATCAAATAGGACAATGTTGAAGACCTTTCTATATTAGTGATAGTGACACAATGACCTTAAACTGATGAGGCATTTTTCTCAATGATGATTTCAGGTTAATTGAGACTCCCACTAAGTTAATGTCAGTTAATGTTTTACAGACAAACAATTTTTTGTGTGTGCTTTTCTATCATTTGAATACTCTTACTATCACAAAGTAGCACATTGTTTAAAATTCAAAAAGGACAACAATCCCAAAAATACATCAAAACTGGAAACATCTGGAATACACCTAAAAGTAAGGCTTGTCATGAAATACAACATGTGGTAAAAATATCTGCTCTCTGTTGCTTGCTCAGTATAAGCAATCGCCGCAAAGTTGGCAACTTGATACAACTTAACATATTAATCTTTGTTACAGAGAAAATTTTCATGTGTATAATTGACCTGAGTTGAAATTTATTGTTATAAATTAAATCTACACACTAATCTGTGAGGGAACATTTGAACCAAAGCTCCAATATGTGATCACAGTAACAAAGCTGATAAACGGTTATTTCTAAATAATCTTGAGGTGTGCACAAGCTTCAGGTTCAACTTTATACATGTTGAATTTTTTGTACTTACAATCACAAGCTCCTCTGTTGTCCTGTTGTTCATTTGTATCTAAAACAAAGTGATTTTTGTTCAAGGAACAACTATTCTGGTTGGTTTGTAGAGGGAAACTAGAAAAGTGAGAAATGTGACTTCAACTACTTACATCAATCAGTGACATAAATTTATGTAATCTGTTTTTCTGTATGCTTGACAGTTAAATAGAAGGAAGTAAAATAACCAAAACCAGTATTGGTCTACCCAAACATACCACCCAAAACATTGTACCACGACCAGAGTTGAATTGAGATTACCCAAATTAAAAAGAAATGGTCTCTGACATCAAGGTGGATCCAAAGACAAAGGTTCCTGCTTGAAGTTTGTTCCCAATTATGCAGTACAAAGGAATTATGAGTTGACTTGGACCACCACTATATTTGGTAGATACAGTCGTATATCACAAACTAGTTCTGTGTTCATTTAACAGAAATGTTTGCAAATTATAAAAAATATTCATTTCCAGAAGGGGCCCTGACAGTAATATGAGCTCTGATTACTTTTGGAAACTGGCTTTTTGCTAGACTTTTAAATGTGATGTTTGCCTGGTCAGACAGAAACAAGGTAATGATCTGAGGGATTCGCCTGTCAGTTATCTCAGGTTAGAGTTAAACCAGCAATGCACGGTTCCTTCTACTTTCCAAACAATAAATTGACAACGCTGAAGCCACTTCCAAGTAGCTCAAATAGTCTAAACCGGTTGATAAAACATTTCATCTACAGTATTTAGTGCCAACAGGACAGTGTAGGACAAAGCTGCTGTCGTTCCAGTTATTCAAGTACCTGTGATTGTGGACACCTTGTCCATATACTGATCACAAAAGCTGACCTGTTTAGAGTCAATCTGCTGATCCAAACATATTTTTTTTTCAGTGAGAATGAAATTTATATTGTATTAAACTGAATGTGGTTTAAATGATTAAAACACAACAGCTTTGATGTTCCTTAACTGAATAGACTAAAGACATAACGAGAGTTAAGATTAACAGTCACATTTCAGTATATTTGGTGAATCATGGAACTTCATAGTTGTCCACTGAAAGTTTGCAAGGCGGTATTGTGCAGATTTACGCAAACCTTTTTTTATATGGGTGCGAACGTCTAGAGATTAGGGCTCGTATGTGCAAAAATAATTTTTGATGAACAAAATCACGAGCTTTGTTTTGCCACATTGAAGTTAGGAACAAGTTACATAATTTCCTTGCTGCACAACCCAGGCAATTGGTCAACTGTTCCACAGCACTGTGGGACCGCAATCTGTCCCACAGTCTGAACTTTAATGTATTCCTGATAGGAATAACGTAACACATGAAGCTACAGTAAAATTTGATGGGTTGGCAATTTTCTCTCAGTCGCCTTCATTTTCTATTAAAATAATGTATTTTAGTTTTCATTTACAATCAAAGACCCCATTGATCAAGAAGTAAGTACATTCATTTAGTCTTTTTCACTTTCAAGATGATAGATCCTCTCTTAAGTGGAAGAACTGACAACAAAAACAGATTAAAGGATTGATGCAAATTAACCAAAAAAGTCATACAATTTAAAATATCTTTATATCAACTCCAGCAAAAATACAAAGTTCTTAACATAAAGATGTGTCAGTCTGAGGCTTACCACAAATAAAGCAGGTATTTCTTTTCAATATACAGAACCAAAATATTTAAATAGCAACAGCAAAGAATAATCAGGTTCAAGACTAATATTTGGTGGGCCCCAAATTACTTACAGGAATTTCTTAAATATCAATAAAAACATATTGGAAAAGGTTTTGCCTTTACAAATAGTTCACCTAGTTAAAGAATCTCAGCCTGGTTAAAAAAAAAAAAAAAAAAAAACTAAAACAAAATAACACTGCCTAAAAATGTGTTACTTTTGACAAAGCAAGTACAAATTTTACTATTGACTTAAGCAGGCTCCACATCAGGACAAATCACGCGAAATCAGAGGAAATGAAATTAAAACATATTTCAACATAAACTTATTTTTTGTTTGAATAAACAATGCTGATCTTAACATCAAATGAACCTACAAATACAATTTTATCTTAATGCTTTTGAGAATATGGGTATAAAAAAAGGAGTCCCACAATCTGACAAGAGGAACTTGCACATAGAGCAGCAGGAGTATAACGTGCAGAATGAAAACACCATATCCTAATCACTCCTTGAAGCAAATAACATCAACTGCATCTCCAGAAAGATAAGTTTTCACATAGCATCACATTCATTTACAATACGTTTCATAAATAAGGCACCTGGTTCACAATGTCACATATTCACAATGCTGTGATTGGAAGACTGGCAGGAAAAAAAAAAAAAAAACTGGCAACTTACTGTATATGAAACTTTGATTCAAAGCTCCCTCCACCCTCCCTCTAAAAAAAAACTTAATGCAGAACGTGCCATTATCTAAAAACTAGCAATATATACAAAACTGTCAACGCTATAATGGAGGATACATTTATATAAGCCTGATGCTTATAATCTGACCTTCTAAAAAAGGAGGCTTAACAATATATATTTTTTTCCTCTCCAGCTATTTTCATGACAGTGCAGAAACACAAAGCAACTACAGCTGTCAGACATCTTGCAGGACTTCTCTGTAGTCCCTGAATGAAGAATAATGAAGAAAAAACAGCTCGCGAATAACAGCATCATGTTCGCATTTTCATCATCAAGCTTTACAAAGGCTTGAATGAGTTTTTAAAATCCAGAGGTCAAAGGACAAGCAAAAATAGACATTTTTGGTCCTAATAAAATAAAATGAACATTTTTCTAGATAAAGAATATTGCTCCAAAAGTTCTGGTTTATTTTGTCCTGGTGCGCTTTGCAGGGGTCTCTGGGAGTTCATGGAGTCTCTTAGTGGTCACCTTAGCTCCACTGCGCTGCGGAGAGGATGCCTGACCTCTCTTCAAAGCTCCACTTCTTGTCAGTTTAGGTTCATCCACTTCCTCGGCAGCTTTTGGAGATGCCGCTTGTGAAGACTTTTTGGTCCTCTTTGAAAGAGGGGTCGCTGCCTCCATTTTTCTCTGGGACCTTGTTTGTACCTGGTCAGGTGTTCCTAAAGTCTTTACATCGACAATTTGCTGTGGCAGTTCTGCAGCAATCTCTTTACTTTTGCTTTCCACAGCCGTGTTTTGAGCCGATTCTTTAATCTGAATTTTTTTCTTATTTACTTCTCGTTCGACTTTTTCTGTTTCGCTCTGTTTTTTGCTGCTGATCTTGCTCTTTGACGATTCCACGGGCCGGTGTTCAGGTACTTTAGGAGACCCAAGCCGCTGCGAACATCTTTTTGGTAGTTTAGTTTTACTTTTGTCTTTTGAAGCCTTGGTGGGCTGAGCCCTGACTGCCCTTTTTGGAACAGAAGCTTTTGCTGACTTCCTCCCAGTCAAAATCTTCCTTCTTGCCAGTTTTGCTGCCGACTTTCTGAATTTTTTGCTAACTGGTGCAACAGATTTCTTCACCTTCAATGTTGGTTTTTGGTTTGATTTAGGAGCTGACTTAGAAGCAGCCAGTGACTTAATTTTCTTGTTTTTTAGCATTTTTGAACCGCCTTTAATTCTAACATTGTTTTGCTGACCCTGCATCTTCCCTCTGATATTGGAATATTTCCTAAGGATTCTTGCACTAGCTGGGTTCTTAGATTTTCCAACAGGTTTTGGGGATTCACCTTTTTGGGCATTGGCTTTGGTAGCAGAGTATTTGCTTACATTTTGAGTACTGCTAGGAAGTTCTGATCTTTCTTTCATTTTGATTGTGTTTTGTTCAAGTGCTTTAGCAATAAGCTTCTGACTTTTAAGATTGCTTTTTACAGGAGAAGCAATGGGAAACTTTTTCAAATGTTTCTTTAAGCGCTCTGCCTGAAGGCTTGGGAACACTACCTGTGAGGGCCCTGACACCGTAGATGAGCTATGGAAGCACAACTGAGTTTCAGATGGAAGACGCGTATTAACCTTTTTGACGATAACAAGGGATTTAGTTTCTGTCGACTCGAGGAACCAGCGACAAATGCTGGTTAGACTAAAACCTTTCATGAAAAGCATTTGGACAGGTGAGTATTTTTGCTGCTCTGGCTTTGGTTTCCGTGCCCTGCGTTTACTCTTCCATATAGCTGCTTGTCGGTCTGACTTGTTTTTGTATTTCACTGTGGGCTGACCCTCTTTGTCCATTTGTACCCAACCCTTTAGCAACCTATCATATTTTGTATTTAAGTTTGTAATTAGGTGTTGGTTCTCTTCACCTGTTAGTGTCTGAAAGAATTTATTGACAGTTTGTTTAGGAGGTTGTTTTGGAGTTAGGATAGGGACTTGCAAGGTGTGGATCAAAGGTGTTACAGACCCAGAGGGGGGTTTCAACTGAGCTTTGGCTGTTCTTTCTGGGATTATTCGAACAGATGACACTATGTCATTTTGTTTTGGAGTGTCAGGACTGGTGGAATGTGGGGTAGATCTTTGTGATCTTAAGGCTAACTTCTTTTCATTTGGTGGTGATGACTGAACAAAAGACTGATCAGGCATTTCGGCTTTACTGGCCTCACTCCTTAGTGGCATTCTTGTTGGTTTCTCCGACATAGAAGAATCCCCATCTTTACTAACTAGTGTCTCCTCTAAAGGAGCTACATTCTGCTTTTTGGTTAAAACAGACTCGTCTACATCCGAGTTCTTTTGAAGCCCACGCTTGCTTCTTTTCGGTGTTGACTCAGTCTGACTTTCTGTCTTCATGGGGGATGGATTTTCTAAAGACTCCGATTCCCCAGTAGAAAAGTGATGTTTATCACTTTTACTGTCATCTAAGAATACTCTACATAATCTCAACATTTGTTTAGTCTCGAATTCACTTACTAGTTTGTTCTTTTGGACATCTTCAGAGATAGCAATAGTTGGCTCTGTACTTTCAGTGTTCGGCTGCATAGTTTCCGAGACCTCGGGCTGTTGAGAACATTTAGAAGGTTCAGAAGGTCTGCTAAAAGAGGATATGGTAACAGGTAAATTAACAGGTATTCGGAGGCTGGTTAGCTTTTCTGCAGGTGGAAGAATAAGAGTTGAAGGCTTTGGAGAGGAAATTGAGGTGACAATATTGGAAGATGCAGTTTTTTGACTGGCTGATCTAAGTTGGCGTTTGGATGACGAACTTTGAGTCTGATCAGCAGACTGATCAGAGACTACAGATATCCTGCGGTGATTTCTCAGAGGACTCTTTTGTGTTGGGGTTTCTTTAGTCCCCAAAGGTAAATTAGATGGGCTCGATAGCATGTCAGGAATTGATTCTGTAACTTGCCGACTCGTAGGAGTCTCTAATGTTAAAGGTTTGTTTGTCTCTTTTGGAGCTTTTTCAAGTTTTTTTCTTTCAACAATTGACGAAGGTGTAGGTGTATCTAAACCACTACTGGTAAGTGGATCCTGACCAGATTTTATTGGAGTTTTACCTGACGGTGTAGGGTTTCTGTCAGCCCTATGGCGCAGACTTCGATCTGATGCAGAAACTGGTTTGCCGTTGACAAAACCAACTATAACTGGTTCTTTCTGTTCCAAAAGATCAGACGAAGGTGGCAACTCCTTTGGCAGCTCATCAACTGGCCCTGTTGGCATGTTAGACTCCTCTTCATTATTTTTTGTCTCTACATATTCAGCAGTATCATGGGCTTCTGGAATTAGCCTTTTTGTCTCTTTTACATTCAATTCCTCTGCTGTGTCTGTAAAAACTGACATTTCTGTCACTTCAACATTATCACAATGTAACTTGGTCTCAGACTGAATCTCCCGACTTTGCTCAACTTGCAATTTTTCTTCATCTTTTTCCAGTTCTTCCTGCTCTGTATTTACTGCGGCAGTTCTATTCTCCTGAATATCACCTTCACAGTTTAGAACTGTATCTGATAAAAGCTGGTGCTCAGCCTCCTCTGTGGTGAGACTCTCTAATTGTTCTACTTGCGTTTCTGTAACTGTATTTTCCACATTATCTAGAACAACCTGTTGAGACTCCACCTCATTATCTGTTATCGATTTAAGTGGAGTTGTACAAACACTTTCTTCAATGTTTTTAATAATCACTAAATCTTTCACAGTCTCTTTGATAGCGTCTGTCTCTGTAGGAGTTTCTTGGCTATCTAATACCTTCAGTGGAGATGGTGGGCCAGAATGGGTCTTATTGTGGCTCTGATCAGTTTGACTCATTTCAACCTCAACAGCATCTACTTTACTAGCAGCTACATCTACAGCATCTCCTGTTCCTGGAATTATATCCTCATTCAACTCTTCTGAGGGAAGTTGATGATTCAATGTCTCTGAACATACTCCAGCAAAAAGCATATCAACTGGTGGTAGACCTTCAGGTTTTGTAAGGATTTGTTTTGGCGTAACCAGTATGGACAGCTCTGGCATTGGGTTTGGACAGTTTCCTCTTCCGGCCAATGTGCGAACTGTTTTTAACTCCCAGGTGTCATCAGAATACATATGCCCTCTAGTACTTTTTCTGGCATTACGGCGGGGTGTCATGCTGCTCCGCTTCTCCTTAAAACAGTCTGTAATTGGCTTGTCAATAAAAACAATATCACAGTTGCCAATATCAGGGTCAACTATTTGCTTGCCACCGTCATCACTAATCTGATGTTCAGAGGATACCTTGAGAGTTTTTCTTGCTGTTCGAATGGAATTTGAGGAAAAGGGCACGTGAATTGGAAATACTTTTGCCGACTTATCTTTCTGGTGTCCAATAATATCTTTCTGATTAGCTTGAGTAGTGACCCTCACTTGACTGTTTCTTTTAACAAAGGAACTGAGTCTGGCACCATGTGTCTCTGATCTATTGGAGGAGCCTCTTTTCTCCTCTAGAACATGGCAGGGAGAAGAAATGGTAGCATCAAGCACACATGACAACTTCTTACCAGCAGCAGCATTGCTGGTTTTGATCTTCATCCGAACAGGTGGTTGATCACTGTTCTCTCTATCCACTGAATTTGCGTTGGAACTAGTCAGAGATTGTGCGACCCCAAACCCAGCTTGGAATACATGCAAAGCCGAGCGTGCTGGTACAGATATTTTGAGAGACACCGCATCCTCTGGAATTTTCTTCTGTGCACCGCTGTTTGGAACAGAATTAGGGTTTTCCAGGGCTTCAGCTTTAGAAAGGGATTTGTTGGGAAGTTTTATCTCAGGACGGGATTTATCCAGGATTGCGCTACTAGAGTTTGGATTCTGAGATTGTTTCTCCTGAATGCTAGAAGTAGAGCCAGATGCTTTCTGTACATTAGAAGATGCATGAGCCTTGACTTCTGTCTGAAGAAAACCTATTGCATCTACTATCCTTCTCTGGTGACGAGGACAGAGTTTTGACATGAATTGTTCCAATGTGGAGGTGGACTGCAGGTCTTTTGCTTTTGCAGCACGGTAATCAGGAGACTCACTAGGGAGACAAGCAGAACAAAACAAACGTTATAATGCTGATGTGGCATAAAAATTGAATGTTAAAAAAATAAAACAGAAAATTAGACTTTTCTTATGTTGAGTATTTATTAGAATAAGCAAATATAAAACTGAATCATTCATCCAGTGAACTTGACCAAGCACATGAAATCTTTTAGAGTTCACATTAAACATACACATACAGTATATGCATTAAATACAAGCACAACAAAAGTCATGGTAGTTCCGTTTGTTATGAGTCAACCGCAAATTTTCCATTGATAGCAGTCAAGTACCTACAAGTCATTTTAGTACACCAAATTTAATTAGAAAATATGTATTACTGAGGCATAAAATGAATCTGTGCTAGCATATGAGGTCAGAAGAACATCAGATGATGTAGTTTCTGGTTGTCACTTTCAAATAAGAAAAAATTTAAAATTCTAATTATTCCTTGAAAAAACTCATCAACTAGCATAATAGAGTACATATGCAGATTGTAATAAAATAAATCAATATTTTTTTGAGTTATGTTTCTAAGTCTGAAATTTAGTTGGCTCTTGTGTGTATATCTTATCTCTTTTGAAGTTTGAGTACACTGTAATATTTATGATCAAAACACCAAAATAGTCACAAAAAAAAGAAAAGGGGTAAAAAGCAGAATGCTTGAAATGTAAGAGTTTACATTTTGCTGTTTTTCCTTAGATTCAAATTGGGGGTAAAAGACATGAATATAAAAACATGAAAAATTAACAAATAGTAATTTAAAATTGACAAAACCTTAATAAACGCAGATCAATTATGTACACAACATTCCAAAATTAAAATGCGATGTAATGTAAGTTTTGGTGTTACAAGAATATATTCCAGAGTTTTAAATAAATGGGGTTTCCTGGAACTTGAACCCATCAAGATTTTTGTATACATCACTGCTTGCAAAGTTTAAAGTGTAAAGTGGAGTACCTGAATCAAAACTTTTATCCCTGAGGGTTTCATTTAGCATTGCAATGAGGAGCAGACCAAGTACAGACGTTGACTAAAATAGCATATCCAATTTTACAAACAGGCATATTCATCCACATGGCTGATATACTACAGGAGTATACAGAATCTATATATTACAAGCTACCTATCCAAAACATTTTTTTTGCATATAGTCATATTCAATAAATTAGAATAAGTATTCCAATGAGTTTGTTACATTAAAAAATACCACTTAAAAAAATCAACCGTTAAGTAGTAAAGATGTTTATTATTGGTCTGTTTTTATATTCTAATATTCAATGTTGCATTGTAATTGGCTGCAAACGTACAATCATGCATAAAGGCATTAAAACATCAGTCTGTGTGTAATTAAACAGTATACCACATTTTACTTAGTGAATTGAGTTAGTAAGATAAATAACCTTTTTAACAATATTTGTATTTATTGAATATGACTTTGAACTGGTTTTAATTCCAATACAAAAGTCAGTAGTTATTCCTGCTTTTTTATTTAACAATTAATCACACAAACAATGAGCATTTGTTCAGGATATATTTCACCATATACAACAAAACCTTACCTACACACACAGTTTAGCTCTATCATGCAAAAGGACCTTTGTTGCTTTTCTGTAATTTCTTCGAATGCTAAAACAAAGACAAATAAACAAAGTGGAGAGGGATACTAATATTTTTTTACAGTGATTCTGAGAGCCACATTATCAGTGAAAGACTTTGGTCGTTATGTATTTACTAAGTTAGGCAACATTTACAAGATATATACACTGTTTAGCAACTGTTGTATTGTAACATTTTTCTTTCTTGATATAGCCGTTTACATTCATTATTATTTGGCAATATGTTAATATCTGACTAGAAATATCTCATGGTCAAAATGCATCACCAGGTTAGAGGTTTTTAATCGCAACAACATAAAATAAGTTTGTAGCCTTAATGAGGTAACAAGATATCAGTGTAATGGACAACTAGTAGATCACATTGCAATTAAAGATTCTGCAATTACTAAAAGTGGATCTATGCGTTTTACGTGGTAATTACTTATGAAAGTATCGTAGGGTAATCAGTGTGTTGTGTGTACTGGAAAATGCTACATAAAACAGATAACACTAAAATCTGATATTGTTTCTTCACATGAGGTAGTCTGTTATTAGCATTGCAACAACAGATTAAAATGTGTTTTTAATTACAACATATAGATAAAAGGAACAAAGAAACTGTCAGTGTATTAAATGTTGCACTAGGTGATTGTCTAAAAAGAACTAAGGACTTAATTAACTCAAACTGCAATTGCTTTGTTCTGAGTTAGGTAAAGCATAATGGTAATGAGGTTTTGTTAGTCTATTGCAGTTACAAACAATAACTGAAGACAAAATGAGATATAATAAATAACTCAAAACAAACATTTATAGAAGAAAGCCTGCATTTGTCCAATGACAGAGAAACCAACATGAAGTACATGATGATGAATTGGTAGGTTTAACTATTGTTGCTGTGCTAATTTACCAATTCCCTGAACTTTGTTTTACTCTTTAAAAATAACTTGCCTATTTTTTTTTTTTTTACAAACCTGAATAATTTTACACACATGAGACTGTAATACAAAAATGTTGTAGTCAAAACATCTATTTTTGTTCAACAGTGTATCTGAAAGGCAGCGAGTATTGCAAAAAAAAAAACAACAAAAAAAAAAAACGAGAAATGCTGGATTTGTGTTAACCTGATAAAGGAATAATACGGTCATGACTCCATTATTCCGACATGTCCTGAGATTAAAGTGATGCTGCATCCTTGAGGTGAACTGTTGGGTATGGCAGACGCAAAGAAAACTGGTAAAAGGTTTGGTAAAATTAGCAAACATGCCCTAAAGGTCTCACCCAGATGCCTTTCACTTATTAGTGTTATGTTACCAAATACATTAGGTTTAAGATTTGTTTGTGACTTAACACTGGAGTAACTCAAGATTTCCAGTGATTAGCCTGCCTGATAGACTTTAAGGTTATTCTTTTATCCGTAGTTAGAAGATTTGTTTTGGAACAATGTTTAGTAATAAATAATGGTTAATAGGAATGTGATGGGGTAAGTGCAACAAGAAACAAAAAAAAAATATCAAGTATTTAGCACATACAGAAAGTATATATACCAGAGTGTGCAGTGCTTAAAAACTCTAGATAAATCTTAGACCTTTTACAAATTTTGCCACAACAAAATACAAGTTTCAGTGAATTGTTTATAAATAGAATTCTTAAAACTAGCATTAACTAATATTCCTTTACTTTTGCAAGCATAAGTCAAAGCTGGTAAACCAGTTCAGCAGTTATATATTAGTTTCGCACTTCACAAATCCAAATTTGATGGAATAGTGAAAAAAAGAAAAGAAAACTACAGATTAGAGAAAGTGCTATTTTGACCAAAGTGAATTTTACCGCAAACAATAATGACAAAGAACTGAACACTTGAACTGCTTTGCTACTTAAAGTGTGTGTGTGTGTGTTTTTTAAGTTATCTGTAGGTTAGGACATATAAATATTCTTGTTTTTCTAAAATTTTCAACTGTATAAATAAGGTTATAATTTTGTCATATTATTACTTACATAGTTATAGTTGTATGTTTATTTCACTTTTATGGTCAATCACTACAAAATACTTTTATCTTGTAGTTCAGAAAGTGAACACAAAGAGGCGCCAGATTCTGAGTCTGTTTTATGAGACCTGAACTCAGTGTTGGTGTATGGGCCGCTTTAAATTTTTATGAATATATTTATGACTAAGGGAACAAATAAATTATGAATTGGAGCTAAAATATGGCAAGAAATTTTTTAAATCTGAATAGTATAATTACAAATGAGCCGGAGTGGAGAAAAAATAAATAAGTCTATAACAATTATGCGATATTGAGGTTTTATGGAAAACCCAGTGAACTACTGCACAATGCAGCAGACGGACTGAGTAAGAAAAAGCCCATCACTAGTCAGTTACAGAAAAACCACTCATTAGACATCATTAAAATCAGCTTTAGTGTCTTTAGGTGGCTCCTCTCTACTGTGAGAGAGGAACATGTCAGACCTCTGATTCTCTATCACTTCAGGAATACATAAAACGCCCTCATCCACCGCAGTACTTGGCTTCAGTTTCTTTTTAGGGGGATGTTTTAAGGTTCCCAGACGCTCCTTAACTTTGTATTCCAGGGTACTGTGTGGAATCCCATAGACAGATTGGGCTTTGGACACGCTCATTTTCCCACCCATCACCACCACTATAGCCTCTTCCAGGAGCTCGGTGTTGTACTGGCGATATCGCCCACGTTTCTTCCTGGGTAGCTTGTTTCCTGGATCTGTTTCTGAATCCACAGAACAACTGCCGGCAAAGGCTTGGCGGTCAACGGGAAAAGACCAGAATTCCTTCTCTGACCCTGAGCCGTTAGAACCCACACTGCTCCGCTTCTGGAACTGCCTGGGAAGTATAGAGCCGAGTTTCTTGCCAACAACATTTTTATTGACTAGACCTGAATACGAAGAAGGCATAGAATCCCAGGAAGGCTTTGTTCCCGTGGTCAAAACCCGGACATGAGGAATCTTGATGTCAAAAGACGGTGAGCATAAAAGACTTTTGCTTGCCTCCCTAATGTATTCTTTGTCAGTAGAAAGTGACTGGGACAAAAGTCCAGCGGCTTCCAAAAGTTGTGGTATATCTTTAAAGTGCTCGTCAGCATCATCGCCGGCTTTGAGCTCAAGTAGGGCTCCAAAATTGGCTTTGCAATTCCAGGAAGAGGCAGCATTTCTGAGAAACTCAGTGTGGTTGCGACCATGATTTTGGCTAGGTGGTGACTCGGGGTCACTCTCCAGTTTGGGCTCCTTTTTGATGTGCAGCGAGTATGCAACGGATGAGGTAGGCTTATAAGAGACGGATCGGGCGATATTCTCCCTCCTTCTCCCATTCTGTAGGTTCTTCACAAACCGCCCGACTTGTCCGTCCGCTCTCAACGACGGCCTGATTGGATGGAAGGAGATTGGATGTAAGCAGAGCTTGTACAGTGGCCTTTTATGTTTCTAAAGGTGGATGGTTTGTGGGGGGGGGGGGGGGGGGTTTGACCACTCCTTTATCATATGAGATTGTTTGGGTAAAATCACTATTTTTGAAATAATTCTCCACAATATCATTTTTGAATAAAAACATCTCCAGTTTTACAATTTTTTATTTGTTTGAGGATAACTGTGTACAAATGTTGCAGGAATATGATATGAAGAGACAAAAGCAAAGCAAAACAGGCAAAAGAAAAGATAAATTAAAACATATGCCAAAAAAATGATAAAAAAAAAAAAGCATTGAAATTGCAGTTCTTAGCAATTCCCTCCTGTAGTTCAAAATGAGGAATCAGAAAACAGAAAATAGATTGTTCTTCCAGTAAGGGAACTTTTACAAACGACACTGTTTAGTACATGGTGACCAACAGGGAAAAAGATGTTGCCATTTAATGTGTGACGTTACCACTGAACAAGTGCAGGAATAAAAGAGTATGCCAGCAGATTGTTTCCTGATAAAAAATATCATAAATTACTAATTGAATACGTACATGATTAAGTTAAACATAATAGTTTAATTTTTAGTAGTATCTTATTTTACCAATATATTTAGGCAAACATTTTAAATTAAATCAGTACCTTTGTTGGACCGGATATACATTTCGTAATTTCACTGCCTCTTATTTGTGTTTTATTGCAATCATTTTTACAAGAGATGCACCGATCAGGGTTTCTCTTGGAAATCTAAGGTTAGGCTCAGTTCTTTTTTTCCAAGCATTTACTGACTACAATCATTACATTTTAAGAAAATCTCCTTATATTTAATTTGCTGATAACTGATCAGAGATCACAGAAATTTGATTTTGACAATTTCAATGCCATTTTGTCCAAATGAGCTACAATATTTCCTTATTTCTGATTCAGAAATGTACAAAAACATCACTTGATGTAAGTTTAAAAAGTCCCATTCATGTCTTGGTGAGTAAAAAGGTGAAAATGATTGGTTTAAATACAAAAAAAATCTTAATCAGTTATTGAAGATGGTATAAAGAAAAAAAAGTGTCTGGTTTGCTCATCAATAAAACAAAAGCAAAATTTGGCAGCACAGATCAAAGTAAAGGTTCAAATGAAGGCACATCGTCATGCCATCCTTTCACTTATGATATGAAAGCAAATGGTGAAATAATACTGTCACCACCATCCATTTCGGTTAATTTTCGTATTCTGTTTACGTGATATCAGACATAAATCAACCGCCCCCGATGCTACCTGAACTCACTAAAAGGATTTAACACAGTTGGACTACAAGACAATACTGTGTGTAGTTTGTTTTGCAGAACCAGATAAATCCTCATACTGCATTTTCAAATGATTTTCTGAATCTGCATTTTTGAGTTTGTCTTTGTACTAAACATTTTACCCAGAAGGGAACATTTCAGCTTTTCTGCAAGTTCAGTAATGCATAACGGTATCAAGCCAGCCCTAGTTTTGAGACAAAACGGTGCTTGTAATCAAAACTATGGACAAGATAATGGTCTACTTTAAAGACCAGTTACTAACTCATCAGAATAGCTGTGATTTAAATTCAAATGTTCACGATTTAAGAAAGTAAACTTTTAAAAGGTTGTAAAAATACAGAATATATTCTACAGATTTTGAAGATCTTCAAATTCAGAATGGAGGCAAGCGTCCTTCATATTTACATTTCTTGGCATGAAAGGAAAATATCTCTGTTAGCAGAATCGCTTTTTTTCCCCACATAAGCACTTTGAAGTTGCAGACACGTTAATAACTGTGTAGTGTAACTGTTGTTAGTCATACTTCACAATGAGGAGTCAAAATGTCAAAAGCATCAGTACTTAGTAGAAACAAAAGAGGATGGGAATATTCTTACCACTTCAGCATGTATGGAGCTGGAGAGAGGCAGACGCTGTTGTCGTATTGGCTGCTGCTACAGCGATTCTTTTTGATAGACAAGTCCAGAACTCCATCTATCCCAAAAAAAAAACATATTTAACATCTGATATCATTTGGGACTGCACCATCACTAGTATAGTTGTTAGGATGTTCCAATAGACTTCAAGCTACCTTGTTCACTGGGCTCTGTAGCAGGCTTCTTGATGGTGAGGTCTAAAGGGGCATCTTGGTCAGACATGAGGAGCTTGCTCAGGACTGGGTTCTGGTTTGGAGCTGGTCCAGCCAGGATTTCAGCAGGGCTGGCTGAAGCAGTCCGGGTGAGTCGGGGCGGTCGGCTTTTGTCAGAGTGAGGCAGAGAGTCTGAATGACTGTCTCGGGGAGAGCTGGTTTTTGAGGTATATTCGGCAGCAAACTGGCTGATCATTCTCTGAAGAATCTCTCGAGCCACTATTGGAATGTGTGGGTCTGAGAAATTTGGCACATCTGAAACATAGAGGTAAGAATTGTTCAGTACATTTCATCTCTGAGACACCATCAGCAAACAAGCCAGAAATAATGCAAAGTGTATTTTAACACTCCTTATGTAAAATTAACATGTAAATTACATCAATGTTACATTCAGAGTAAACCTGCCAGAAAGTGTTTATAACAGTAAAATTACTATGGAGACATACCAGACATACCTTTTTTGCAAAGAACTGTATTTAGAAACTCTTCGGTCTTCTTCTCTAGTTGGAGGATGCTGATCTGATCTTTAACTAGGAGAGGTTTAGCTGCATCTTTAGGATGCTTCTTGTTGGAGCCAAATAGGTGTTCCTGTTAAAAAAAAAACATTTTATTCCATTATTACTAAAATTTCAATGCTATGTACACAAAAACAGGAACTTTGGTACAATAAGGAATTCAGTTAAAAAGACATGATGAACTACAAAGTAGAAAATGCAATAGCATCTGCTAAAAATGTCTTGATGAATCTGGTGATGGTGAAAAAATACTGAAGTTTTTTAGTGTGACCAGCACTGACACGTTAGAAACTCAATGATTAGTGAACACCCAACCAGAAACTGGTAGAATATTACCAACACTTATGAGTATTTGAGCAATAAAAAACGGTATTAAAAAAATGATTTAAGATGGAAACTGTACATATGTAGAATATACATTTTTGAACCAAGTAATTCTAAAGAAATAAATTTTGTTTTGCAAACGTCAGAGTTGGATTAGCCGTCTATGTTTATCTAGAAGATGCACACTAAAGTTTGTAATAATTAACAAATTAAAAACAAATCATATAAACAAAGGGGTTGCCAAACCAAAAGGCCGTGCCCTTTAATATTTCACTAGTGGAAACACCCCACACAGTTTTGAGCTCTGTTGTGGGATCCTGATGCAGGTTTCACTCTTCAGATTCATTCAGCGCAAAGTTGCTGTTTGCCCTACCCAGTGCGTTTACTGCATCAGATCCTGCTGATCATCACATTTTTGATATCAGACATGGGCTTGAGGATAGTGTAATGCCTGTCAGCTGGTGCAGTGACTGTCATTGGTTTGTCTGCAGTTCCTTTTACCACAAAATAGTTAATATTGGTTTAGGCTTTCTGACTACCCTTTAGTTAATAGCAAAAATTAAACGAAGATGTGAGGTTAACAGAACAACAGGATGATCTGAAGGTGGGTTTTCTGTGTGAAAAGTCACATCACTTCCTAATAAAACTTATTAATGGCTGCCTAAAAAGCAGAAAGACCAGAAAATCATTTTAAATGCTCTTCTTTTTAGTTTACAAACAGAAACTGCAACAAGCTGAAAGCAGTATCAGGAGGTCAGATACTTACTTTGACTTTATCCCTACTCAAACAGCAGAACAGACAATTTTCATCAAAGGACCAGTCAGACACAGGAACAGGCTTAATGTCTGTGGGCAGAAAAACAAATGACAGGCTGTTAAAAGCAGAAATTACCAAGCTTTTTAGCTTCCGTTTCTAATGCATCTATTTTTTGTATTTTATTGTATTTTTAATGTATTTGACACAATTTCATTCTTTCAATGACTGCATTCAGAAAAATATGCCAAATAGAACTAAACAGGTATAAATACACACTTATTGAAACATTATGTTTACCATTTCAATGCAATTTTTATTTAATGTTCTAAGTAAAAACATTTGTTGGTGGCCATGAAAGAATGCTACTATATTATCATTCCTCCTGATGGTCCAGCTGCAAATGGTTATTCAAAAACCCTCACAACAATTGCAGGACCCTCTGTTTTCTTCATAATAATACATATTGTCCAATATGTCTATAGGATCCCACCCCATCAAAAACGTAGCAGAAACACAAGCCATCTTCTCTTCTGCTGGCAGTGGGTGCGTCTTGGATCTACGGTCATGGGTACCAGATGGTACAATTGAGGAGCATTGTCATAACGAGAATGTTACAGCGAAATCATAAATTAACTGGTCCGAGATACTCACCCTTAAATAATTGTAGGCCTTTTAACAGCTCTGCATCAACCAGACCCTCGAGGATGCTCTCAAAACCTGTAGTTAAGACATAATTCAATAAAAAACAAATTTTAATTCATATTAGTACATAATTAGAACTTTTGTATTAAATCCAAAGCAGAGTAGAAATGTCTACGAAAACATGATTAAGGATAATTCAACAGCACTTGAAAGAAACACACATTTTCGACATCTTTACAAACTTGGAAAATAAATTAGATTTTTTTTTTATGTATTTTTTAGCCAAATATAAGTGAGAAACACACAACACGAGTTGCATCCCCCGAATTTAGCTTCAGTAAATATAATGCTTTATCCTTCTGTTGCCAGGCAACTAAAGCAGCTAAAGAGTTCAGAGTGCTGCTGTAGCATGAAATGAAAGAGCCAGTTACAGTATCGCCAGGTGATAAATACAACTATACATCTATACTTGCAAAACATGAGAGAAGAAGCCGGCATTAAAGGTGAATACATCCAGTAAAAATAAATTCAGCTGCCTAGATCACATATACAGACTGAGGAAAACATCCTACAGCCAAAGCTGTTGGGAATGCATTTTATGTTTTGTTGCACAACACTCAACAATGCATTAATTCAGCACAAAAAACCTACAGCCGCAAGGTCAGGAGAACCAATCCTAAACCACCACGAGTTAAATCAAGCACTAAAGAGGTCAAAGGCATCATCTGTCTAACGGTTGTATCTTAAATACGAGCACAATTGTTCGTCATACTACCCACAACAACAAGATGTTTTGGGAAAATTGGTTACAGACTACCAATATGTACAATGCAACAAATTTGATTAGTAAGTATTTAGATAGCAGGCAAAAGTAAATTAGGATAAATCAATTGATCACAACACTGCAACTCATACGAAACACCTACTTACAAAATCCTTCACAGAGAGCGTAAATGCATCGGCCTTTTCCATGTACACTCTTGCAAGCCTCAAAGTGAATTCAGAAAAAGCTCGTCATCTGGTAAAATGCCTCATTCTGCTGCCATACAATTTCCCACCCACTTTTCAGCAGCCAAACATAAAGGGGGTGGAAGGAGGGGGATGAAGAGGCAATGCCTATAGCTGCAGCGTGGGTCTTTCTGGGTTAGTGCACAGGACTTCAGCCGGAGAGCTATCCAATCCTAGCGCTAAAATATTTCAGAGGCATGAGAAGAAAAGTGGGTCATCCACTTTCGTTTGACAGCGCAGCGCCATGACATCAAACTACTCTCTTTAGGAATTTAGTTTAGGGCATTTCAAAATAAAATAAAAAATGTATAGCACTGTAATCCCAGACTTTGAGCTTGTATGTATGTCTGAATATAATCAAAGTAATGTCTTTATTTTAACTGTTTATTATTAGCACTCAATTTTAGAAAATAAAAACATACAGACAAAATAGGAAATTAAATATTCTACAAACTCTTTTCTGCTGCATGTTTAGGAGAATTTTTGAATTGGGATTAAGGATAAAATACCTTTTTAAAGAAACATCTACTACATATTTATAATTAAAAAGTGGAAAACGCTAACATTTAGCTACCAATTTAAACAGAAATTATTTTTTAAAAACATTTTAAACATGACCTGGTAGAAACCCAACAAAACAAAACCTGAAAAATACATATTTTCTTCTAAATGTTACCAAATTTGTCTTTTGTAATTTTAGTTAATTCATTTAGTAACTAAAATCTCTTAAACAAAAACAATGCATTTTTCCTAAGACGGTAAAAATATATTTTATTGTTCAAAAAATGAATTAAGTAAAATTTGATCAGCCAATAAGTATTACATAAAAGCAGACCATAATTTTCCAAACCTAGACAGTCGTAATGTAATATATTGTCCAGCTCTATTCTTGACTATATTTAGTGTTTAACAAATCTGTATTTTGTAGTTTAATGGTGATTTACCTGTTATGATTAGTCAAGTACAAGAAAAAAACACAAATAGACTTTGTGATATATTCATTGTCTCTTCTATAGTTCATTAATGAGAATTTAACCAACGTTTCATTACAGGTTTAGTAAGATTTTGGATTAATTAAGATTATAGTTTGTAATTAGTCTATGATGTTTATAATCTGTAAAACTGTACTGTTGAAAAATTTAGTTTTCAAGAGACTTAAACCCCAAGACTAAATATTTTAAACAATAACACATAGAAGAAAAAGTACATTCTGCTGACACCTGTAGTCACAAACCTTGATGTTTTAATAGCCTGGTCATGAAAACTTCATACAATGATTGTGAGCAGAACCTCTGTTCAATCTGCCTTAGCCTTCTTCTGACCTACATCTAAATCCAATCAGAGACAGAAAGATTTGGAGTGCTGCTTTTAAACCTTACAACGCTGCTCCCACCAGCGCTTACAAAAAGAAATCCCTCAAGATCTATGACCAGAATAACCTACCTAAATCCTACACCTAAACCTTGGTGACACAGTGATATTATCTGATGCAAGGTTGAGGTTTGTAGACTTTCTGTTGTCAGCAGCGGGCAGCCATGTTAGCCAGGAAAACAGTAACTCGTTTGTTATTGAGAGGAGGGGCGTGTGAGTGTCTTACTTCATTGCATACAACATGCAACACTGTAATATTAAAAAAATGCAGGAAGTCAACAAGACCTGTGACTGTCACACCCTTTTCTGAACCACTTTAGATGCTGAGGCGGTTCTGTGCTGGAACAAACTTTACTTAATCCATCCCCCACTCAATACAATAAAAACACTTTCAACCAAGAGCTTATAAAACTGGAGCTTGTAGGTCAGCCAGGCGGTGTGTTGTGGTAAAGATTTAAAACCTAGAGAAACAGACGGCAACTTCCGTAATTATTAATACGTTAGCCTCATGAAACCTTAACTTTATGTAACGAAAGAATATAGTACAAGAAAGTTTTTTGTAAAATGACTAGGGATTTGAGCTGTCACTATTTATCGTTTTTAATAGATTACAATCAATTATTAAAATAGTTGACAAATAATTTAGTCATCGATTAGTTGCTTTATAATCACTTTTTACCGTAAGCTGTCTATTTTTTAAACACAATCCGTTATATTTGCGGTCAATATGTCGCAATAATGAGCTACCTAACACTGTGATCTACCGATCATGCAGTAGAAGAAGAAGAAATCAGCCAATCGTTAGCCTTGTTTTGCATGGATGTGGCTAATCCTCGGATGGCACAAACACATTTGCCCTGAGCAAATGGCGGAGCACCAAAAAGTTCAACAAAAAACTTTTGTAAGCGAACATCTGAAATGAAAATATGTCCGGAACCGAAGCGGGAGAGGAGGAAACAGCGCGGTAAAAATAACCGATAACTAATAAAAAAATAATCGCCCTAAATACTGATAATTAATTCAGTTAAATTTAAGTTAGTGTTGCAAATTGTCTAATATTATTTAAACTAAATGGAGTGATAGAGACCTAACATATAGGACCATTATGATTGTATGAAAACAAAAAAGAAAGTAGAAGTTGTCCAAAATACACACCTGAATGTGAATTCTGTCCAATGGAATCATGAAAGCTCTGGATCTTGAACACACATCATGTTAAAATGCTAATGTGAAAATAAAAGTCCCACACCATGCAGAGTGAGACCGCATGAAATGAGCAAGTGAGTTAATGGTGAAGACACACAAGTTAGTCTGTCTGATTTCAACACATGCTTTTGTGTGTTCAAGCAAAAAAATCCCACACATCTGCAAGTTAAACATGAATATGAATGACACACATTCTGCAGATTTTTAAATTTCGACGGCCGCTGTGTAACACAGACTTTTTCCCAAACTCAGAGGACGCTCATATTTTGGAAACACATATTGCATCCGGGGGTTTTCGGTGCATAAATAAATAAATACATGTATGGGGCAAAACATACATACAATTGTTCCTGCTGTTCCAGTGGACAATTGTGCTTGTCTCTGCCCTGCAGTTTTACTGTTCACGTTAAACAACATGTCCATTTCAGGGACAGCGGCGGAGTGGTGGTGGCGTGCAACCCTCTCCACCAAAAAGCCAAACAAAAGTGTGTCCTTGTTGTTCTGGACTGAATATGCCATTCTACTGGCGACAAGCTGATGCTGTTGTCATGTACTCTGCAGCTTCACAATTATAGCCCAAACACAAGGGACATTTGTCAATCATAAAGAGAGAACTGACTAGACAGTCCTGGAAAAAAAACATCTAGAGAGCAGATCATAAGCTGCTATTGTCTTTTTACTTCTTTTATTTTATTTTATTGACAAACAGAATAAACCTTGCATTCTGAATGCTTAGCTGGAATATTATTTTAAAGACTTAATCTACTTGATGTTTAAACCGTGCAACATAAACTCCTGTCAATCAAGTAGCCATGAAGAAACAACTTAACTCTTCCGATTAGTTTTAGAGATCCATTTTCTTGCATTAACTCTATGTATTGTGATTTTAGAATCCGCCCTTCCAACATCTTTTTAATCTCCCTTTCTTGTGCATACGTAAATTATACATCTTAATAACATAGGCTTTTCTCCATACAAAGGAAAGACACTGAAACTAATTAATGTGACATTTTCAGATCACCAGTGTAAAAAAGTACACTTTTTTTAAATATAGTGTTAAGGCCTCTACAATTTAAAGAAACACGGGTTTTAAAATTTACATTACAACCCTCCATTACAGTTAATACACAAAATAAAATATTCAACAAACAAATTGATCTAATGTAAACTGGTAACTTAATTTTTGTCACGTTTGTTCATAATGTTTAGCAAGAGCACATAATTCAAGTGTTTAATCTTATATATCAAAAATTAAAAATGGCATAACTTATATATTACATTAAGTTAAGCCATTACTGGCATCTAGATCTACCAAGAGCTTAAGGTCAGTTCTTCTGATTGTACTGTATCTATAAAAAAAATAAAATGCAATTTTATCCCTTGAAAATTATATTATCGCTTCGGTATCGGCCCAATAAGTGAAACTGGGCTGATAGAGAGAGATATTACTCTATCGGAGAATAGTAATTTACAACAATAGCAAATTAGCAAACACTGTTGTAATGATCACTGGACTTTGCATGCTGAATACAAGCAGCTAAATTGAAAAGGTGGGCTGGATCAAATACCGAAGTAATTTTATGTACCTTATAAGCACATCATTGTATAAACAAACCCTTCAGTTGTTATTTGTAAATTAAAAAGCAATGTGATTACTCCTTTTGGATGCATATGTTAAACTCACAACAACAGAACTGCTGTTATTTTAAGAAATATACTATTATACCATTTTGTGTCATGTTATAAAAACAACTACATACAGTTTTTGTTACAATATTATGTTGTATACTATACATCATCTATAGCAGCTGCGAGTGCAAGTGTCTGGAACTGTAAAACACATGCTGATATTACACTAAAATACTACAAACATATTCCAAAAGAGGCGACATGTTGTCTTAGTTCAGCAAATAAATCAATCAAAGTAACAGCTGTGTACCAACATCATATCAACAGTACAAAACGCTCTAACTGTCGTCTCTCGCCATCCGAAGGTAGTTTGTTTATTGCGAAAAGTAGAAACTCCCCCCACTGGTGGGGTTTCCACTACTTCCTCAAAGCTAGCAGCTTTGTCAATGGTGGTAATTTAACACATTGGAGAAGCTAAGCGAGAACATTACCTCACGGGTCGCCCTCCCCCACTCAAATTACAGTATCATCAGAGCACAGGAGCGCGCATGGGTATGTCTTTTTAGCCGACGCGACACCCACTGACACTCCCTTTAAAACAACGGGGCCCTTTAAACCAACTAACGTTAGGCCAGCGTTTACTCTTGTTTTATCTTAAAACGAAACATAAGGTGAAAGAACGAAGCACAAACACATAAAACATGAGTTGCGACACTGTAGAAAACATTAACACTCCCGAAAGCAACCCCAACAGGCCGCCGTAGGGAAACAAACGGACAAAAAAAAGTCGCTCGGAGATACCCCGAGTCGGTCCGGTAATAGCTGGTTATTTACACCAAAAAAAGCTCCATCGAGGAGAAAGTCACTCCGCATAGCCACCAACTATCTCACTGATAGTTTCCTTACCTACACAGTGAATAAGCTTGTGTCGCCAAGAGTCAAGTTCCAGCCGAAAGCCGCACCTCTCGATTGTGCATTGCTGCTTTTTGCACACACTCGCCATTTTCCTTTAGCGCGCTCCCGCGACGAAAGAGGAAACGCTCTGCTACGTAAACGAGCGCGCCCTCGCGAAGGTGAGGCTTCAATCACCATTGCTATTTTGTGAAATCAATATTTGCATCGCTGCCTAGTGTATCGCTGTATAGATAGATAGTGTAGGTGAAATAAATGGATAGGATCATATGTTGACGTTAACCTGTTCATTAGTTTTAAATTAAATTCTAAAGCTATGAACAAACAAGACCAATACTTACTGAAGCTGAACAATCCTGTATATATTGGTTGTGATGGGGAAAAAAGAACAACATTTTGTGACATAAGTTTCTTAGACGACATTTTTGTCTTTGAAAAAAAATTACGGAAAGCTCTTAAGTATACATCTGTTCAGTTGCAGCACCATCAGTGATGATGCTTTCAGGAACAGTCGGGAAGTACGTTTTCGAGCTATTTACAACTTAAAGCAGGGAGTCTGCAGCTATTTACATACTAAAAAATAAATGAAATTCAAACTAAACCAATGTTAGCCAACCTAAATAATTTAATTCCACACATATATGTATATACTTTTTCCTTTTACAGTTTCTAAAAAGGAGATTCCATGCTTTCTCTGTTTACGACCAGTACGTGAACGTGACATCTGCTATATCAGCCGGTGTTTTCACTTATTATCGCCACTCCTGTCCAACACCGTGGTTTCCCTTCTTTAAAAACACCACAGGCTTCAAGTGAAGGTAAATAATAAAATCCGTCTCTGTTGTTCTTGCAAACACCAAGCTATGGATAGATTTGATTTAAATAGGCTAGGCTTTCAGTCAAACGGACAGCATTTCCAGCAACATGTATTTATACGGTTGCATTGATCGAAATGCATTGACAGCCCCTGTTGGATAGTTTCAATATTGCGTGGGAACAAGTCAGTCTCTGTGTGATGAATTATTTATCTGATGGCGGCCGCATGGGTGAAATTACACTTGGCTGCCATTCTGCAGAGCAGTAATTTGTTTAATAAAGGAAACCACTGTAATAATAGACGGATTGTGCAATAATCTCTTTTATTGATATACGCATATGCGGTCACAGTTCCTGGGTAAAGCTTTGGATATGAGGGATGTCTCCTCGGCGTTTGCCCTGCAGACACAGATCCGATGCATTCAGCAGACAGTTGCGAGAACAGGTGCCTTCATCCTGTTTTTGTTTTGACAGAAATAGAATAAAGGTTAAGTGAAAAGGGGAAAAATAGTGTTTTTCAAAGAATCTGTTAACTGTAGAACGGTCTTGTTCGGATTTGTTGGATTTTGAAATGTTGTTTTTCCTGCAGGTGAAAAACAACATTTGAAAATGCAACAAATCTGTTGTGTTTCACCTGCAGTACCGATTTTCTCTATAAACAGTGAAATACTCCTTACAATTAAGAATCTCAAAGAGAAGACCGATTTCACGTAGGCCGGTCATCCACGACTGTAATATCATTTTAACTCCAAATCCTAACTGACTTCAAGCAATAGAAAAGATGTGTACCCTTCTCCCACTGATTGCCCTGGAGGGTGAACCATGTAACCCTTATCAACAAACA
>JAVLVB010000824.1:714923-749836 GCA_032876305.1 Orestias chungarensis
CACTTTGCTAGTGATTTGCTTTGAGGTGTGTGTTAGCTATGTCCAACCTCTGGTGTTAAAACAATGTCAACATGTGAAGGCTCCTGGAGTAAGCTTAGAAAAGCAACTCTGGCACACATATCCAGCTATGAGGGTTTGTAGTACAACTTAAGAGAAAATAGAGAAACAATGTTTCCAAAATGAGAAACATTATTTACAAGTGGGAAACACTTATATTGCAGCACAACTTGGGTTTCACAAAGTTTTATCTTAATGAACCCACTTGACTTAGAACAATGTTCTCTGGTCAGTATAAATAGATAAGTTTGGCTATAATGGATCCGCCCATGCTTGGTAAAAAACCAAACACAGCCTATCAGCATGCAGACGTCCTAATAACTCAAAGATGGTGGTGGCGGAGTGATGATCTGGGACGCTTTACAGAATTCCTCTGTATACAATTCCATTCCAGGTTGCCTCACATATAAGGCAACATATATTCACCAGCTGAAAGTTGACCAAAATTGGCTCAATACACCAAACGGTGAGCCAAAAACGCCACAAAGTGTACAACAGAATGAGAAATCAAGGTGTTGTAATGAAAAACAAAATCAAGACACTCAAGAAGGTTTACATCATTGTCTAAAATGATGGTTATGGCTAGGGTGCACTTTATGTCTATAAAACAGTTTTATACTACTTTCTGATACAGCACCAGAGTATCAGTTGTATTTTTTATTTTAAATACATTTAAAAGACGTACAACTGTCATGCCGTAATACACATAATAGCCGCCACATACCGATTTTTAAATTCCATAAAAACATAATTATAAAGTATAAAAGAGTCAATCAGTTAAAAGCAATTTATTTAAAAAAAAATTTTTTTTAAAGATATTTCCTCTCAGTCTGCTTCAGTAAACCTTACCATTATCGGACAAATGTAGAGCCAGATTTACTTTATTTTATTTACTTTGGTTTACATATCTGACCCGAATCTTTCTTCAACAATGGTTACATGGAGCAAGTGAGCTGAACAGTATCTGCTTCTTAATGTTATCACCACCAGAAGGTACACGTTTTGTTTTTAGAACTAACTGATTGAGCTAAAAAGGTCACCTTAAGGACGAAAAAGAATATCAACGTTTACAAATCCACTAAAAAGGCACATTAAACTCTTACTGGACTTTGATCAAGTCAATGAGGAATTTAAGAAATCACATAACTCAATCCCATTGTTCTTACAAGAATGAGACATTAACATTGGCTAACGGAGAAAGGTCAGCTGCTTGAGTTAAGATTCAGATTTCCATCCACACCTCACAAATTAGAGGCACTGTTTTAAAAACATATTCCCAACATAAAACATGAACGATGACCAAATGCAGCTTCATAACCATTCACTGTTTGAAACATGTGACTGAAGCATGTTTGATTCTGATGGTTTGCAGATCAGGAAGCAATGCCTGGCTAGTAAAACCGTACCGAAAATACTAGCATTTACTGTTAATTTGTGAATGAACAAGGAAGCCAATAATGATTATGTGAGAGTAACAAGCAAAAATGCAAGAAATCTTTAAGGGACGAGAACTTTTTTCTTTTTTTTCTTTTTTCTTTAAATACTGGATTTTATTGGATAAAGTGCTGATGACACACGTATTCCTCACTCCTCCAGCTGGAGTGTCACTGACATGTTAATGATTAACCAGGCTATTTAGGGAGGAGGTAGAGTCCAGTCAGGTCAAAAACAGAAGTTCAGCCATTTTGACGGTATACTTTTTCTGATTATTTTCTCAACAATGGAGCAAGTGAGTTAAGAACCAGCTGACGTATCTTTGAGGCAAGCTGTAAGTTACACTGTTTCTTATGTGTTTATGAAACTGATTCTCATGTTCATGATTAAGGCTGTGTTTCTTCCTATTTGACTATAAAATAGGTAACATGATCCTCTCACTGTCTCCCATCTCAATTTAGAGAGACATGATTCCTTCGTGTCATTCCTTCCTAATCACCATACAAAGGATATGAGTGACCTCAGCCAGTGTTAAACTTTGCATGTGTTTCAGGTGGAGGAAATAGTACCATGGTGACGCTGAACCATTTGAGTGTAGAAGATCCAGACCATGCCGCTCCACTGCTGCCTGTGGCTGCAGAGACAACAACACCTTTGGGTCACAGACAGAGAGACATTTTAACGACGGAGTCCAGGGATTTTTTCCTCAGCAGGTACAAGTCATCCAAAGTTTATGCAAACAAACAAAAAGGTATCTTCAATCTTTCAATCATTTTGAAAAATGATGTCATGTGACAGAACTTGACTCCAATACACTCCAGTCTAAAGCTGGAATGCATGTTGTTTTTAGTTTGAAATACATTTTAAGATAAGGTATATAACAACAAACTGTCGGATATACAGTAATTAAAAATAACTTGATTTTGGTTTTAATTTTTTTTTTCCTAATAACTTAGATTATGTAAAATAAATACATAAATAAAAGTGGACATCTCAATTTTCACAACACAGCTAAGACTTTAAACAGAAAAATATTTTTAAAATGAGTTTACACCTAGTCAAAAATAATAACAGAGTGGTCTGAAATGTAGTTTTAAAAACAGTGAAAGTAAAAATCCTAGAATTAGTAAATAAACTTCACCTGTGTCTAACTACATCTGAGTATAAATACAAGCTGAATATTAATATTTGGTTCAGGAGGTAGGAGATAATTCTGTAACCCGTTCAAATCCCCGCTTTGTCCTTCTCCATTGTTGTGTCCTTTTTGCAAAAAACTTCACCTGCCTGGCCCGCTGGTGGTGGTCAAAGGGTCGGTTGGTGCTGGTGCTGATGACAAACTTGCTTATTTCAGATTGCCATAGGCCATTCAGTAAAATAACATTCCTGTAAACAAATGATTACTTATCATCTGATCTGGAGTAGGAGTGACATGGTAACCTGGAAATAAGCCTAATCTTTTGTTGCCATGACAACATTATATAAATAGTTAGATGTAACACATGTGCAAAATTAATCAAGATAAAATGAAAAAAATAAAATAAAAACAACGGGATGACTTATACCTGTGTACTTAATAAAAATAAATGTATTCAAATGAAAGCAAAAACTTAAAAAAAACCAATATGTTTAAAAATAAACTAGATCTATAAATATTAATAGAAAATGTAGCTTAACTCATTTCTTGATTAACTATATAAAAGATTAGAAGTTCGATATTTATAAAAAAATAATAAAAAATATAACCAATATAAAATAGAAACAAAACATCTTTGTTTTACGTCCTCTATAGTTAAATAATAACTGTGATGGTAATGCATGTGTGGGGGCAAGAACTATATAAATTTAAAAAACAAATTAAATATACATATGTATTTTTGACAGAACAATTTTTCTTCCTAATCCTCCATCATAGGAATAAAGAAGTCTTACAACATGTACTTATACGTGGATCAGCTGATCTCACCTCAGTGAAGCACCCAATCCTGTTTCTTCATCTACCTATTGCAATAAAGATCAAAATATTTTAGAATGTGAAATAGAGTTGTTCTGAAATGTCAGTAAAATCACTTTCCTAATACTGTAACTGCTTGAAATCTCCTTGTGGATAGATATACCTTTTACTCTTAGCCTCTTCTTACCTGTGAATGTCCAGCATCACCATTTACTTCTTCTGCTCTCTCTGACTTTACTGTTTCTATTGTATCTACAAGATCTATTTTAAATATGTGGAAAGCCACAGTGGGTACAAGTTTCAATCACAGAAATTAAACATGGTTGTGCTTATTGTTTAGATGAACTAACTAGAAGGGAATGCAACACAGGTAACAATAGTATTCTTGGTAACCAGCCTAACATGAAATACTGGCATGTATTAACTGAGTCATTGATTAGCTAAGATTATGCATACAACAGCTTTACTAAACTTTGAAGTTTTGTTAGACAAAAATTTATTTTTTTCTTTTGCTGGCTGCAGCAACATGGCACAGATATAGAAAGTGGTGGTGGTGGGGTGGAGGGTACATGTCCTCCCGTACACTCCGTCTGTCACGCCCATGTCTTAAAAACAGGACAAGAATCTTACATAAAAAAAGTAACGATAACAATGGTTTGATCAAAGTAGACTCATCTATCTGAATGGATTAGCTGGAGTCCTGAAATCTAACTGATAATCTGTGCCACAAATCAGAAAACATTCCCATATCACACCCTAAATTTAACTAAGAACTTTGCAGAAAACTACTACCAAACATTTAGTGTCACAATGTGCACGAGCAAACCAATAGACTCACTGCTAGAATTGCAACACGAGGTTGTTGTTCTGAGTAATGACAAATAGGAAGTTACATGGAAAACATTGAACTAATACGTACTTCTCTCTGTTTGTCCATCAAATAAAATTCAATGAAGATCATAGTCATAATGGGACACAATTTGAAAAAATCTAATGTAATTGAACAGTGAACATAGATCCTCAAGGTAGAAATGGAATATTTAGGCTTTTTTTCTGTCAGTTCATAAATGACTTCTGCAGATCTACAAAAATGAGTGCCCATTAAATTTCGCATTATTTTGACTGTTTTGTCTGCTGTACAGGAAGGAGAATCTGGCCACTAGCCTCCTCCTGCTGATAGGATGCTACTTGGCAATTCTGATTCCGGCATATTTCCCCTTAAACAATGTGTCGTCAGACAACGATGACTACCAGTATCCAAAAGATCAGGTAAAGATAAATGTTGAAGCGAATTAGCATGATCTTTTTTTAAATGAAAAAATTATTAATTTGTAATGTGTCTCCTCAGGCCTTACTTAATCGATCAAGCCTCTTGCTTTCCCGCCCCTGCCAGCCTCACTGGGGTCTGGACCACCTTAAGTCACTTCCCTCCTTTATGGATCTTCTGGACATCCCAGTTTTTCTGCAACAGGGAAAACCAGAAACATGGAATCTGGGCCCTCCCCTCGGGCTCCAAGGGAGCGAAGAGCATTTGACTCTGGCCCTCGCATCTATGCCTCAACCAGGCCTTCCTCTATTTCTAAGTAAAGAGGGCAGATGCAGGCGATGCATGGTGGTGGGAAACGGAGGTGTTCTTCACGGGAGCCATCTCGGATCTCACATAGATCAGTATGATGCCATTATCAGGTATGTGGTGTTAAAGCATACATGCAAAATAAAAACCATATTGTAGATGCTTGATGTCAATAAACAGTGACGGACATGGCATTAATTCTACAATAATAGGCAAGGCAAGGCAAGTTTATTTGTATAGAACATTTTCGTGTACAAGACAATTCAAAGTGCTTTACATAGGATACGCCCTCATACTCAGCTCCCCATGTATTGTGATGATTCAATCCCGGTAACAGGACTGATATGACTAAAAGACGAACAAAAATGTCATAAATACTGTTATTAGCTGTCTGTGTGATATTTGATGTGGTGTCTTGTCTGTAGAGAACTGTTTGATTTTTTTTTTTTTACCTTCAAAGCAAAATTGTTCAGCAGATTCAGATCGCAGGCTAGCATGAACCCTAAAACTCCTGCCATAGATTCTTATTTTAATATATATCAGAGATTTCTAAGCTTCAAACCCATGAACAAATTTAATCAATAACTAATCTTCCCTTAAAGGATCATTTGTGGGGTTTAACTTTTCTATCTGTTGATCCTTGGTAATAATAATAATAATAAAAAAACAAATTTCTGCACAAAGCCAAATTTATTGAATGCACTTTCCCAAGTCTGTTTATTTTGGAAAATGTCACTGGATGTTTGTGGGTCTACTTACATATGAAAATGAAAGCAAACCGCAGACAAAAGAAAAGTATTATGTGTTGTTTGTAACATTTTGCATTTAAGATCTAATTTAGTAATTGAAAATCTCAAAAAGTCTCCTTCTATATAGGCTCCATTTGGTAGAGTCCCAAGTTTGTACCTTTTTTGAACTTTAGTCAGGGGCCAAACAAAAATGTTAAAAAGCCAAAAATAGTCCCTGTATTAAGTGCTGACCTAGTTCTACCTCTTTCAAGTTAGGATATTAGTAATCTGTTAATTTCACATTTCTCCTGAGTCCCATCTTAAATCTAATATTTATTGTGTTACTACATACATTGTTAGGGTTAATGAGGGATTAGCTCTGAATCTGCTTATTTGTCACACTTGTTTCAAATTTTAGATACACAGAGGGCAAGGAAAACCTACAATTTTATTTGATAAATTCATAAATTAACAAAGTCTTTGTTCTTCTACTTTTTTTCTGTCTACTCATCGGCCACAATGTCTTTAAAAACAATACAATAAACTTGTGTTTGTTCGATAAGAAAATATCTGTTTTAAGACAAGTCTTGGCAATTTTTGGGTGTATCTCCCGTTACAGGCTGAATAACGCCCCCGTGACTGGATTTGAGAGAGATGCTGGGTCACGCACAACCATCCGCCTCATGTACCCAGAGGGAGCACCTCACTCAGTGGATGAGTACAAAAAAACCTCCATGGTTGCTCTGGTGGTTTTTAAAAGCCTGGACCTGGATTGGTTGACTTCTGTTATAACCAAGCAGCCTCTGGTAAGGTCACATTAGACCAACAATTACAAACAGAGAGGCTCTGCTTTTTAAGCCAAATGATTGTCTTTGTTTAGAGCTTCTGGTCCAAAATGTGGTTCTGGAGGGAGGTAGTAGATGATATTCCGCTGAAACCAGAGAGCTTCAAGATCCTCAATCCAGAGATCTTTCACAAGACGGGGCAGGTCTTGCAGAAATACGCCCAAAAAAAGGGAAATGTAAGTCCCTAATTAATTATTGTGTTGCTTGCCATTGCAGCTATCTTAAAACAGACAAATACATTAATCTTTGTATGGGAAATCCAACAAGCCAATTTTCTATAGGGCAACTGTGGCATTTTTATATTCTTAACTATGTAAAATAATTCCCCTCAAATTATCTGTGAAATTCAGACGTTGTTTTGCTTCACGAGATACATCATAGCTCATGTTCTCCTTTTGAATAAAGATGCTGCCAACGCTGGGTGCCAGTGCCGTGGTGATGGCTCTGCAGCTGTGTGACCAGGTTAGTCTCGCTGGGTTTGGTTACGACATGCAGCACCCGGAGGCTAGACTCCACTATTACGAAGCAATACGCATGGATGCCATGAAAGCTCAAGTAAGTTTAAATTGACAAACGTAAATGGGAAAAAATTGATTAATTGATAAATGATACCGCAGGAACACATTTTATTGCACTCGCATAACCTCACTTTAGAAAGCTTGTTTACTCACTGGGAATAATAATTTTATCAATTGCAAATGCTAGCAAATCACTGGGGGATGATTATTAACACCCCTGCAAGAGTTACTTTGTGTAATTACCTTTTGGTTTTACCACTTTCAACACTTACGACTTCTACTTTCACTTAGCATACAGAGATCTTTGATCCCTCTTCTTTACATATTCTCTGTAGATCATGTAGAGCCCTTCATCTTTTCCAGTTCACTCTGCTCTTTAGCTCAAGACACCAGTTTTCAAGAAGATTTATTGTTAGACAGGTCTGTTATGCCCTGCCCACAAGTTTGGGATCTATTGTTTTTGAGGATTGATGCTAATTTTTCCATCACATTTTTATTTTAATGTGCAGTTGGCAGGCATTCTGTATTCATCATTAGTTTCCTAACAAAAATGTCAATCTTAGTCTCATCTGACCAAAGATGGTTCCAGTTTGTCATCTTGTGATAGTAGAACATACAGTTTTTCGCCATCACTCTCTAACCACTGGTTGACATGTAGAAAACATTTTTATTGACTTATTGACCCCAAGATGGTGTTTTTTGCTGCAGCTGTCAAACAGAACATAGGACATATTTCCCTTCCCTCACTCTCATGTACTGTTTGCATAGTGACTCCATCCTCATCCAGCATAATGGCCAAGGGACTAAATGCTGTTCTGTGTCGTGTCATGTCATATTTACACCGAGGGCAACACTTCCCTGGAGTCTTCCCTGGTTAAAAAAAACCCTAAAAAACCCCCACTTCTTTCGAGTTGGTTTTCAAAGGATTGGAGTTGGATTTTGTCAACAGCTATTATTTCTTCAACCCCAATCTAGCAAATGCCCTCAAATTATAAAAGTGTGAGATCATAATCATGCAATAACAGCTACATTTTATTTTAGTTGAAAGCTTTTTAGAGATTTCCTAAAAGATCTTGTCCAACTCTGTCCAATTGTTGTTGTTTTTTGTCCAATCAATTTTCCAGGTGGTGCATGATGTTAGCGCTGAAAAGCTTTTCCTGAGGGACCTAGTGGCTGCAGGAGCTGTCACAGACCTCACAGGAGCTCTTTGAGTAAATGTTTGGAGCTTTGCATGCACTTCCCCTCCTTGCTTGGAGGTTGATTGGATTCCTCCATTATAAGCTGTGCATAACCCAGGCCACAGCACAGGCTGACCAACCAAAGTTGTGACAGAAGATGTTAAAAGGCTAAAGAACCTAACTGAAACATTTCAATGTTAAAGAACTGACTGATATCAGAAGTTAAAAACAATACAAATTGTAAATGTGATAACATGGGATTATATTCTTTGATTTCCTGGTTGTTTATTTATTTTATTGTTTCAATTTTATTTGCCAAGATTCAGTAAAAGAGTGAAAACACAAATGCCACTGTTCTCTTTAAGAAGAAGCTCTTCAAGATGCTTCTTATGCAGGGATTTCATACGTGTCTGATGGAAAACCAGCAAGAATGTCTAAATGGGGCCAGCATACAACCACATGTGTTTGTTACAGTCTTTAAGTTCCTCGAGAAAGATATAAAGCAATTAGTTGTTCATTTATACAAGCCTTACTGAAGATAAATAGGATCTTTTTCATTTGTAACATACAAATGCTGTAAACAGAGCTCCTGCCCCTGTTTGACCATGAGGTCAAACAGGGGCAGGAAAATGCAGGGCAGATTCTTGAGTTTGGCTTTGCTTTCTAGATCAACACCTTTGTCTCCAGGTTTGAGCGTGACGATCATTTTACAGTAGCGGATTGCGCGAGGGTTCCCAAAGCTTGCTTGCGAGATGCCTGCAATGCTGGAGGATGATGTCTGTGGGGATCACCCCCAGGTGAACAGTCAGCAGCTCATAGCACTTCACAGTCTCTCCTTTGTGGTTCTTGCTGTAGTACCGCAGCAGCTTCCTGTCAAAAATACAGCCTCTGTTAGCAGCGAACAACGAACGATTGATTTTTCTTTAATGCATATCAGGGTAATTCCATTTACTTGTAGTAGTCACAAGCAAGCATCCCGATGGGTGGAGAGTCATCGGGCAGCACTGGTATTTCCACTGGCTGTAACTTGTACCCCTGAGGAATCAGACATACACAGTATGTGGAGCATAATTCTAGTACATTAGTAGCACAGCAGAGGTCAAAAGCACTTAAAATACAAGCTATTTCACATTATTTGCAAAATGTAGTTTCTTCCAAACACTCAGACTTAACACAGAGGCCTATTTCTATGTTTCCCTTTTAAAACTGGGTGAGAAATAAGAACTAGTTATTAATAAGGTAGATGTGGTTTGATATTTTTGTGTCCAGAGCAATGCTGCATGTTGGGTTCACACCCGGTCTATAAAGCACCATTTTCTTTTATAAGGATTTCTTTTAAAAAGATCATCAGGATTGCCATAAACTGTGCAAGGTGATGTATAGTAGGAAGTCGACTTACGGCTTCATTCTCAAACCACAGAAAATAGCAGAAGTAGAAATCTCCGTCGCGCAGGGTGACAGTGGAATAACCTTTCTGAAGATAGCGGCGGGTTGTCCTGACCAGAGCCCATACCTTCAGTTTAGATTAAAAGAAATGAAAAAAAGGTAACAAGCAAATGTATCCTGTCTTTTCATTATTCTAAATGATAATAGTTTCATTCTCAAACTGAAACACACATGTAATTAAATACACCATAGATTGTTTGAACCTTGTTTTTAATATAATTAGCCACAGGTCCCTTCCCGAGCTCCGATGTTGTGCGCTCTGTGATGCTGAGTGATGGAGCAATCATTTGGCCAGTTGATCGGTCCACGCAGATAAAATGGACCAGTCCTGGGTAATCCTCCAAATAAGTACAATTGTCTCGGTCAAGATCCATACATTGTCACGTTTTTGAAAAACGTCTATGAGTCAAAATTTAGTTAGGGAGGAAAGGATTTGTAAAATATGGAAATCAGACTGCTTTAAGCCAATTTGACATGTTAGAACCTTTTAAAGCGCTGTTTTTTGTGTATATAACCAATATAACACAATTCAATCACAATGATATGACAGCCCTACATCTAACTTCACCATAGACTATAAAACATAAGACAAAACAAAAGCAAGCCTTTCGTGGATTTCTCAACTCTTAATTTTGTTTCACCACATATAGGAATTGGTATATAAACCTTTTGTCAAATGTTGGCTTTGCAGAAAGATTGTAGAGTAAGAGAAATTACTTAAAAAAATAAAATAATCAACTGTAGAAAATATTATCTGCATATGATCATTAAACAAGTGTAAAAGAAACTCAAGTTGTGTAATGCAACCAAATCAACTTGTGAGAAAAAGGATATGAAACCATTGTTATGTTTCTCTTGCTTTTAACCAACAGGAAGTCCTTCCAGTCCATCAGCTTCTCTCTGGCAAAATGTGAAGAAATGGGATTAACCAAAAAACAAAAAGTAAATGCACATAATCAAAAAATGCTTTATAGACACAATAGGTTTGCTGAGACTACAATTTAAGGCTTCTCAGTGGAATGAGACTCACCGAACCATAGCTTGGGCTCGTTCCTGCAAACCAACGGAGAGACGCTGAGTGCCATCGGCCGACAAAGTATCTGTCAGGAAACACTGTTTGTATATGCCACACAGCTGAGTCTTCATGTTCTTACACCATGGGATGAGACTAAAAAAAACAAAACATGAAATCTTTCGAGGGAGCCCTGATATAATTGCACTTGGCCACTAGAGAGCAGCAATAGACTCACTCTTTGTTGAATCCAGTTCCTCCTTTGGCAAAGGCTCGACTCTTAAACAAATCCCAGACATTTTGTAACTGCTGGGACTGAGAAAGAATTAGGAAATTATTTGATTGAAGTACAAAGAATTAAGAAGGAAGGCCTAACATTTTTTCTGCCTGATTCATTCAAATTATTGGGATTATTGGTAGGTGCAGTTCAGAACAAATTAGATTTACGGTTAAAACCTTTAGGTCGCTGGTTCCCAAAACTTTGATGAATTTGTCCATTTTGGTGCGAATGTCATGAATATTCAGAGGACTTCTGTTTGACGCAGGACCTCCGTGGCCTTCATGCAAACGTTTCTCCAGCTTGTCAAAGTCCTCCAAGTACTTATACACTGACATGGCCACTGAACTGGTAGGAATCTGACATGGATGGCAAAAAAGCAAAGCATGGAATATCTTAGGATAAAAAGCACTAGTCAAAATTAGTCGTACCTCTTGAAACTTTCCACATCATGTATAATGTTTGTTGAACTTAAGAAAAACAACACAAGGTTTTTTCTCTGTATTCCCATCTAATCTGCACTGAATCATGGTTCTGTTAAGTATGGATTAAGGTTGTCTAAACAAATAAATACTGTATTTTATAAAAAAAATTTGAAGTGTTTCACGATTATGCGCAACCTATTGCTCCTGAATCCTAATACAATATATTAAAACTAAAAATAAAAGTTTAAACATTTTTCCAAGGCGTTTACTGTTAACTGGAAACAATGTCTGGTAAACTTCAATCTGTGCCACACGGATCCTGCATGCAAGTAAGCAGAAACATGCTTTTTTTGGACGAAACCACAAACCTTTGTGAGCAGCACTAGCGTGATGCCAGGCCACAGTGAAAGACAGTACAAGGAGTGAGGCATCATGGGATACAGCCCATCTTTGTGTGAAACCTCAAGGAAAACTCTTCGAGGGCTCCCAGGATCCGGTGGGTTAATTTCCAGAGTGTGCAAGCTGTCCTCTGCCATCTATAGATGTTACTGCAGTTTAAAGCGAGTCACTTTTTTGCATATGTGATCTTTGCATCTTGCAGTGAAAATAAGCCTGACCTGAATATCTGGGTCGACAAACTCAAAGACAGGAGTTTCTCCTCGGCCAGCTTTCTCTGGTAAACCAAAAACAAACCCTTGAGATTTAAATCCTCATGACGTGCGGAACACAAATTTATCACAAAGAATATGATTTTACTCAATAAGTTACTGTACCTGAGCCACTGGAGCCTCTACTGGACGGGGAAGGTTCTGGGGTGTAAAAACTTTCTGGTCCAGACCCAGATGTGCTCTCAACATCCTTCAAAGACACACAGATGACGTTGAGGACTAGAAAGCATTAGAAACAAGCGGCTGCTTTATAAGTCGCAGGCTATTCGATACCTCGGGACTCGTGTCATCCAGGTCCATATTACTGGGATACATGTTCTGTGCCATGACGATGACCGCCAGCAGGTCAGAGGGGGTGAGAATTCCCGCGTTGCGGCTGCAGTGAGACAGGAAAACGCAAAAAAAATACGAGTGAGGCAGGTTATGAAAAAATTGGGTGCTTTTGATATAAACACGTACCTGGAGTAGAACGCGAGCAGCTTGGTGTGAACCAGGACGAAGGCGTGCAGCACCTCCTCTCCGGCTCGCTCCACGCTGGTGTTGAGCTGCTGGACGAGGCGACGCTCCAGGAACTCGATGCACAGTTCACAGAGTTGGGGGTGAATTAACCTCTCCACAGCCTGAGAGAGGGAGGAGAAAGTAGGACATAGCTGGACTTGAATTTATCTTTAAAGCAAATCTGTTAAGTCTCTTAAGCAAAAAATAAAAAATCTTGAAAGGATGAGTATCATAATTACATAATAATCAACATAATTATGACATAATTTGGACACCAAAAAAAACTGAAAGAAAAATTTAATAACAGATCTAAATTTAGATAATTAATAAGTGAAAAGTTTTAGTATTGTACATAGGTGCTTCTGTTGCCTACATTGATCATAATTACCATCATATTTAGATCTTAGATTATCTGTCTTTCCTCAACCTGTTTTTTCTTCCATTTAACCCAGTCGAGAATAAATAAATGTAAATATTGAAACAGTGTAGTGTAGCGTAATGGTTTGGACATATTATACTTACTAGCGCGTTGAATTAAATGCCATCACAAGTGACACCTGATTAGTTGTAATTTTATCGTTAATTGTTTTACTCTCTTTATCAAGATAATGTGATTTAAACTATCACAAGTATAAATTTAAGATGTAAAGAAATTTACTAAAAGTTACTAACAGATTTTATCTTATAGAAAGGAAACGTTGTAACACTGACAGTAATTTACAAAGAAATCAGCAAACAAATGAAGATCTGTGTAGAAATGGGAGTATTTATGTAATGATCTACATAAAATTTTGAATTTTTAGCCATTTCATGTGAAATAACTAACAAAATAATTAAGGAATATTCAAGCTTAGGGAAAAACCTGTATAGAGTGGATTTGAAGAATCATAGATTTGCTCCGGCTAGTAGAAATATTTAGCTCTCTAATGCAACACTTTTATTTTAGTATCTAGACTGACCTCTCATAACGGTATGTGAAGCTTAGCTATATTCACGATGGCAAAATTCCTCATTCCAGAGTGAAATGATTTTATGTTTCCACAGCTGTTTCCAGTATGCAACATGCAAAAAAACATCCCACCTCCACTAAGAAACTCTGGTCATTTTCCCGCAGGAGGCTGTAGGTCTCCAGCAGGCTCTGCAGATACTTCCACAGCCTCGCCCTCTGCTCCGTGTCCTGAGGCCGCAGTCTGACGGGGAACCAAATGGATCAGCCACCCTTACGCAGTCCAGAGCACACATGAAAGAGACGCAACATTCTTACTCTTTCCTCAGGAGGTTCCCGCTGAGCGTGACCATGCCGAACATGACCTCGATCATCTTTTTCAGCACGTACATTTTCCTCCTCAGGTCGTCCTCCTTTTCCTCCCCATCCCCGTTCACAGCGATGTAGAGACACTCGTCGAACTGAACATACACAGTATAACACTATTCGTTTGTTTCCTACATGCATTAAAAACAATATATTTACGAATGCGAAAAAGGAAGATTTTTTAGAATTCTCTTTTGAAACGTCAACTTTCAGCTGTACAAACCAATCATGTGCTACGGTGGGGACAAAGCCTGTCTTGATTCTTTAACCCCAATCACATGACAAACGTGACGTCTTGGTAGAAGAGAGGCATTCATTCAGGTTACAGTGGTGTAAGAGTATCATCACTCAAAGGAGTTTAGAGATCAGAGCAGATTTATTTTCTGGACGGATGTGGATCTCACCTGGTGGAGAACATAGATGTGGTTGTTGTCTGTGGTAAAAGAGGTGTAGCTGTCCTCCAAGGTGCTGCAGGAAATAATGATGGGAGCAAACAAAGTGCTCAAGATGTCCTCAAAGGCAGGAAGCTGAAACAAAGAATAGGAAATAAAAAGGTTCAGCTAACAGGTATTTTAATTCATTACTAGAAGTTTGAAAAAAAAAAAAAAGGTAGGTATTTGGTATTTTGGCGAGGCAAGGCAAGTTTATTTGTATAGCACATTTTCGTGTACAAAACAATTTAAAGTGCTTTACATAAGAAAAAAGATCAGAAAATGAAACAATAAAATCAGCTTTGAATTTAAAAGAAATAAAATTAAAATAAAATAATAATAATAGTACTCAGTTGCTATATGCACAGTTAAATAAGGCTGTTTTCAGCCTGGATTTAAACAACGGCAGGGTTGAAACCTTGCTCTTCCATACCTGCTCGCCTTCTTCCTGGGACGCTCCATACTTCTTCTGGATATTTTGGCAATATTCCTGGTCACTCCAGTGGAAGAGGACCTCGGCGCTCTCACTGGCGATCAACAAACACTTCATCCTGTCCTGCTTTGCTAGCACCGTTCGATACTGATATCGAGAAAAATGTTATGCAGACTTTACACAAAAAAAAAAAAAAAAGGAAAAAATAAGCCGACTGAGGAAACACTTGCAGCATGTCTCGTTTATTGATTTTCACGACAAACAATTATTGCTGAAAACTGCAGGGAAATACATAAAAATATTTATATAAAAATATTTTTTTAATAATAAAAAAAAGACATAAATATGAAAGAACAAAATCAACAATTAGTATTAGTAACATTAATTTATTGTTTCTTTTTTTATAATTTTACTATTTAAGAACAAAATGAAATGTGGATTGTTAGCAGTACACATTACAACTAATAATAATAATTATGAACACTAAGCAAACAAAAGAAATAGAAAATGTTATCTTTGTATGGAGAAATTACATGTAAAAAATATAAATTATATATAACAAAGTTTTACATTATTCCACCTCTGACATACTAAATTTAAAGTAACAGTTTAAATTTATTAGATGCTTCTTCTTACTGGAGGTAACCTAAAGGCTCTTGACCAACCAGGGTCTTAAATTAGACTAGATTTAAATTAAATGAAGAATCAGTGAAGGCAGCTAAAGTTCAGAGGGATTTTAATACGATCTTCCAACCAGAATGAGTTGGAAGTTCATTACTAAAGATAAATCATATAAATACCAGTGGAAACTTCAGGCTTGTTTGACTTATGTAATGGCAATGAAGATCTTCCTACTGCTAATTCGGAAGTGTTTAAATAGTTGACCTTTCTCAATGAAATGTATACAAAACACATAAATATTTTGCTACATATTAAGTTCATATGTTTTGATGGATGTCTGTGTCTTTAACTTAAAGAGAAAAACAGCATTTTAGTTATATACAAATCATTTTAAATGCGGGTCTGCCGCGTTTAAAGCAGCCAACCACAGGTTCTTCTCTTCATTCATTTGTGGTTGCGCTGCATTAAACACACAACATGAATATCACACTTACCTTTTGTCGGATGTGTATTTTACTCTAACCTACACCGTTTTATCCGCTGCGGTGATATACAATATCAGTCCATGAATTCCATGCATTGTTGCCCCAAACAAATGCAGCATTTTCCACCACCAATGATGTGAAATGACAACATTTAAGATGAAGTTTGGAAATGAGAAGTAAAATGAAGAAATGTGACCAAGATAAATTTGAGTTAAATAGGTTGCTAGAGAATGTTACTACAACGTTACTCTGCACTTAACCACTTATGGCAGAAAAGACGTATTTCAGTAATTTATTTATAAATCTATTAGATGAAAGGTTAAAATCATCATGCCAGTAACTCCTCCGAATATTAAATCTAACCTCTCCTACATATTGTCACTGACCCCTAGGATCCTAACATAATCACACTCTGATATATAGTCAGATCTTAACAGTAAAAAACAACAACTATTGAATGGTTTGAAGTTTGCACAAATTCAGACGCAACGATCAGCAGAAAACCCCAACCAAAGCAGTTTTTAGCAGCAAGCTGGACTGATTGATGAGAGAGGAATGCAATCAGGGAATGCAATCATTGCTCCTAAAAGACAGATGGATGTTAAACTCTATCTGCTACTGACTGAAATAAAAAGTTCACAGATTTCCATTGAACACAAATCAGATGCGTCTTCTCCCTGTTGAAGCGTTTAGATGGTTTAAATTATGGATTATATTGCAAACTATACATACAACCTTATACTTCCTCCATTCATTAAACTTCTCTCCCTCGTTTTTTTTGGCTCCAATTGAAACTTTAAATGAATCTCACATAAACTCACTCAGGGTTCCTGTTGTCTTTTGTCCAAACGTTTTTTTCTGCAGATCTTGTTCTCATAGCTTTCTTCCGTACTTTTCTAGATCAGCGAAACACGGAGTCACGTGACGTGACTGCAGGCAAACCACACGACCAGGAAGCCTGTTATGGCAAGTTAACTTGTCATATAATACATAGGTTTAAAAACAAATGGATGTTTTCTAAAGTGACTATTAGAGTTAAGTCATAATGAAGGTTTCCGATAAATATTTAAGGAACTGCCGCTATATCTGAGCTAATCATCAATAGAACTGATATGTTACAATATTAATAAATATGATAAATGCATAGATCATAAATAAAGATCTTTGACCAAAACATATAGCTGCAGAGTAGTGCAGTTGGGCTGCACTGTTGCCTTTGAATCATCTCTGGGTTTGATTCCTTAAATTGCTTTAAAATGTCCTTAGGTGTGAGTGGTTGTTTCTCAAGTCTGTCTATGTGTTGCCCTGCGATGGACTGGCGACCTGTACAGGGTGTACACTTGCCTCTCGTCCAATGACAGCTGAACATAGGCACTAGCAGAACCCTTTCGACCCAGCAGGGATAAACGGGTTGAAGAATGGACGGATGCATGGATGAACAAAGCATCGAGGTCAAATAAAACACAATTAATCTGTAACACAGGTATCCCTCAATCACATAGTTGATAAAGACAAAACCAACACAATCGCAGACACAGATGGAAATTAGCTTTTCAGGTTCAAATACAGTGCGTCATTTTTAAAAGAAGTTTTATGAAATGATTTAGATTGGCCTGCATTAAATAAACGCAGGTTTGTCGCAAAAAATGCACAGGGTTAACACCACCTTTTTCCGCAGAGTTCAGAGGTAATTTGTTTTAATTTGTCTTGCCAAACAAAATTGCCCTGTCAATAACAACACCAAGTGTTAATCTTTGATTTTACTTATTTTTAGCTTTAAAAGTTAAATGTTACCACACTCCGACCAAAGGTAAAACCCAGGTGTGTCTGCGTTCAAAAGTTTTTTCTTGCTTTAGCACACTTTAAATTGGGATACTGACTTTTTTTTTTCTTCTGTGTAGTGTCTTTATTTTAAGCGACTAGAAATAAATCAAAGGATTTTCTTCTAAGAACTACAATTTAGCCTAATAGCTTAATTTACCCCACTCTCCCCTATCTATTATGCATAATCAAGTGTTGGCATTAGAGGTCTGTTGGTAATTTAGGTCAATGTACTGTTCTATACTGTTAGGGTCATATGTTAATATATGGCCTTTTAATGTAGAACCTGTACGAAATAGAAAATAACCTATGACCTTCAGGATATTTTTTCATCTGCTTTTTTTCTTGCTTCAACTGGTGAATTTCTTACTGTATGCAGAGCATTGCATGTACGTTTTACTACAAGTAAACATTTTGTGTGGTCCAAAGGAAGCGAGATAGTTACAGGTCTGTAAAGTTAGTTTTATAAATGTTTTTGAAGATTTTATATTTTTGGGGTGCCCAAATAAAGTCCTGGCAGTGCCCCTGTTTACACGTTCATCAGTTTTTTTTTCAAAGAGAAATAGTTGAAATACAGATTCAAAGATCGTCTGTTTTCACTACAGGCCCACTTCAAATGATTGGCGGATTTAACTTTTATGTTGACGTAATTATGGCAGTCATAAGCATATGTTGGAAAAATAAATAGCTAGCAACTTCTTTCATCTACTTCTCCATCCTTCTTTCAAACAGACATGCAACCAGACTTCTAAAGAAATGTTTACACACATAGTCCTCTAATGACAAAAAATAAAAATAAAGAACTTGTCAAAAATGGAAGCTTTGTGAATAAAATTTGTTTGGGAATGGAAAATGTGTTCATTCCATGATAAGAAGTGAAAACAGATTGTTTAGTAAAAATTCATAATTATTTCCCTGTAATAGCCAAACATGTTTTAATGTTTCAAGGTCTCACTTTTTCTGAAGTATCTGCAGCTCCGAAAAGATTTATGTGTGTGCCCACTGCATTGATGTTTCTCCATCCAGGATGAAAGTGTTTTGAGGATGAATTGATGCCAATAGCACGGACTTTATATTCCTTCTAATAAAATAGACGAATAAAATAATCATTACCAGAAGAAATGTACATTCCAGTCATTAACAGGAATGTAAATTCATAAACATAAACTTTGAAAATGGATTTTTAAAATCTGAAAAACAAAAGCAGTTCTAAAAATGTTTCCATTCAGTGCTTTTCGCCCCAAAACTATACAGGGGAAAAATGTGATATGACCACAAAGAACCTGAAGTAATGCAATTTCTGCATAAAGGGAAATATTATAAACAGTTCCTAAATAGCGCTTTTGCTTCATAAGAATCCATCTGCAAGATTAAATTTCACGTGTGCCATATATACTTATTATAATTTTTGAAGCTGCATTGGAAAAAAGGTAAATACAATATTATGGCAGTTTTTTTAGACATCTGTCTAATCAAATCAATTAAATTAAACAATTTAATAAGGATAATCACAATGTTTTGGTAAAATTAAGGGGAAAAAACAAATTTTGACAAGGAACCTAATATTTAGATTTAAAAAAAAACATTATATGTGGCATATGTTTTGATTATTTGGACTGCCATGTTCTCGCTCTAGATCAGGCTTTTCTGTGAAGTAGTATTCCGGGAGCTTGATGATCATTGAGGCAGGAACAAATCATGTGCTGATGAATGAGTTGGAGCACATGACTGAGTGTTTGAGATAATAGTTTGGTATTTGTGGAATGCAGCTTCAAGATTTAGATTTAGATTATAAAAGATGTTGCCCTTTGGTTTTCAGTTAAGTTGATTTTAACGGAAAAGAGGTGCATGTGGTGGTTGTGGGACCAGGATATTCAAAGACTCTTTATTTTTACTTTCAGCAGGAAATTTGAAACACAGCATGACTGTCCGTCCGCCGTCCGTCCGTCCGTCCGTCCGTCCGTCCATCCATCCATCCATCCATCCATCCAGATACGCTTTCCGAACTCCCTGGTTGTGCTCAAAGAAATATCTGATAGGTTTAACAAATCTGTCTTATATCATTGTATTCTGCACAAACGATCGGCCAGGCCTTTTGGGGGAAGCAAAGCAACATAAATATTTATGTTTTATTAACCCTTTTTTGGGACAAAATCTAGTCTAGTGCATCAGTTTTCTGGATATTTGGCTTTCACGGGAATCCTATTTAGGTTGACTCCTGTATATACAGAGTAAACATCATGAACTCCCCAATGTTTCCAAACAGGGTGGGTGTGGGTTTGCATGCCTCAAAATGGGTCCCTGAGAATAAACAGCGTTATTGGGGCCAGAACAACTGTTACCTCCACCATGGTGACTCTGTCACGCACAAGTGGCCTGACAGAACGCAGAACAATGAGGCCTAAGCTGCACAGGCCTCCTCGTTCACATAAACCCACTTAATTAGTATTTATTTATTTATTTATTTTCAAAGAATCTAAAACCGTGACAAAAAATCTCGTGGATTGTTTTTAATTAGAAGAAAAGTTGCAATAACACAGCAGATTCAAACAAACAGCCAAATTCTGCTTTCTGACACTGGGGATCTAAATATAAAGCTTGTTTAAATATTCACCTAAATCATCGATTATCTGTGGCCAACAGCGTAATGAGTACCACTATGCAGGAATATGGCCAAGTGTTAACAAGCCTGCTTTGACTTGTCAAAAGAGTCGGCTTGTTTAAACTAGCCCACATGCGAGGGAGAGGTTATTTCTGGGAGAAAACATTTCCACTCCTCACATAAAAGCAGGACCCAGTTTCAAGTTTATGAAATCTAAAACAAAATGTAAATAAAAGTACATGCTTTGGATCATGGCCTCTTTGTGCTAACAGCAGACAGACATGAAACATCAGCACAGGAATCACTAGTGTGGAGATTTTTTTTTTTTTTTTTTGTATGCCTAGGCTTCTTGGAGTAGAAACCAAAGATCCATCAAACACAAAAGCATCAAGCAAATCCTAGTTATCTGTGCATCAGTTCGACTGTAGGCCGTGTGTGGTTCAGGTTTGGCCCATCTGAGTCTGCCGTCTGAGCCCGTCCTAGCTTCATGTTTCCCATCAGAAGCTGCCCCATGCAGTGACAAGACAAAACTACAAAGGCCCGCTCCAGCTGCTCCCACATCTGGGGCATGTAGCACTTTGTATGAGTGAGTGTATCAAAAAACAGCAACTTAAAAACTGGGCAACCGTCATGAAAGGACGCTGTAAGAAAACAGTTTCTTTTTATTATCTCCCTTGGCGAGGGTTTATCTGTTCTTTGGTGCTCCTGTGAAAGTATAAATCAAATCCTTCCCTTTTCTTCATTTCTGAGCTCATGTTTACAGGAAAGGTTCGGTACGGTCTGATCTTTTCCCATGCTTAACATGGATCGGCAGCAGGTGGAACCCAATAGAATGCAGTGCTGGCCAAAAGTATTGGCACCCCTGCAATTCTGTCAGATAATACTAAATTTCTTCCAGAAAATGACTGCAATCACAAATGCTTTGGTATTAATATCTTCATTTATTTTGCTTGCAATGAAAAAACACCAAAGAGAATGAAAAAAAGTCAAATCAATTATCATTTTACACAAAACTCCAAAAATGAGCTGGACAAAAGTATTGGCACCCTCAGCCTAATACTTGGTGGCACAACCTTAAGACCAAAATAACTGCGAGCAACCGCTTCCGGTAACCATCAATGAGTTTCTTACAATGTCCTGCTGGAATTTTAGACCATTCTTCTTTGGTAAACTGCTCCAGGTCCCTGAGATTTGAAGGGTGCCTTCTCCAAACTGCCATTTTGAGATCTCTCCACAGTTGTTCTATGGGATTCAGGTCCGGACTCATTGCTGGCCACTTTAGAAGTCTCCAGTGCTTTCTCTCAAACCATTTTCTAGTGCTTTTTGAAGTGTGTTTTGGGTCATTGTCCTGCTGGAGGACCCATGACCTCTGAGGGAGACCCAGCTTTCTCACACTGGGCCCCATATCATGCTGCAAAATTTGTTGGTAGTCTTCACACTTCATAATGCCATGCACACGGTCAAGCAGTCCAGTGCCAGAAGCAGCAAAGCAACCCCAAAACATCAGGGAACCTCCGCCAGGGACAGTGTTCTTTTCTCTGAAGCCCTCGTTTTTTTACCCCCTGTAAACTCCATGTTGATGCCTTTTCCCAAAAAGCTTGACTTTAGTCTCATCTGACCAGAGAACATTCTACCAAAACGTTTTTGACTTTCTCAGGTAAGTTTTGGCAAACTCCAGCATGGCTTTTTTATGTCTCTGGGTCAGAAGTGGAGTCTTCTATAGGAGGAGGTTTCCTACCATAGAGTCCCTTTTTATGCAGACGCCGACGGATAGTACGTGTTGACACTGTTGTACCCTCGGACTGCAGGGCAGCTTAAACTTGTTTGGATGTTAGTCGAGGTTCTTTATCCACCATCCGCACAATCTTTCGTTGAAATCTCTCGTCAATTTTTCTTTTCCATCCACATCTAGGGAGGTTAGCCACAGTGCCATGGGCTTTAAACTTCTTGATGACACTGCGCCGCCACCACCTGTTATGTGCCACAGGTAAGTAACAGGTGCTGTTAATTACACAAATTAGAGAAGCATCACATGACTTTTAAAAGGGTGCCAATACTTTTGTCCACCCCCTTTTTGATGTTTGGTGTGGAATTATATCCAATTTGGCTTTTTGACGATTGTTTTTGTGGTTTTCCATTGAAGACAAATTAAATGAACATTTTAATATCAAAGCATTTGTAATTGCAATCAATTTCTGGGAGAAATGGAGCATTATCTGACAGAATTGCAGGGGTGCCAATACTTTTGGCCAGCACTGTATATGACAAGACAAAATCTGGTAAGTGTCTCTGGGGTTTTATTACCCATGTAAACTTTTATTTTAAACAAACAAAATAACAATACAGGCACACTTTCCATAGTAAAATAATTCTCTCCAAAAAGAAATATAAACATCTCTACATTATGTATAAACACATTTAAAGGCAAACATTGTAGATATTTAACATGTCTGAACATTGTATCAGCCCCCCCTCAACTGTAAATGTGGGTTTGAAATGGTAATCTTAGTTTTGAAGCATTAAATCTGTGTCCTTGGCGGTGGTGGTGCACAATTATACTGTCAGCGAAGACCAACTATTTGCACGAGTGGCCATATTGTTGAATAATTGAAAGTAAGCAGTGAGTAGTTAAAGATAAATGCACATGTGTACACATACAAAACATCTTATTTTCCCTAAAACACAATAATGTATTAGTTTTGTTGGTCACAATAAAATATAGCCATACAGTGTAGTTTCAGTAAACTAAATTATTATTGAGAATTGACTTTTTTCAGTAACTAACTTGTAAAGAGAAACAAATTATGTAGAAAATTTGTTTTGATGATAAAAAAGGTGATGCTTTTAAGCGGATATTTCTGTAAGTTATGATAATTTTTCTACTTGCAGCTAATGAAAACTTGATACTTAAGATTTAAATATCATATCAGACCTCTTTGTTTTTTACGAAGAAATAAGGGCTAACGAAAAAAAAAGTTTAATACTTGGTAAAGGGTCGTTATTTTCAAAAGCTACTACCATCATTGCAATGAATATTAATTTACTGTATATGACTGCACATTGGAATTTGAGGATAAGTGGCAAGTTGTTAAAAAGTAAAAGTGTATTCCTGTTTTTTGTATGACACAATATTTAAAATCTTCCATTAAAACCACAAACAGAACTGGACATTCAATATCAGAAATATTATAAGACATTTAGATCATAAATTAATGTATACCGAATTTAAAATATCAAGCTTAATTCTCCTTTATATATTTTGTATGTACAATACATAATCTAAAAACAGCTGACTGTAAATCTTTACAAAGATATATTCCATACAAAAGGGACCTAGCAGCATTAATAGAGTAAGCATTATAAAATATAAATTTAAATAGAAAATGTTTATAAAATTGACCTGAGAAACTGGGATTTTAGAGGTTTTTAAGTAAACCCAGTTTCAAGTGTACGTCTTATTGTGTCATAGCTAATCTCTAAAACATTGGCAAAATACCACTGATATCAAACTCAAAACTAAAGATAAAATTAAACAAGAATTAAACCAAAAAAAACACAGTTTTCAAAAAAGGAGAAAAAGTTTTTAGTAGACATATCAGTAGCTTTATCAAACTAATTTAAAAAGCATATAATCATGGAAAAGGGTTATTACAAGCAAAAAAGAGCTAAGCGATGACAGTTGTCTATTAGAAATGCTGCATTTGTATTTTTTTTCAGGGAATAAAAGACTGGGCAGAAATTACACTCAAGGAAAATAAAATATAGCTCCATCAATCCCAAGACAGAAGGTAACTTTGCAATTTTGCACACTGCAAAATGAAAATGTCATCACAGTCAAAAATAATAACTTACCACATAACGTTGTGCAACCTTTAAAGTAACTGTTGGTGAAAAGAAAATGTATCCAGCAGGGAATTCCTTCATGTGCACCGTGTTAAGAAAGATATAGTCAGAACAGAGGAGAGAACGCGAGGAATATTTGAAACTGGAAAGAGAGGGTTTAACTACTTCCGCAAATATAACAATCTGTATTTTAGCCAGCTGTTATTCAACCAGACAGTTGGGATGTTTCCAAGTGTCGTCTCTGCTCAGCTCTCCGTAGGTAGGATAATACCATCTCTTCTGGTGGTTTGGTTTTTGGCTTTCCGTCCAAAGAATCCGTGGAGGTTCAGCGCTTTGGAGGGAACAGTTTCTGTTATCTTCGACAGGCGTATGCATTAATGTTTTTGATGACATAAAAACCTATGGTCATTGAAGGCATCGCTATTGTCCGTCCAGCTCGAAGGATTTTAGGTTTCAGCTCTGGGAATGTCTCATCTTTGCCCATGAGAAGCTTCTCCCCATTCAGCTGTACATGTCTGCAAAAAGAAGACAAGCAGTGTTTTGCAAAAGAGAACAGTGTCCTGATGTATTTAACATTTTAAAATCCTCACAAGAACAGTCTAATCCTCACATTAGACTCCACAAAAGTACCTCATTATAAGAATTTTAAAATAAGTTTCACAGGTGCAACTTAACACACAATCTGATATTTATTTTTTGGTAATACTTTAATTCTGAATGTAATTTTTGTTTATTAATTTCACAAGGAATACCATGAATTCTATATATTGATTACATTTAATTTTACAGCTAATAAGACCCTAAAAGGAAATTTGAATACCCCCTATCTACATCTACACAAATGTGTGAATAGCCAGCCTCTACAAGAAAACCTATTTGTGACCGGTTCTCTGTGTGGTGAGGGTTAATGGTTATGAATTTTACAACTCAGGCTTATAAACTATTCCAAAATTGTGTTGCCCACAACGTAATATCTTTGTCATAAACATATTTTCCATAGGTCTCATGTGACGTTCCAATCTTCTAAGAAATGTAAGTTTCTTATTAGCCTTATTCACAATTTGTCAATGTAAAAGAAGTCAATGCCTTAAATATTTAACTCTGTGAGCAAATATTCTGTATTTGCTGAATTTAATTTATTGTGGGTCTCAGCAAAAACTTTAAGACCAGGATCTCTGTTATAAATAATTTGAGACCTTAAAGTGTGATGATTGGATTCAATGAGGAGAGTCAATTAAAAAAATGAATGGAACTCTGCCTTTGAACCTTCACAGAACAATGTTTGCTTTTTCAGTTAAAAAAGTGCTGCCAGCACGGCCTTCTGGAAAATAATGATTTCTTGAACAGGAAGCTGCAGCCATTACGAGTGATCTTCATTGTTTGACATGTAGCATGAGAGCTTCAAGCCAGCTATCTGAGGGTCATCAGGCATAGCTTAGTAAGTGTTTCCCAGCTGCTTTCTGACACACAATGTCACTGTGAAAAACTTAAGATGAAGATAAATTTACTTAAGTTTTATGTAAAATGCACATACTAATAGTTGAACACTTGGGGGCGCTGTTGTTACAATTTAGTAAATTTAAAACAGCAGAGCAGCAGAAGAATTGGGACAAGTAGCTTAAAAATTTATTACAAGTTAATTCTAAGTTAATATTAATATAAACATTATTTTTCCTTTTATAATAGCTGTCTTGTAATAAAAAACGTAGAAAAGTGAGTTAAAAATGTGAATTTACTCCTTTGACCTGTAAGATAGCTGTTGGTGAACAGTTAAAACACACTAGTTTATAAATTACATTTTTAAGGTAAGGATGAAAACGATATCTTGCATTTAAATGAAACTAATCAAAAGTTTATTCACTTTAAGTTGTAATGTTATTTATTCACGATGTAAAATATTATGTCTTTTGGCCAAACCATTTTCATATTTGCAAAATAGATACCAGGACATTCACTAATGAATCAGGGTAAAACATAAAGTGGAACTTTGAAAAAAAAAATGGAAATAATAGATTACATATAAAATTATAAACAGCAGTCAATTTATAAGTAAGGCCTTGTGTTCATTTGTAGCTATGCATCTTCACCATTAAAGATAAACAATATAAGTAAGATTTAGTTTAATTCTTTAAACCAAAGCAATTCTTTTCTGGCTTTGTATATTTTACAAAAGGTAAATTATACAAAAGGTGCGTTAGTTACTGATGTTGTAAAGTGGACAAATAAAAGCATGTGGTCTGGAGGTTATTTTTAGAAGAACCAACCAAATTTAATAAAGTTTCAAATAAAATAATGCTCTCCCATGAAAATTTACAAGTCAAACATAACCGCTCCAAGGTTCCCTTCAACAAACATTAGTCTAAACACTTTAAAAAGTCCCACACGGGCACATTTATAGACATCTGGTGCTGTTGAATTGATCATTAAATCTCACGCAGAGCTTGTGGTAAAAGAGAGCACTTTAAGGACAGATAATGGGACATCATTAGCTGCGTCGCCTTTTAATCCCCTTACAATCCTTTTCTAATGCCAAAAACATCCTCCGTCATTATGTCGTTCTCCAGGTTTATGTGTAAGCCTCCATTAAGTCCACATGCAGGTATCATATACCTCAAAGACAACCTCACACATCCTTAGTTGTGAGTCATTAGTTTGTTATTTCAGTATTTTAGGCTTAAATCAGAGTCAAAAATAACAGGCCGGGGAACTTTGGCTAGAGACTGTGTGACTAAAACTATAATGATTTTATTTCAAGAAACATTTTGAGGAAATTAAAAACTTTATGGGATTATGAGACTAAACAAAAATGAATCACAGATAAGAAAATTACCAAATCAATGCTGATAGGTTAAACAGATTTAACTGATTTTTTTTATTTTTTTATCATACTATACAATTGAACTGGATTATCCCTGGACTGAATGAGATCGCCTTGCTGCATTTGAAATCAACTTTCTCCAGTTATTTCATGCACCTACATTTGTAGCTATTTGGTGCTAGATGAATAAACTGAACTGAACTTTATTCAACCTTCTGAATGGGTTTTTATGGGAAACGTTATGTTGTAATACCATTAAAGTCCCAACAGGACATTACTGATATATAGAAAGCAAAAGAAAAAAAACAAAACTGCCTGTACTGTAGGTGTGTATTTGCATGTTTTGTGGTGTGTTATTCACCCAGCATGCTGGCTCAGCACAACCTACGGTCTTAAAACTGAATTAATTTAATGCAGTCTGTAAAGGGTCTATGTTTAACACCTTATAAAAACTGCTTATAAAATTCCAATATTTCTGTCTCCTCAGCTTCATGCCCTTTAGACCAATGTGCAAAATAATTACCTTTATGTGTAATAATCTAAAATCACATCATTAGAGTAAAAAAAAAGAATAAATAAAATACTAGAAGCTGTTCTTAAATGAATAATAAGAAACAGGAAAACAATAACCTGGCTCTTAGTCCACCCTCGCCGTGGGGTTGTAGCAGGTACTGATGGACAGTCCTGTTCCGTAACGTCCCCGCTAGCTTTATTTTCTTCCTCGACCGATGTAGATTGATGATGTAGATTGTTATAGAGCCTCTCATGTAGTTAGGACTGATCCCACAAAAGATAAAAAATAAAACCAACAACATTACTTAGATTTTTTTTTTCTTCACCGAAACGCCTCTTGGCACAAAACTAAACCTAAAAGAACGCACCCTTCTTAACATCTGCTACTGGGGATTTACTATAATATCACAATGTCATTACGAATAAAATGTTCTATTACCAATGCTCAAATCAAAGAGCGGAAATCTTAGATTTTTTTCTTTTGATCACATATTCAAAGGATAAAAGTCTAGATCAAAAAAGTAAAAAAAAAAAAAAATCTTTTATAAAATAAGGTAAGGGATGTTTAGCAGATTAAATCTATTAACAAAGGAAATCAGATATATTTACATACACTATCAAAAAATATTTTTGCTTATGTTATTTTTGTTTGACATGAAATCAAACAATACTTTTTCCTGGTTTTTGTGATCCTGAAAAAATAAAGTAGTTGTTATAACTAATTCTACCCATAAATTTTCTATGGGGGTTAGATTAGCACTTGATTATGATGACTCCAAAAGATTTAGTTTGATATTTTCAAAAGCTTTCCGCTACTCTTGTGGCATATTTTGAACTATTGCCAATTTGGAAGAGCAATATTTTCTTAAGATCAAGTTTTGAAGCTGATTGTTTCGTTGATGCCACGCCAACATAATGTTGCCAACATGATAGTTATTAGTTATTTATTATGAAGCTACGTGTAGAAAAAAGATACCTGAGTGTACCTGAGTGTATGTAAACTTTTGACCATGAATGAAGTATTAAAAAACGAACCTTTGTTAAAAAATTCAAGCTTTATATATTATTAGTAATTAATCTAAAAAAGCTAAAGAAAGTTTAGCCAAGTAGGTAAGCATGTGATTTCAACTGGATTATTTTTTGGTAATGAACTACATTATTTTGATTCTATTGCATTTCAATACAACAAAGTATTATAAGCGTGTACAGTATGTAATATTAAAACCTGCTATGGTCTGGTTCTGGGTCAAATGGAGGTTGCGTTAACAAAAAGGACAACAATTCTTCAGTTACACAGACAACAATGTTTAAGTCCTCCTCCTGGGAACACAATTTGATAGGAATATCAGCTAAAGGTAAATAAGTAAGCGAGACAGATAAAACAAACATGATAAAATCTGATAAGGGCCCAGAAATGAGGAGAAAGACAACACAGCTGTAGTGAATACCACATGTCAGTCTTGGTGTTCAGGGTCTAGGCTAAATAGTCTGGTGGTTACAACCCTTCGCTACAAAAAAAAAAAAAAAAAATCTCATATCCTTACGGCCGACTTGTTTTTGGTTTAATGTTTATCTTTCTTTTGGGCACAGAGCAAACCAATTATTTCATCACCCTGCAAGGCAGCAAGCATTCAATATATTTACTAGAAGCTAGAAGAAAAAAAGGGCGTACTGGAGCTGGGAACTCAGCATGTCTGGCTCTGGGTTAAGCTATTGAGGTCTCGTTTCTAAGAAACATGGAGAGGGGTTCAGATCGATGGACCCAACGGTTAGATGAAGAAATTGATAGTGACCTCTCAGGCCAAAACGATAAGGAACCAAACCAGAAACATAAACTTGTTCTCTGTTTGACGTCTGAGCATCAGTAGAAGGAGGGGGGAAAAATGCCATGCAAACCACCAAAAGGAGGTAAAAGGGTAGAGGAAGTCAAACATCTAAGCTATAGAGCCCTTTCAATCCACTCACAGGCTGGACACATTTACAGTACCATCAAACCACCAAGACAACAAGGTTTTCTCCACACGCTGACTGGGTAAAACCACAACGTGGCAGAAATACTGGCATCTGGGATGCTTTTGAATATGAAAGGGAAGGTTTTTATTCCTGAATGTTTGTCTTGAGTAAACAAGTCCTGAAGTTGTGCTCATCATTTTACTGAACTCCATTCAAATTCAAAAATATTTAAGTAATCTCAAATAGAAATTAAATGTTTTTGTAGCTCATATAATCCAAATTTCATTTAAGAGTTGTTGTTTTTGCGGATGGGGACGAGCAGGGATGACCTCCTGTAGTAGTCTGTATTAGTGCAGATTTGAAGAACCTCCTGACACTCTGTCGATGCGAAACAATCTGATGAAGGGTATTTTTATGGTTGTCTGTAATGTTCCTTATTTTGAGAAGACTCCCTTTTTTTGCACCCTAATCTGCAGAATCCTCCACAGCATCCAACTTGATAGCTAGCAATCTATCGTTGAACATTACGGTCAACTGAAGAGATGAATTGAAATCCCTTCTCTCTGTCCTCCTTAAGCCACACTCCCATATTCACCTAGTAGTTTAAAATTGTCACACAAAAAAATCTTTATGTGAGCCGTTCATAGTAAACTGCCAACATTTGTTACTATCTATCCATCTGAGTAACAATTACCTGTTATTTTTGCAGAGATGCTCCAGACTCAAAGGAATTATGTTTAGAATAAGGCCGTAGAGTAAGCCTAGCCTGGTGCTGACAGCCTCTAGCCTTGGTTAGACGATAACCTTGAACAGGCCATGGTAGCACTCTTTATTCCCTTTGCAGCACAGATAGCCTTATTGTCCCTCACCCACCCCCCCAAACACTCCCCCAACAGCCAATACGAGACGGGATGAAGGCCTAGCACACCTTTCAGCGACTCTTTGACGACAGGGAGACAGAACCCACACACCTGATAAGTGATACCTGTTATGTTTTATAGGTACTGAGCTGTGAAAGAGCAGGTGTCCACGACCTGCTTATTTATGGGAAGCAAATGGGCCACCAGCAGATATTGTTCTTCCACACCTGACAATATGCCTCGGGTATTTGCACTATGACACTGGGGTTGTTTTAACCGCAAGAGTGTGCTTTGTTCTAAAGCTTCAAGGACATTCCCAAAGCATTGCTGTGTTATTTTTGAAAGTTTATGGCCTTAGTATAAAAAGTCTCTCCCAGGCCCTGTTTGAAATCAGTTTTGGTACATACTTGTAGGAGCTCGTACAGTGGGCATAGATACGTAGCTTGTCACGAATCACTCGCCCTGGTTGGGGCTTCCTCTGGAGTCCAGCCACTCGAACAGCTAAGACCCGTGGACCAACCAGACGCTTGAAGACCAGAGAAAACCAGTAGTCCTGTCGGAGCAAAGCCAATAAGATACATAAAGAGAAGCACAACATTAAATATGTATCCGCTAACATTTAGCACTTCTAAAACATAAAGCTGACAACTAGAATCTCTTTTTTTGCACGGCTTGAAATAACCTAGAAACACCGGTGTAATCTTTAGATTGAATCCTCATTTTTTAAATATTCGCTGACCCAATGCTTGTGTAAATTTTTTTCTTTCAGAATAGCTATGGCTCTGAGTTATGCAGCTGTATTTTAATGGAGATGCAAGAAGAAATCAGATGGTGGCCGGAATCAAAACAACATTCAGCTTGACTGGCCTCTAGTGGTAAATGATCAGTCAAAAACTCGTAAATCTAATATTCTTCCAATCGGCGAAAAGCTCTGGATTAAGCACAACCAGATGTGCACAAAAACATTATTTGGAGTGAAGTTGCTGGCATTTCAGTACGAGTAATATGTTCGAAATGAATTTTTGAACATATTACAAAAATAATTTCCTGCTACATTTAAAGACATTGTTGTAAATCACTCAAGACTATGAGCAAGGGAGAGCAAGGCTTTAGTAGAATTCTGGCTGTAGGAAATCCAACAATTTGTTTGTTTGTTTTTATTTGTTTATTCCCTTTTAGATTTTATTCCTTGCTGTCATTGATTGTACTGAATTGGGAAATGTGGTCATTGTGGAAATCCTAAACTTGAGAAAGGGATTAATATTTCCTAATTTATGCACATAACGGCTGCTGTTTTTCTAATTCTGTATGAATAATGCATTATATTTATATCAACTCTTGAGTCATTTTAGTTATATTTTAAAATAGTAAACCCCTGCTTGAGGCTCCTCAATCAATTTTAACCGCACATACTTTAAAAGCAGTGTCACATTTAACAGGATATTTTGCTACTTCACAAATTGCTGTTTAGTCTAATCCTCATTAAGACGTTCACCATACTGCGCCTCACTGTACTGACTACACAGACTCAACACCTCTTCAAGAGACCCAGAGCAACATGTGCTCCTCAGGAAGTTCCCATGCAATCCTGCATATGGCAACATTTAAGGGCTTCTTTTTTCCACGCAGACTTTAACTTAATTTGCTGCCAAGGCATCGAAAGAAGCAGAGCACAGTGTAGCGTGGCATATTGTTGACAGTGGCCAGAGGGACTGATAGATGAATAGTCAGTCAGATCTATAATCTGTCGTAATTACATCATGCGTAATGGAGACGTTCTGTTTTAGTCTTTGTTTCAAAAAAATTCAAAATAAAAAATTTAATATGCATTTTAACGTATGCCTGCTTTCAATTCGCTTTTGACAAAGCAGTAATTAATTTAACATGATCACAATACAATCATTTCTGTGGATTTAAATCTTTATTTGTCCTGTTTGGCCATTTTCTCGTCAAACTGCCAGCTGTCTCCAAGTCAGCCCCAGACACTCCCATTATAGATAGACAGAAAGACAAACATTAAGTGCAGGAGCACTGGAGAAATCCAGACAAAACACAATTTGAACCAAGCTGAGAGAAAGTCCCAACGAAAGCAGCGACAAAAGCTCTATACCAGAAAACCTCTACTGTAGATACCAGATAACATGATGTTAACCTTTAAGTAAACAAAATTGCACTTCTTACTGTTAGATTAGATGAAAAAGAGTCTTAATGTAATTATTTAAATAAAAAGTTGAAGAGTGTTTAAGAACCATGTGGGTATTCACTGCCAAACTTTAGCATGCTTTAGATCATCTCTGCATTAACAAGTTACGATATAGACGGTAGTTTCATGAGCTCAAAAGCAGCAGCTCCCTGCTTTTGACTGTAAAAGAAATACTGTTTTGTGTCACGCATTTATGTCCTCTAACACAGCATATATCTAATCTTTAAGGAATAAATCTTAAATCGTCATTACACTCCAAGAAGAGTTTACCACCCACATCTGGAGACAGATTTTCAGGTCATGAGGAGGAAAAACAACAAAGAAAACAGGAAAAGGGAGTATGATTGAGACAGAAGGGTGAAAGAAAGAACAGGGGGAGGAAAATGTGGAAAAAAGATGAAGGTGTTCAGTCTTTTAATGGGCTGGGGGCTGCGAGTAGATGCTACCAATGGCGGAGTCATCCTATAGGGTAAGGGGCCAAGTCATAAATTTCACATGCAGAGGACAGGTTGGCCCTGCAGTGAATTCTCTCAGCAGGTAGGCTTGCACAGCCATCAGACTTCCAGCAATGTTAAAAGCATTGTGATCCTAGCGGGAGCTCAACATTCCTAGAAAAATAATGGAAACAAGAAGCAAAGCGAACCGAGGCCATCATGATTGATTGATACATCTTAGTTAGAGACAAGTAAGCAACGTCTGCTTGAGCGATCAGACGTAAGTCAAATTTGGCAGATAAAAAAAATACCATCTGCAATTTTAAAGAATTTTGTTGTTTTCAATCCACATTTTAGGGACTATAATCAGAAAAATAGCTGACAAAGATTCTCAAGCCAACACATTTTTTTTACACAATGTTCAAACAAAGATTTATAGTGTTTGTCACATTTTGTGTATTAAGCAGTTAAATATGGATTAGTTTTATTCCAAGATAAAAAAAAGAATCCCTTTTAAACCGATAACAACAATGACTTTAAAACAAATTCCCAGTTTCACAAAATTGTCTGAAATATTTTAGCAGGATCAAGTACCGTACTGCTGTGAAGTCGACCTAGTGTATTTTTATAGCTATAAGGCCTTACCAAAGAAAAACTTGCCTTAGTTCCTCACCACTTTGCAGGTTATTTGACTAACTTTTCTGCATATCAGAATCTCAGGTTCCAGATCTCTCACCGTTCGCCTGTCCCACACAGAGAGACGCACAGTTACAATGAAGGCATAGGGCAGCACTGACACTCCTGATGAAGGGCTAAGGTTACATGGCATTTCGCCCCTGCGTCTGACCACTCATCGCCACTAAACGCCTTTCATCTCAGCTAATAGCTCCCACGGGAAAGAGCCAGAGGTGCTATCAAAGTACTGAGCCCACTGGGACCAGCTTGGTTAGATACTGTTATTGTGAGAAAAACAAAATCCCTATATAGTTGAATTAAACTTACAGGCAAAGGGTTGAAGTGCTGATCCACGAGGTGTGTGTATCCGTAGTCAAAGAACGAGTGTCGCAAAACCACATCAATGCCCTGCACAGCGGCCACACCCAGTGAGTTCATCCACCTGGAATGGGCCGAAATTACAGAAATATTGTGACGCCAACTGTTGCATAGAGTTGCAGAATGTAATCCACTAGATGAATATAAAATCATGTCGAGTTTTTTGTATTTTTTCACTCACAGAAAGCTTGCAGCATATGTCTCAGATAAATTATTGATCCCTCCAGCCCACGCTGGTCCGAGTCCGCTCAGCCACACCTTCTTCCTTGGGGTATGTGAGTTAACAATCTGCAAAGAGTTGCCAACATGCAGGTGAATACAAAAAAAAATGTTTCGGCATGACAACTTATTAGAAATACGTTAACTGTATTTGAAGAAACTATATTAGTTTAAACAGAGAATCAGAGAAGATAGTTTAAATTAATCACAGGTGTGACAACATCAAGTTATTTCTGTTTTTAATGTTTGTGAGTTACTAAATGATTTTAATACAAATTTAAAAGAGGTGTATGTATGAGACATGTAGAGCTAATTGTCTAGAAGCACAAACTAGATCTTACTCTTCATCATTATGTGTTTTAAAATAATAATAAAAATATAGAAATGCGTTTAAATAATCCATTATGCAACATACTGGGAGACAAAATGAAGACTTCTAGAAACGATAGTAATGAAATGAAAGACTATCGTATTCTATTCTGAACTTAGCAGCTGAAATGTGGTCCAGGTTAGGATCCACACTGGAAAACCTTTTACTGTTATGAACATTTGAGCTGGAAATGGTTGCTTCATTCCCCTCAGGCTCTAAGCTGTTTCTTTTTCACAAATCAGTTGATTTGGCACAGACACTCGTCTTGACCATGACTTTTCCAAAGGAATGAAAATGTGTTCCATAAAAAATTTGAATTATTTTCTCATATC